>JAEMWC010000008.1:1502500-1517500 GCA_016490735.1 Pachyseris speciosa
CATTTCTTAATCCGCAGTTCAAATACATGATTTTCCTATATTCACATTCAGTCACCTTGTAATATTGCTGACTCGTAAGTTCTCTTCGTGATGCTATGTAACAGGTTTGCGTTTTCAAGTAGAATTGATTGGCTATTCTTTTGTTTTCATTTTTTTCCTGATTATAACTGATTTGAAATAAACACTCTAATAAAGGAAATATTCATGCATTGATCCATTCCTTCGTTCATCGAATCATGCGTCAATTAAGATAAATCATTCATTCATTCATTAACTCGTTCATTTGTTCAGCCATTTAATTTGGACATTTACTTAATACAGTGACTAAAATATATAGGAAGAAAGCGATTCAGATAGCCTACCCCGCAAACTCAAGGCCAACCCACCGACAAAAAAAAAATCAAACATATTATTCTTTGAATGAATTAATGTAAGTTTTACTTTTTCATAAATTATGAAATTTCCATTTACCACACTAATGTAGAGTTGTAGTGTTTCTTTCAGTATTTTCTAAATGCCAAATACATTAGCAGATTTAACTTAAGATGAAAACAAACCTTACCATTTTCCCTGCGAGTTGTTTTAGAACGTTGGAAGAGCAACACAACCAGCAAACTAAGAGCAGCCCAAGAGCCTGGCACGAATGCAATCACGTGACGCACATATTCCCTACAACTGTCGCAGTCTTCAGATGCGTCGCTTCAATAAAAAAGAAAAATCACTGTTCAATATGAACAGATTGCAGAATCAAGCTTTTATAAATATGTACACTGTATCTGTTTAAACAGACAATATTTTCGTGTCACAAAGTTCAACCCAGGCTGATTTCTGTCGCTTGATAGCTGATGAGGGCCCAGCCCGAATCAGCTATCACGCATAGAAATCGAGAACGAATAATCTAATTTTTTTAGTATAAATCTACTAGTCGTTTAAAACTAAACAAGTGAATTGCCTAAATTCTCCTCGCAGGCATTTCGAAAACGCGAAGAGGCGGCCGCCATTTTGTTGACAAAAGCTACTCACTATCTATCACAGAATAGATAGCGAGTAGCGTAGCCAAGCCAATAAGAGCCTGAACGGACTTCGTGATATAGAACGCTATTTTAAGAGACATGGTAAATTTTGGTCTCAGAAATGAACTTGTCTAGTCCTTGAGGCGTTTCTGACCTAAATACAGTCGTATCGGATTATCGGCAAAAGTCAAATTTTGAACACCAACCCCGGCTCGCAACCAAAGCTAAATTATTGCGTCTCCAAATACTGAAAGCATGTTGAAAACTTAACATAATATCAATAAATGGACGCAGTTTTCTTTTGGTTTTGCCAGACATTCCCCTCTGTTTCATTCCCATTAGAAAATGTATCTGAAAAGCTATTCTAAATCTAATTGTCATGAAAATTTGTATTGATGTCTCGGAATTGATAAACAAGTTAATCTCTACACTAAAGCGTTTCAGCAATATTTTATAACTTTAATGGTTGGTTTATAAAACAGTGTACAAGGCGCAAGTCATGGCCAAAGTCTTTGAGGGCGGAGAAAATGAGGGCGGAGAAAATGGGAAGGAATGGGGAAGATACAGACAAAGCATTCCTTGCAATCCATGGGATCAGATTTTTCACAAATAATCTTTTTCCTTTCCATGATGATGATGAAGATGATAATCATGAGGTTGGTGGTAAAGTGGTGGTGATGGTGTTGTCCAATGCGTTGGCGATGACGGTGACGGTGACGGTGACGGCGACGGCGACGGTGACCATGGCGGTGACAGTGAGAGTCGCAACTACTGTCAGAAATTTCGGTGGTTAGAAAGAACTGAAATGGCCACAACACGGCAATGTACAGTCTCTGTATAAACACTCCGTCATGCGACTATTTTAATTATAAGACTTTATTATATAAACACCAATGAAATACCAGGTGAGCTTTCGCGCGAAAACACACGTGAAAAGAACACTGTTGCTATGGTTACATAATAAATCGCGCCTTTCGCAGCGAAAGTGAATTTTTTGGTATTAATTTCATTGTTGTTTATATATAATAAAGAAAACCTTACATGACCGCTTGCAGATACGAAATTTCTCTTGGAGTGTTGAAAAACGTTCACGACTGAGCGCATTTTTCAACACTCGAAGACAAATTTCGTATCTCCGCGCGCCCATGTAATATCATCTATATTATAATACAGAAACAAACTGGGCATGACTGTATTCACCTCCCTTGAGGGAACAAATTCTGTATGGTGATGATCACTGCTCCCCCAGTTATATATGACAAGAAGCTCATGAACGCAAATACGACACCAGATGAACTCTGAGAGGATCAAAAACACAATACAAATTAGAAAACGGCTAACGTGAAAATAATATGGCATCAACGAGGAGGATATCCTTATTCAAAACTATCAAGTCGTCACGCTAACCATAGCACTTTTGTTCTTGCTGCTTTGGAATGTGCCATCATTTAAAGAACGCAGTGTCGTTTTTTTTTTTTTTTTTTTTTTTTTTTTTTTTTTTGCTCTTCGATTTCTTGAGCTCGTACACTATGGTATTGATATAATCTAAGGTGGGGTCGATAGCCCGCGTCTGCGTAGGAGGCTAATAGAACCCGTCTTTCAAAGGACTTGTTGGACTAAACTCACCTTATTTTCTCCGATAAGATCTGCTGCGAAGCTGAGTGCATTCACAATCATGGAGGAAAATCCAACTCCCAGTAACACAACAGCTGGGTAGATCATGACGCTGTTGGATTCCGTGATGAAATAAAACCAGACTCCAGATGCGATCACGGGAGATGCAGCCGCGATGAAGCACCACTGAAAATAAGAGGCGCGTTTTAAAGAAAATAAAATCTCATCCCTTAAGGCAAAAGAAAGGGGAGGCGAAATGTCACAGTCTCAGAAGAAGCTGTCAAAGACTAATCAAAGAGATCCACTTTGTATCTTCGTTCCTGTTCCCGACATATTTACCTCCGGGGAAAGTTTCAGGAAATAATATAGGCGATAAGACGATTCAATGTAACGATTATAGAAGAGGTATAACCTTTCCTCTCTTTATACAAGTTTTTGTTTGAAGAGGGGAAGAGTTTTAGTGTGCTTTTATATAATAAGAGAGAACCGCACTGTTGGCGGACGATGCGACACGTATTCATAGTTACGTTTATAGTCATTTCTGGTGTGACACTGGATTTTTTTTTTAGTAACCCCCCCCCCCCCCACCCCCACCCGGGTGATAATCAACATCCAAAGCTGATAAACGCGTATGTCATAAATTTTAAGAACTACCATACCCAGTGTAAAGGTTCCCAAAAATCAGAAATAGCAGAAAAAAATACATCTCAAAGTGGCTGTTTGTAGTTAAGTAAATCGACTAATATAAAAGCGGTAAATTGATTGACTGATTAATTAATTATTTATTTTTATAATCCTTACCTTGCCTCCTATCTTTCCAACTATTTTCTTTGAGATTCCCGAAGATATTGCTGCACTGATTAACATTATGAGGGGAAGATAAGCTATAGCTTCCTGTAAAATAAGACGGCAATTTTCAGTCGTTACATTCTCTAATATACACAAGAAGAACAATAACCCAATTACTTTGAAGACAGACTTTCCGGTGGAGAAGAGGAAAACTGGGCATACAACAAATGGAACAAAAGGCACTAAAGGTTCGTTCAGGCTAAGGTATCAATATTATTGATGAGGATTGAAAGTAATTCTAGCAACCAGTAGGTATGCTTTTGAAGTTGGAGAAACGGTCACAGATGAAGGTGGCGGGGCATTCCGGGGGATCATCTACTTCACTACGAAAACGGAGGAGCACGGCCCGATAAGCAAGCTTCCAGAAATCTTCGCATGATATCATCTACAACTGCATTTCAAATAAGGAGTTGAAACAGGAATTGAGTAATTCCCACAGCTAGGCATACATTGATCTCTTCATCAGTTGGCCAGGATTACCAAGTCAAATTCCGCTTGAACATGAAAGAGTCCAACTATATTTGCACAGATACAAAGACGGCTTTGCTAGCAACCTGAATACAAGTTCAGTAGAAAGTAAGATGAGACAAAAGAGGTTTTCTCCTGTTGTCGAGATAAACAAACGAAACCAGGTTTTCACGACACGAATGTGTGCTGACTCCTCGAGACGAGCCAACAAGGTTGGACATTTCATCCTGAAAATCAAGAAAGTGACCAGACTGAAGGCAACTAAGAGGGACGCTGTGGACACAAACGATCAAGAGCATGACTATGTCACAGCACACCCAATGGCGCCATTTATTTCAATCAGTACCCTGATGGGTTTCTCATGACTTGGGTAAAACCTCCTATATTGTATAACAAAAACGACAGAAAATTAAACTTGTAATTAAGACATACCTTCCCGAACTGCAACGTATAAATAAGATACAGAGGCAGATAAGCGTAAGAAATGTTCTGTACAATCATTGTGCACGTGAAGATGAATGCCACCTAAAAAAAAAAACAAATAGAACGAAAATAATATATTATTATTAATTATTATTATCATCACCATCATCATCATCATCATCATCATCATCATTATTATTGAGTCGTTTTCCTACAAAAAAAAAAAGAGCGTACTCACCTTGTAAAGATGAGGATCCCTAAACCAGGCTTTTGCTGTCTTTGGTTCAGGTGTCAGGACCATGCGACTTGATTCAGCGCGATCAAAACCAACGGACGGCTCACCATTTCTCATGATTTCTGGCGTCGAAGGAGCACAATTAGATTTTAATGATTTTAATGAAACGTTTCTGGAAAATACTTGATTATTATTTGTGCCGGGGATGGATTCTGAACAGGATACTTTCATTTCTCCTTCATCAAAGTCAAGGCCTTCATTGCTAACACCGCTTGCGGCTTGTGTACAGGTTTCATACTGTGACTGTTCATTCCATTACAGGTCTCAGCGTTGTTGGAAGTCTGTTGCTTTTGACTTGCACCAGTATCTTCACCTATTATCCCGTCAACAATGCTCATAAACAGACTTATTTTTCTCTCATTCGGTAGCTGTCTGACTGCCTTCAACATTTTGTCGTCATCCTGATCTATAGTAACAGTTTGAGATGGATAAGGCTCAGTTGTCTTCATGGAAGATACCTCGTTGGTTTTCTCCTGTTCCTCTGCATCTATACTAAACAGGGCTCTTATGAAGTGTTTTGCAAAACTTGTCTTTCGCAAAGGACCCCCCTGATCCTCCTCTATGACAGTTAAACGTCCACTCTTCACGCTATCAATAAACCTGCTCTTCATTCTTTCCTTTCGATAAGGCAAATCTGGAAGTTCAAGACAGGGAAATTATAGCCTTTTCACAACTTGTAACACTTTGGTCTGCTATTAGTCCAACCACTCTCCTTTCACAATTTCCTGCAAATTTATTCGATTTTCTAGATGCGAATTTCTAAATGTGACTCTCTTTTTGAATCATTCCTCTTTGGTGTAGATCACATGGTAAGTACAAAGAAAGCCACACAGCCTATATGTGACACTAATGCATGTGTAGGTTGCAAATGTTTTTGTTGTTGTTGTTGTTTTATGAAACGTGCTATGCCCATTTCATTTTTCCGAGATATTAAAAGCGAAAGAGCCGTTTCATTAATTTCAGGAAAGCTTGATCCAGGCCTCTTTTAACCAAATCAATGTCGTTTCACTGGCTTGTAAATTATTCATTCCAATTTGAAAAAAGTGCTTTTGGTTAATTATTTCAACATAAACTTAAAGAATTTTATTCCATTGGGACCATTTCACGGCAGTAATTTCCTTTATTTTCCTGCCAATGATTGAAGATTGAGAAAAAAAAGGCTACGTTCTACTCTTTTGCGTCACCATTGACAAGGCCTGGGTCAACATCTCAAATCAGTAATGGATTTAATAGCGTACCTGTCCCCATGTAGGTCATCGATTGTAGAAAAGAATATGATGGACTAAAAGACGATTTTCTCTGTAAGAATAATAACACCAGTGAGTACAAAACTACGAGATGAGCAAATAACTAACCAAAACCTAGTTACCCAGTGGTCCCAGACCTTTTTATACTCAAATGTTCTAATTTATTTGCGTCGTCGTGAAAAAATCCACCAATCAGAGACCGAGGGCTAACAGTCCCGTGAAGGTGAGATTGAGCACGAAAGTCTCCCCTTCTCTCGCCACTCCGAGGCTTGGTAAACCACACAGATCCGAGGGAACATTGCAAAGAAAAATAATAGAGAAATTACTTCCATTTCATTAGTTAGATTCTGCTTCCTCTTTTAGGCCAAAAACGATAACGTTAAATTTACTGTAAAGACAACAGTTGCCAGCCAATGGAAAAACAAGGCAACAACAAGGCAAAGCTGTCTTATTTGTTACCATGGTTTCGTGGTCTTATTTTCTTTCGCTTCTTTGTTTGGTTTGATTCCAGGAAAATTTTTTTAGCGTCATAAATTATTCTCAAGGGAAAAATATCGCAGGCAAGTGTGTTAAAAAATAATGCTGATGAAGATGCTCTTAATTACAGGTCTCACATGTGACTGCTAGCAAAACACATCCCATAGAGGGGGCAAAACTTCAACTTGTTTACTAAGGCCCGTTTCACCGTGGCACTCTTGCCGCGTCGAAATCATTTGCACTGAATTTAGGGCGGCAGAAGTGCAAGGTTTCAGCCGGGCCTGACGTAAAAAAAATTGGGCTTGAAACCATAAAAATTATGTCCGTCTTACCACAATGGTATTTGCTTCAACAGTCGACGCACACTTGTCCTCTTCACTCTCTTCAGAGGGTTCTTTCGTGCCAACATGGAAAATCACGGCAAACACCAAACCTATTCCCACTACAGTCAGAGTCATGACCTGATACAGATAAAGAAAGAATATTTATTGTTACTCTTGTTTGGGGCTGACAACAAAGTTGAGTTAATTCTCTCCAGCATTCATACGTTACCGAAAAATCTGTGGAGCTTTCTGGTGAAAGTTGTTCACTGCTGTCTTGTCCAAGAATTGTCCAGGCCACAAGAAAGGTCACAATGCCACTCAAGAACGAAAAAACAGTCCTTGATAAAAAGACAAAAAACAACGACAAATGGTGCACTACAGCAAATAATGGTGTAAAGTCTTTAATCTGGGACGTCAGCCCGGCGCATGGCTTGTAAGAAAGCAGCATAAACGGAGAAGAAGGATTTTAAATATGGTGAGACTGTTACAATGATGGAAGAATCCATATTCATTGTATTTTATATTTTTCACGCTTACGTTCGTTGGGTTTCTTAATCTGTCATCCTATAACTTTGCAGTACCCTACTAGTTTTTCCTCAAGCAAATAAATCTTGTTAGGTGTTGTCGCTGTTAATCTAAATAAGCCGTTATCCTGTTAATCTAAATAAGCAGTTTTCTTGACGTATAAAAGCTGAACGGTGATAATCCTTAACTTCTAGTTATTAGCTCTAAAGGTCGGCCGAACTTTCAGTTTCCGTCCATTACTGCTCGTGATAATATATGGATCCATCATACAACCTGCCAGGAATATCGGTGTGATGTTTCATGATAAACCGGTTAACCTTGAGCGATAAGTTGCCCTCATTTGCAAGCCTGCAATTTTTTTTTTTTCATATTCGCAACATTTTTTATCGTATCAGGAAATTCTTGTCAATTGAGAACACTAAATGCTTCGTTCATGCCTTTGTTATCTCCAAGTCAGATTACTGTAACTCCTTACTATATAGACATCGGTCTTTTTCTATCTGTACCCCTAAAACCCTGTAACAGGATACTACAGTATATAAAAGATTTGCAATACTGAAGTTCTTTTAAATCCAATCATAAACCTTTTCTTTTTAAACAGCATTTTTTATCCTAAGTTCATTTCCTAGTAGTTAGTCTTTTAAAAGCTACTTTCTATATTTTGCTTCTTTACTCTTTACTCTTTTTACCGTTGTATTTGTCTCTTTGTCAAGCGTTTTACAACCTTAGATCAAGACGCTCTATAAATGTATGTATTATGAATGTATGTATGTATTATTATTATTATTATTATTATTATTATTATTATTTTGTCCTTTTTTTTCCTTTTTGAAAAACTATTGCACAATATACAAAGGTAACAAACCTCCACGCGTTCAACTCGACAGCTTCACTTTGATCTTTAGCAACGGCAGGAATAACTGACAAGTGTCCGATTTCCATTAAGCTGAACGAAAAGGACAAAATCGTGTTCAACATCGGGACATATATCATGAGCTGCCATTCTCCGCCATTCCTTCGGCAGGGGATACACGCGCTGAAGTACAGTGGTATGATGATTACACCCATCACAGTTCCAATCAAATGCCACGACTTCCTCCTTCCCAGCTTCCGGGAAAGAAATGGAAGTTTGATTCTATCTATTAAAAATGCGGCGATTGGTGATGAAACACCGACACTGAAAAGTCCGTACAGAACCAGCCACCCAGCATTAGCCGCAGAGAGACCCAGGATATTCATAAAGAAAACCAGTCGGAACGAGAAGAGCAGCTGACGGGTGATGTCATTCATCACGTGACCCACTCCACAGGAAAAGCGTTGTAGAAGCGGAGTCCTCGATTCTGAATTTTCCTCGGTATTTTGACGACACAGTTTTGGTAATCTCATGTTGGAAGCCTGTGAATAAAGTTCGCAGATATGATTTGGACATTATTACTAAAGCCTCGTCTAAACGAGCAAGTTTTATGTGAGAACTTTTATGTGACAAATATATTTGATCATGTAGTTGGCACAGCAAATATTTACCAAAAAACAGTTTAGTGCGCCATAAATGACTTTGGACAATAGGAAATATTAATCGGGGCATATCTTTGCGGCTTGCTAGATCAATAGTGACCTGGTAATTCTTGTCTTATCACGTGCAGTACTTCCTTGTAATGTGCTATTTTTAAGTTTCGGTTCTTGAATGCCTTTGATGTTCCAGGGACTTTCCGTTTCTCTGACAGCCTCCAGCAGCAAAGTCACTACTCGATCTGGCCAATAAATTCCTCTACTGGACGCAGCACAGGTCGCCGTTAAGGCTGCCATTTTGATCGCGTGCACAGGGTACAGTTTGAGATTGGGGACCACCAATGTTGTCGCAATATTTGCCACATTTTATGTGACGAGTCGTCTACAAGAGGAATAATTTTTCGAAAGTGGCAACTTTTATTTGTCACATAACAGGTAACACGACAGCAAATATATTTTCAGCAAATATATTTGTCACATAAAAATTGCTCGTGTACAGGCGAAGCTTAAAGGTAATGTTAAAGCTCAGATGTTGCAGGTCGTTTTACTTTCGGTCAGCTGTTTGAAAACGCCAATCAAAATCGAAACCTGCTGACGGATGTTTCGGTAGTCGCTCGTTTCTTCAAGCCTGCGAAGTAAGGAACGAAGACTCCAGGTACTAGATTGTCATTCTCTAAAATCAGTATCCCTCAGCTCACAATTCATGGCGTTGTAATTTTTTTCCTATACAGTGTACGCTCACCCTCAAGGTCCAAACTGATAGCAGATGCTCAATACAGATTTTTTTGTTATTATTAAAAAATAATAATAAAAAAAATAAAGAATAAAAACGCTTAAGAATTAAAGTGCCTTTAAATTCGATTAAAAATCGACCTTAAAATATGGTGAGGAGGTATTTTGGCTTGTGAATGATTCTTGCGATATCTTTCAACTGATGAAGTGGACAAACCCAACAACATTTGCTAATTTGGCATCTGTGACGTCACATCGTTATATGTACACAGATGGTAATTTGAATAAATAGCTCTGTATAATAACTGCAATCACAACCCTAGAAAGAACTGATAACCGCTTAACATTCATGAGCATAAGCAAGGACGACGGCAACCGCCCGGCTAAGAAATGACATTTCATTTCAAAATATATAAGTTCACGTTATCACAACTAATTCTTGGTTATTCTTTCTGTTTCACCTTACACAATGCACGAGAACTATCTAGGAACTATGCGACGTTGAACTTTACGAAAAGAAAGGAAAATTCGGCAATATCGTTCGCTTGAGTTCTCCACAAGGTTTTGAGTTTAACTATTTCAAGTTGCTGTTTTTGCAGAGAATGGCAAAGAAATGCAGCGAAATGCATGTGCAACGCGCTTCTCTTTGTTCATACCCCCCAGTTATACCATTAGCCTTAATTTGTGACGTTCTCGCTGCTGGAATTAAGCTCTCTGAAGCCCATGATGCAGGCCAAACGAGAATTGTTTGGTGACAAACATCACAAAAAGACATTTTTTGCGACCAAACATATTGATGTTTGTAGCCCTGGCCAAACGGTTAAAACATGTTTGATCATGCAAAGATAAACACCGTGTTGCAAGGAATTCATTATGAGCCACAAAATTACCTATCGCAAGAGTCTTGTTTACAATTTCAATATGGTTGTGTACAAGGGCTGTAATTCGGCCTGAATTATTAGAGGAAGACTCCATCCTCCTGCTTTCGTTTTACTGTGTTTCCGGCTCTGCCACGCTCAGAATCAAACCTTCTTCCTTGTTCGCCATTTGACAATAATTTTGTTATTAAGCTGACTTAAGGGATCAAACTGCATCACCAAACAAACACGAGAACAATAGAAATGTTTTAAACTGTTTGATCGGATGTTTGATGAAGTTAAATTTCATCAAACACGACCAAACACCACACAAGGTGGCCAAACGGCAAAATGTTTTGGTCACCAAACAATATGTTTGATGATGTTTGATCATCAAGCATTCCCGTTTGGTCGAAGCTTTATTTAATTGTTAAAAAAGGAATCCCTGATCAGAGGTTCTGTTTGAGGCATAATTCACTGCTGGCGGTAAATGGGTGATACAAAAACTGAGATTTACAAACAGTTATATCAAAAAAAAAAATTAAGAAGAAGAAGAAAAAAGAAGCAGTAACTATATCAAACAAACCTAAATCATCTCGCAGGTCCTTTGCTGAAATTCAGCGGCCTAGCTGTAATATGTGGTTCAACGTAATATTTCAATACGATTTCACTACACAGGGAATGGAAAGTGGTATTGTGCAGAGGAGAATTGGAGCAGACCTTTGTTGCCAGAGAAGAACTTTGAGCACAGCGCACTTTTTTACGAACCCTGCCACCATCGAACCAAAGGTGCCAATTCAAGAGCATCATTCCAAGCCTATTTTAGAGACACCGATGCAATAAATGGGTCTTAAAACTTATTAATACTTTCTCCAAATTTACCAAAAACGAAAACCTCTAGAAGCTGATACCGTGATTCTTGATATGGTCAAACGAACAGCGCACTCACCGTAAAGCCAAATTTCACTAACAATCGCCAAAAAGGATTCAGAAAGAGTTATATGAAGAGTTAAGGGAGGATTAAAAGATGGCTCCGAAATATCAGTTCAGCGTCGTCCTACCTTTACAACTCGTGGTCTGGTTTCCAGAAGAAAAGTAAAAGGCCCACTTTGAAGCCGAGAAGCTTATCTTGAGGTTTTCCAGCGTCTTAACTTAGATGACAAAATTGCCATTTCATAAGTAATGCAATTATATAGCCCTCCACTTCTCTATCACTAACGTCATGCACCTTTATTTGTAGGAAGTCGTTCCGCTCTGTTGTTTATTTCTATTTCCTGTCTTTCCACAGGAATTACCAACATAAGCGTCGAGAAAGGTCGATAATGCTGGGTTACACATTCACCATATTTCGTTTTGTTTCCTTATGATGTATTTCTCCTTTCTATTGGGTAACACCCCTAGATGGCGCATTTCAGAATTATTTTATCAGCAGATAGCAGTCAGATACCTTGTAGAGGAAAATTATTGCAAGTTCATTTAGCTTTGACTGCTTAGACATCCATCCTCACACAGTAATGGTCGCACTGAGTAATGGATTTCCACATCCTGTACAGCATCGTAAACAGCACCACAGAAAATACTACTCGATGGGTTTCATTTGAACGGTCATGCTCGACGATACGTTAAAAGTTACAAAACACGTGTTTTGTTCACAATCGGCTTAAACTAGAGTCAAAGTTTGTACAGGAAGAAGTCGTCTCGTATCAATGAAATCACGTTCACAGGAACTTTTGGAGCCTCGTAACACTAAAAACGCCGCACAAAATAGCCAACAAATTGCACAAACGAAAGTAACTATATTATGCCACGCCGATATCAGTTCCATATTCTTTGATTAATTAGCCATCAAAAGCTGTTGACTGTTGAGAGAGAAATAATGGTTGGGATGCAAGCCCCTGATCAATAATAAGACCTAAGTAGTTTATGAGCCTCATATTATTAAGCCAACTAGAATAACGTACCATACTGCTACTCTGATTAACAATATTAGTGGTAATATTTAACAATTATTCACCGAAGTGGAGGTGAATTCGCTTCGCGCCTCGGTAAATATCCACCACTTTCACCGACACTGAGGTGAATAATTGTTTTAGTATATACCACACAAGTTGAATAATTAGCGGACCAAGCATTACTTTATGTGTGACAATATACCAAAAAGCGGTCGGAAATTGTAAAATCTCGAGCGCCGGCTGCTCGGAGGTCAATAGTACTTGGCCGAGTTAACCAATCAGAGCGCGCGAAAAGCACTATTCACTTGTGTGGTATATACTAAAATTTATGACCTTACTGACCATATATCCAACTTTTTAATTATAAATGATATTAGGATATTGCCTGACTCAAAAGAAAAAATTTACAAACAAGATTTTTCCAATATTGATGAAGTCAATGTCTGTTGAGTGACTTTGCATCAATCCAGTAGCAAGATGTATTTAGTGAATCTCAGAATGTAAATCAGCTATTATATTTGAGGTATATTCTTCTCTGAGTGCTCAGAAATTGTAAATAAAGACTTTCCATCAAAAAAAACTTTCCCGTAGGGAGGTTAAATTCAATTGCAAACCCTAGGTAACTTTGGCACTTAAAAAGTCTAGTAACCATAAGAACATTTTATTTAGACAATTCATTAGAACTAAATCGACCATCAGTCACTACAAATATAAAATCTGTAGAAACAAACTTACTGGTTTACTACGACTTAGTAAAACGCTTTACTACCGTAACTATTTCTTAGCTAATCAAAGCAACGTCAAAAATGTTGGGAATGGTATAACCCTTGAGCCAAAAGAATTCTCGAAGCCCAATAGGATTGTTAAGATAATCAAGTGATTACTGATATTAAAGAAATAGCAAGTGCATTTAATAATTATTTTGCAAATATCGGCTCGGGGTTAGCAGCTGAAATTCCCAGTTGTGGAGCTTATACACATATAGTTTATCTCGATACTCCCACTAGCTCAAGTTTCTTTCTTTCACCAGTTACTAATAGAGAAAATTCAGAAATCTAAACAAACGTTTTCTACTACAATGAAATAATTACGCCATAAATTACATGATTACAGCATCGCTTTCTTGTTTGTTTGTTTCTTCATTTGTTCCGGTGTTGGCAGCACGTGTCCAATATTCCATGAAAATGTCAGAAATTTTTGTACGAAATTTGTCCAAGATGAGATAAAAAGTGCCCGAAAATTAACGAGAATTAAACGTCCGAAATATTTAGGAAGTAATGTATGCGGGTTTTTAAGACAGGATCTGAGATTGACATCAGTATAATGTGGTAATTGTTGGTTTTTAACCTGGTATGTTCCTGGGAATTGTATGTAGACATTCGTTGATTTTAAGTTAAAAGTAATTTGGTAGCCTGGTCTATGATGGTAAAACTGCTTGGAAAAAGGCTAATCTCGGCAGTGACAGGAGAGCTGCAAATCTTTGAAGGCGTGGGAAGCCTGTCCAAATGCTTAAGTATGTGAGTAGAAAAATGACACACTCGATTTATGGGGTACCATGTTTTCGGCAGGTCACGGGCCCGTCAAAATGGATGAGGGCGCGCGATGGTTGGGGAAGTCACTGGGATTAGGATTCCACCCTGCACTCTCGGCAACTCAACCTAAGTTTCCTCTTTCGGCCTCACAATTTAGCCGGACGCCCGTACACGGACGTTCTTTCACTATCAACAGACGTTTGTGAGCCCACTGTTCCAAGCATTGTAATAAAAGCACTGAAAGGCCTCCAAGACAAAAAGACCTCAACAACAACAGTCGTAACAAAGAATAGGTTTCATATGTGAAGACTCTAACAAAAACCTTACACGATGACAATGTAACAGTTTCGTTTGGAATGCTTGAACAGAGTTTTGACTTTGAGATGGGGGCTGAGGGAGGTGACGAAAAAGAACAACCACAATTCCGGACAAGAGGGCTTCAAAAATTCTCTATTCGGAGACCGGATTTTGCCCCACGGAATGTAGGAGGTATGCGCTGAGTGATGCAAAATAAACAAACAAACAAACAAACAAAACAAAACAAAAGACTTAGTAGAATAACAACTTTTATAACTGTTTCTTATCACTTTCGACTGACTTTCCAACAGAAAGGCAGGGTATACTGATCGATAAGCGTGATATACCTATACTAAGGCGTACGTTTCTCCCGTTTTTTGTTGTTTTTTTTTTTTCTTGTTTTCGCGAGTCTGGAGTCGTCATATAACAGCGAGTGGCTGAGACCTCTTCATTCTTCATGCCGGCATCTGTTTCTACTGTAATTCTAGGCACTGCGATATGAAATGTATCCGTACGTTTCCCTACGTGTTTTGAAATTAATGTTTTCCCGAGTCAGGAGCATTCATGTAACACATTATGGAATCATTTCATGCTAACAGCTAATGTCTATCATCTCTTTAGTCTTCATGCCGGCATCTGGTTTTGCTGTAATTCTAGGCACTGCAATAAGAAATGAATTAGAATTCCTTAGCAAAACCGTGTAATATTTCTAACTCGCACGCCCTCTTCACTGTTATGTCACATGTTCCCTCATTCAGAGTTGATTGGCTATTATATTTGTAATTAAGAGCGAATGTCGTTAAGGCATGAGCAAAATTGGAAATGGCCAAACAAAACCTGCCTCCATACTTTGTGTGTAGTTAGTCCTTGGGATGAAACTTATCAAA
>JAEMWC010000008.1:1522500-1667500 GCA_016490735.1 Pachyseris speciosa
AATATGCGGGTCGAACCCGTCTCCGCAAGGGACGCGACTGCTTAGGACTGGGGATTACGGATGACTCAGTAGATGCTGCCAATGGAGATTTAGGGATGTCTGGTGGATCGCAACTGCTAGGCTAGGGGTGGGTGTTGAGGCAGCCGATTCAGAAACGCCCATTGGTACGATCTCTGGTATCTCACTGGCAACTGACTCCGTCCAAACTACCTTTTCGCGGACTCGTACATGGTCTTGGTGTCGCCCAATGACTGTCCCGTTGTCCAATTGAATTCGAGCTGACACAGGACCTGTCTTTTCCACCACGGTACCAGGCATCCAGGTCTTCTTGTACCTGAAATCTTTAGCATAGACAGCTTGGCCTTCCTTGACGGTTCTCTCTCTAGCATGATAATCATGTGCTGCCTTCTGTTGGCACTGCTTATTTCTGACGCGATCTGCTACACTTGGAAAAATCCGATTAGGGTGGGTGTGCAACTTCTTCTTCATCAGTATCTCTGCTGGTGAAACTCCAGTGGTAATATGGGGGGTTGTTCGATAGCTGAGGAGGAATCGAGATAACTTTGTTTGAACGCTCTCCTCCGCCATCTTCTCGAACCCTTCTTTGAAAACTCGCACTGCCTGTTCTGCCAACCCATTTGAGGCAGGGTGGTATGGTGCTACCTTGATGTTTTTAATGCCATTTCTCTTCATAAACTCCTGGAATTCTGAGCTGGTAAAATTACTACCATTGTTGCTGACCAGGGTTGCTGGTAGACCATGGGTCGCAAAAATTTCTCTGAGCTTCTCAATAGTAGCACTTGATGTAGTAGACCTCATGCAGTGCACTTCCAGCCATTTCGGGTAGGCATCAATGAAAACCAGAAACATCTCTCCTTTATAAGGCTCAGCATAGTCAACATAAATTCTTGACCATGGGAGTCCTGGCCACTCCCAGGGGTTTAAGGGTGCCTCTGCCGGTGCCCTCTGGCTGGTTTGACATTTGTCGCAGCCCTTCACTTCTTCATGATGTCTTGATCAAGTCCCGGCCACCAGACAGGCGAGCGCTTTCATGCGAGATTCGCCCGGGTGGGCCTCATGCAGCTCAGTCAGCACTTTGTACCTCCCTTGTGGGGGTAAGATAACTATGGTTTCCCCAAAGGATACAGCCATCTTCTACACTCAACTCAGTTCGTTTAGTGTAGTAAGGTGTTAACTCTTCTTAGTTTGCTGTCTTTGACCATCCTTCCAAGGTATAGCGGAGCACCTGTGAGAGTACTGGATCCCTTTTGGTCCATTCCTTGATGTGCCCGCTGTGCACAGGGTTGCCTTCCAAATGTTCCATTAACAATATTGTTTCGCCTGGTACTGGAACTGAGTCAGGCATCACCGGTGAAGGAAGTCTACTCAGACAAGTCTACCATTCGTCTGGCCAGACTTGTGCGATATCTTGTACTCGTATGCTGACAACGTTAAAGCCCATCACTGGATTCGTGGTGCTGCAAGGGTGGGAATCCCCTTCTTTTCACTTAACAAACCTTCCAAGGGTTTATGATCTGTCTTGATAGTGAATGGATGTCCATAGAGGAATTGATGGAACTTCTTGACTCCAAATATTATGGCAAGGGCTTCTTTCTCCAGGGTGGAGTACTTCCTTTCTGCTTCCTGCAGGGACCTGGAAACATATCCTAATGGCCGTTCAATTCCATTCTTCATTCTGTGAGATAAGACCGCACCCACGCCATAGTCAGAAGCATCAGTCGCAAGGACCAGTTCCTTCTTTGGGTCAAAATGCACAACCAGATCAGCTGACTGTAGTTGCTCTTTGGCTCTGTCGAAAGCTGTTTGCTGTTCTTCTAGCCACTCCCATTTGGATCCCTTCCTTAATAATAATAACTTTAGTGATCCATCTTTGACAGAGAAATACAATGGATTTACAGTATAAGAAATAATGTAAAATTACAATAAAATGATTTCCAGACCTCACGGTCTTACCTGGAAATAATAAATATTAATGTAAATATAGATATATAGGTGTACTATACATTTAAGAATTTAGCAGCCTTGCGGCTCTTGCTATAAAAGAGTTTGCATGTCTTTGGTTTCCAGACCTTGGTATGACTACTGGACCAGGTTTAGATCGTTTGAACAGCTGGTGTAGGGGTTCTAGGACGGTGACAACATCAAGTAAGAATCTGTGGTAGTAGTTTCGCATACCCAGGAAAGCACGCAACTGGCTCACATCCTTTGGCTCTGGCGCATCCTTGATAGCAGTGACTTTGGCTGCCACAGGTTGGATGCCATCTCCAGTGATTACATAACCGCAGTATGCGACCTTCGGTTGCATGAACAGACATTTTTCCAATCGTAGCTTTAATCCAGCAGTGGAAAGCCTACTTAGCACCATTTCCAGGTTGGCTAGGTGATCGGAGTCATCCTTACCATTGACTAAGATGTCATCGATTCGCACCACAACGTGGGGTATGCCTTGAAGCAAGTTCTCCATTGTACGCTGAAATATCCCGGGTGCAGAGGACACTCCAAAAGGCAGTCTATTGTACTGATAGAGTCCCTTATGCGTATTGATCGTGGTGAACTTCCGTGATCCCTCTTCCAGTACCAACTGCTGGTAGGCCTGTGACATATCCAGTTTCGTGAATTTGTTTCCCCCGCCAAGTGTGGCAAGCAAGTCCTCGGTTTTAGGAATTGGATAGTTGTCCAACTTTGAGACCTGGTTGACCGTGCACTTATAGTCTCCACAAATACGTACCGATCCGTTTTGTTTCACCACTGGAACTATAGGCGCGGCCCACTCTGTGAACTCAACTGCGGGTATGATGCCTTCATTCTGCAATCGATCTAATTCCATCTCAATCTTTGTTTTAAGTGCGTAGGGTACCGGACGAGCCTTCATGAACTTGGGTGTAGCCTCAGAGTCCACATGAATTTTGGCTTCAGTGCCCTTTAGTGTACCCAGTCCTTCACCGAAGACGTCCTTGTATGTATCTAAGATCTTCTGTAACTGAGGATTGCTTTCTCTCTCTTGGATAATTAAAACATTCTGCCAGTTCAGTTTCATCACCTGAAGCCAGTCCCTACCAAGTAGATTGGGCCCGGAACCCTTCACCACAATGGCCGGTAAACAGAATTACTGATCTTGATATTTAACTGGAACCAGTACCTCCCCAAACACAGATATCCTCTCTCCCGTGTATGTGCTCAGCACGGCCCTTGAACTTCTCAGTTCCAGTTTGTTACGCAACTTGTTGTACGTTTCTTCACTTAATATACTTCTGGTTGCACCAGTGTCAATCTCGAACTTGTGTGGTTCATCACAAAGGTCTATGGAGACTTCGTAAGCCTTCAGCTTGTTTACCCCACGAATGTGATACATCGTCTCTGCATAAGCATCCTCTTCCTCGGACAGTTCCTCGGCTAAATGCGTCGGCTGCTCCTTCTTCACTTCTGTATTCTTGCCTCGTATACCAGGTTGTCGAGTGTCACGCCTCCCGGACTCCGTTCCTTTGTTTGCCTTCACTGACGACTTATTACGACAGGCTTTCGCTAAATGCCCTCCTTTCCCACATTTAAAACATTGGGCATCTTTAAAACGACACGTTGAAGCTTCGTGTTTATCGCCACAACGGTAGCATTCTGTATTTGAAGCAGGATTCTTGCCTTTATGCTTTGCCGCAAAGTTGACTTGATGAACATTGCTGGGGTCGCTTCCGACTGAATATCAACCACGTGCTTCGAAGCAAGTTCCATCGCCAAAGCAATTTCTTCGGCTTTCTTGAGCTTCAACTGGGACTCCGCCAGCAATCGCCGCTGAAATTTTCTCGTCATTTATACCGCAGACTAAACGATCTCGAAGCATTTCTGGTAGTGTTTCGCCAAAATTACAATGTTCCGAGAGCTTACGCAATGCTGCCACGTACGCCGCATCTCCTACGCCCTCTTTGCGATTACGGCTATGGAATTTAAAAGCTCCACTATTTCACTCGGCTTGGGTGAAAAGTGCTTTTCGAGGGTTTCGACAATCTTCTTGAAAGTTATCTCGGCCGGTCTCCCTGGCTGAAGTAAATCCCTCGCTAGAGCGTACGTTTTACTCCCGTAGACGCTGAGTAGAATTGCACGTTTTTTCCCTGCGTCCTCGACCTCGTTCGCTAAGAAATACTGTTCTAAGCGCTTGTTGTACTGGGTCCACGACTCCTCTGATTCTTTGAATTCGCCTATCTTCCCGTAGGTCGCCATTCCGTTACGAATCTAGAGTGACATCCTCGTCGCCAAAATGTAATAACCAGCTAGGAGTTGATCAAAACACACACTGATTTATTCACACATAAGAATCAAGATACAGATCATATGACCATCATGTGATATTGCAAATGTCACGCCATACTGTCACGCGGGTAACAAGTTACATCATTACACCTACATCTTTCAAAGACCTCGTTAAACCGCTAACCGCCGACCGGTTAGCTCAGTTAATAACAATAACAATTCTTGGTTTTCACATGACGTCAATTCAAAATTAAACAGACTTTTGCATTTTTAGCTTCATCACGTAAAAGACGTTTTAGAAATGTATCTGCTTGCATGTTTTCAGCTCGGTAGCTTGCTTTGTTTTGAAAATAGAGCAATTTGAATTTTAGATTTTATTACAGTGTGTGACATAAACATGTCTGCTCACAAGCATGTCACGTACACGAAAACATCGATTTCCCGTGTGTTTTTTTAAGGTCTGAAAAGCCAACATGACAAGAGAATATGTGAATGTTTGCAAGCTCAAAATAGAGAAGAAAGCCTTTGAGATAGCAAAAGTAAATTCCAGATGTTTTCACTCGTTGCCGGCCGCCATGCCCCTCAGAGGGACACTAACATGGCGTTTTCATACTAAACTCTATAATTTTGTCTAGTGGATTTTGCCGAATAACTCGAAAACGGGATACCGCACAGCACTGAGACTTTAGCATGTTGTTTATTTATTACTATTCTACAACATCTCAATTTCTTGACTTTATCTATCGAATGGTTGATGATTTTATTTTTTTACTTGCGTGACTGAAAACCAAGAATAACAATAACAATAACAGTAATACAATAATAATAATAATAATAATAATAATAATTTATAACTTATATAGCGCATTTTCCATGTGTATATGTTCAAATGCGCTTTACTAGCAGATTAAATTGGAATTTGGAAATATTGGTTTTTGTGGAGATGGGAAAACCGGAGAACCCGGAGAAAAACCTCTCGGAGCAAAGAAGAGAACCAACAACAAACTCAACCCGCACGTCGAGTCCGGGAATCGAACCTGGGCCACATTGGTGGAAGGCGAGTGCTCTCACCACTGCGCCATCCCTGCTCCCTAACAATTATTATTATAATCAAATCTTCGCATTACTTATTCATTTTGCCTTGAGAATGTTGTCATGATGACGCCGAAACGTCGGCTTTTAACGTTAATATTCGCTTGCTTCTGTTTCAAGAAATCGTTTTTGATCAAGACTTTAAAACGAGATAATCAGCTTTTTCTGTTTCGAAGACTCGAGCAGATAAGCAAAAAACAAATTAATTGCGATGGATCTCTTGAGTTTCTACGCCTCTGCCAAAATTTCGATCTCTCACCGACCTTTGCACAAGTCGACAAAGGAAGGAAATCTAAGTGGAAGAAATCGTCTGCAGCCTTTGCCAAGGATGTCATCGACGAGGAACTTAAGTTACGAACCAAAGAGAGTGCTGCCCTCAAATGTGAGATCAACGCCATCTACTGTGAAATCTGAGCGACTTGCTCCCTTGTACGTTACGTCAGCATCTTACGAATAATGACGACCCTTCGTAGTAAATTTCAACAAGAGGTTATCAACACCCATACCCGCAAGATCGCAAGGTTATTATACAGAAAAACGGATATCGAGGAACATATCATGAACATATCGTACCAACTTTCTTTCTTCCAGAAATTAGTCCTTTGTCGAGGTTTAAAGTTTGCACCTCACCAGAAAGTATCTCCTATCGATCTTATGGCGACCTTTGAAAAAGCGTACTGGAATATCGAGCCCCATCTTGCAAATGACGAAAGAAAGAGCTAACTGCTACGACACTACGATCCGTGGTATTGAACTACATCAACCAGACGGGACTTAAACCTCCAGAAACCTTTTTCAAGGCCATCGAGGAGCTGAAAAATCGAGATGACATTGTTGTTTCAAAGCCAGAAAAGGGTTCCGGAGTTGTTGTAATGGACAAATCCGAATATCTGTGCCTTCTATCTGAAGCCTCCATCAATGGCACCAGCAAATTTAGACCAGTTGACACAGAGAGACCCAAAACAAGAGGAAGGCCAGCGAAATGTTATCATCCGCTTTTACAACGGGAGAAGCAAATTAGTGCTGTCATATCCAAAATACTACCCAAGCCCATTGCTGACTCCATCCGTCCCAAAGGGTTCTATACTTGCACACCTATATGGCCTACCAAAGACGCATAAGAAACAACTTGCTATGCGCCCAATTCCCTCCGCTACGCATACTTATAACTATGCGTTAGCTAAGTTGCTAGATGAAAAATTGAAACCACTCTCCTGCAATCAGTACACGGTCACAGACACCTTTGAGTTTGTCAACGAAGTATAAAGCCTTGAAATCAACAGAGGCGATATCCTTAAGTATCCTATGATGTCACCCCTCTATTTACCAATGTACCACTAGACGAAACTATCCAGATTTTAGCTAACAAGGCTTTCACTGATGACTGGTTTAACAAGACCCATGAACTGAACCTAACCAGAGACCAGCTAATTGAACTACTCAACGCAGCCACTAAGAACCAACTCTTTCAGTTCAGTGGAAATTTCTATGAGCAAACAGATGGCTTCGCAATGGGATCTCCTCTTGGTCCCCCACTCGCCAATGTCTTCATGTGCTCCATTGAAGATAAACTCACTCAAGATGACAAATTGCCCTCCTATTATCGACGATATGTGGATGACACATTTACCATCATGTCTGATATAGCATCAGCTGAAATTTTTCTTGATACCCTTAAAACCACTGCCACCCAACAGCAAAGTTTACTATGGAGGTGGAACGGGATGCCTCGCTTCCTTTCATCGGTGTTGAGTGTTGAACTTAGCTCCCAGAATCAAGACCAAGATCTACGTAAACCCAACTAATACGGGCCTCCTACTCCACTACCAGAGCCACGTGGATAATCGGTACAAGCGCAGTCTAATTACCACCATGTTAGATCGAGCTTACCGCATATCTTCCGACTGGTCGCACTTCTCACAAGAATGCGATCGGCTTAAGATTGCATTCTTAAAGCTTAAGCACCCGAGGCACTTATTCAATCTGGCTGTCAAACAATTCGTAGATTCTAAGGTAGCAGACCAGCGGCAAATTCCATCAACCGACACGACTACAGCCCCCATCCGAGTTGTCATACCATTTAAAGATCAGGTCTCTGCTAATGTAGTGAAAAAACGTCTCACAGCACTCAGCTCAATAATCAATACCACAATTCATGTGAGAGGTAACATTGCGATGACAAACAGTAGCATTGACAAGGAATCACTATGAAAAATGACTCTCTTGATTTGCTACCTCACCAATTGGTTCATTGTTTTCCAGGTCTTAATACTCCCCTTTAGAAGCAATTTGATGTTTCAGCCACCCCAACCATTTCTAATGTCTCCATTATCCTAGAATGTTTCAAAAGGAAAATTAACGATAAAAACGTTACATGACGTTTCGACGAACTCGTGTCATCATTGTCGAATGTGGATACATTAACTTAATTGACATTGCATATATACAGAAATAGGTGTGTATGTGAATGATAAGAATGTGAATAATGAAATAATATCGCGAGAGTCCAGTGTTCACACAAAGAGTTTCGCGCGAATAGAGTCAGTTTGGGTGTTTAGCTTCGGTCTTTTCTTCTTAATCAAGAGCATTTCAAAAATTAAACACTCTAGTTTGCTCCGGCATTTCTTAACACGCCATCGGACAGCCCCCTACGGATCACCATCCCTTTCAAAGATCAAAAATCTGCCGACGTGGTTCGCAGTCGACTTAGTGACCTCGGAAGAAAGATCAACCATGATCTACAACCAATTTTTATCAGTAGAAAGATCATTGACGAGCTAAGAGTTACGGAATTAAAGCCTCCCTTAGTGAATCAGCAGTGCGTAGTCTACGAATTCAAACGTGATTTGTGTGATACAAATTATATCGGTTACACGTGCCGCCACCTCCATCAGCGTGTTGAGGAACATAAACATTCTGTAATCGGGAAACACTTCGAGGACGAGCATAATTTAAGGCCGTCGAACCTGCGTGAGAATTTTAAAATTCTTAAGAAATGCCGCACTTTGAAACTTTCGTTTTCTACCACTCGCTTTGGGGTGTGTTGATATATCTTAGCTGTCCGTTCAACTTCTGCCTTTCCACACAGTTGCCAGTGCACATACTGTGCAACGTTGTATCATCATCATTATCATCATCATCATCATCATAAATATTATTATTATTATTATTATTATTATTATTATTGCTGTTATTGCTATTGCTATTGCTATTGCTATTGCTATTGTTATTGTTATTGTTATTAAACTCACCTTATTTTCTCCAATAAGATTGTCTCCGAAACTGAGTGCATTGACCATCATGGGGGGAAATCCAAATCCCAGTAAAACAACAGTCGGGTAGATCATTACACTGTTGGACTGGGTGATGAAATACAACAAGACGCTAGATCCGATTGCGATAGATGCAGCTGCGATGAAGCACCACTGAAAATAAAAAGCACATTTTAAAGACTCTTCCCTTGATGGTGAAAGAAAGAGAAGAAAAATCGATGTTGCAACAATAAAAACAAGTTCCCCAGAAGAAGCTAATATTATATATTTAGCCAAGCCTAAAAGCGCTGCTCCAAAATTATTATCATTCCTTTTTACTGGCAGTTATCTATAATCTGCTTATCATATCACCTATCCGGCCTCACTGACGGATAATAATTATTATTTTAATATTTTTTTTGGGGGGGGGGTTGGAGGGGAGGGGGGTGCATCCCAGTGTGCAAAGGATACACAATTTCTGATTTCTGATTGTCTCATTAAAGAAAGATAAATGGAAATCAATAAAAATATATATATTAAGATATCAATTAAGGCCAATATATTTCTTTTGACATTTACCTCTTGACCTTAATATCACGGAAGAAAAGTGCTAGAAACCAGTGTAGCCATCTTAACTTGATCTTTTTTTTTTTGCAAGAAAGGTAAGGAGTAGTCCCACTTTACTCCACGTACATTTGAAATTACACAACACTTCATTAAACATCAGAAATCCTAGTTATTTCACCCAGAGTAAACTAAGTTAATTCATCCAGAGTAAACAAAGAAAGTCAGAGTTTACCAATATACAGTTATGAAAAATAATGATAATGGGCCATGCTGAAAATACATGCCGAAATACCCTAATAGGGTTAAAATACCAGGTGGCCAGTGTACAAACCAATGAATTAAAATTGAGGTTGGCAACACACAGATACACAAACAAAATACTAAAACACCAGGCCCCAGTTGTTCAAAGGGTATGGGGAGCAGGGTTGGCGCAGTGGTGAGAGCGCTCGCCTTCCACCAATGTGGCCCAGGTTCGATTATCGGACTCGGTGTAATATGTGGGCTGAGTTTGTTGGTTTTCTACTCTGCTCCGAGAGGTTTTTCTCCGGGTACTCCGGTTTTTCCCTCTCCCCAAAAACCAACATTTCGATAGATTTGATTTATTTAGAGTTGATTTGATTTAGTCTCCCCATTTAGTAAAGTATCTGTGCTCG
The DNA here is from genome assembly GCA_016490735.1 of Pachyseris speciosa. Classification (NCBI taxonomy): domain Eukaryota; kingdom Metazoa; phylum Cnidaria; class Anthozoa; order Scleractinia; family Pachyseridae; genus Pachyseris; species Pachyseris speciosa. Next base: position 1,532,327 of record JAEMWC010000008.1, read on the forward strand.
GCTAGATAGATTTGAGACTTAAATAAAGTGATTATTATTATTATTATTATTATTATTATTATTATTATTATTATTAAAGGGTGGATAACTCTACTCAGTGGATAAGTCGCTATCCAGCGGTTAAAATGTATCAGGTGCAATATATTTTATCCACTGGACAGCAACTTCTCTGGTGGATAAAGTTATCCTCTCTTTGAACAACTGGGGCCAGTATCATAATAAAACAACAATAACAGTACAAAGCAGTCTGATTGTTTTCCTTCCCCAAGCAGTTATCCCGTATGTCAAATGGATATATTATGGGATACATTAAATTTATAAGGATCTAATCCCAATACTTTGTCTAATTATTTTTGTTTTCAATACAATACCCATGAGTGAAAAATAAGTGATAATGAATATATGAAAATGGGTATATTACAACCAACAAAATGACCAGCTCCCAGTTGGCTTGTTAGCTCTGTTGGTAGAGCACTGCACCAGTATCGTGCTCTCAGTCGCTCTCTTTCACGTTGAACTTCGCCTTTTTGTTTCGTTGTCAACATGGTTTGCTGTCTGCAAAGTCTTCATGTAAGCCCACTTGAAATGACCATGCAGCCTCCTGCCTTAAAAACACGCGGGCTGCAGCAGAGGATGAACTGTAATGGGACATTTCACTTGGTATACATGAGGGGGCGGACGTACGGGGTACGTACGGACAACGTGCCTACGGTGACCATTACCAAATTTTCTCCGACAGATGAGTTACCATATTTTCTTACCAATGCTGCTCCGCGCGCGAGCTCCGCTATCAAAGACTGATCAAAGAGATCCATTGTGTATGTTCGTTCATGTTCCCGGCATATTTATCCATCTGGGGAAGGTTGCAGGCAAATAAGGAAGAACGATGCAAACTAATGTCAATGGAAGAGTTGTATCAGTTCTTCTTTTTACCCAAGTTATGGTTGACTGTTTTTATTTAAAGGAGGAAAACGCTTTAGTGTGCTCTTATAAAGAAAGAACCTCACGAAAAACGTAACATACGACACGTATTCGTAGTGTTATTATCAGAAGTAGTTAGGTAATCAACTAAAGTAGTGAACTGTCCACATTCTGATTAATCACGACCTTCACAACAATTACCTTGGTTCCTATCTTTCCAATTATTATCTTTGAAATTCCAGAAGATATTGCTGAACTGATTAACATTATGAGGGGAAGATAGGCTATAGCTTCCTGTAAAACAACAAGAAAATTCGTCACATACACGCAAACAGTGGGACTATAGGGGCATTCTATAGAAAAACGAAAAATCGCTTCTGTTTTTTTTCGCAGCACCTGCCACATTTGATTTGGTTGCAGTGTTTTGGATGAAAGTTTGTTTTGCTGTTCTTTGAATTGCAGGATTGGCGTCCTCTAATCTATAATTTTGCACAATATCAGCGTTCAACAACGTTCGTGGATAGAAAAATAAACTCCGTGGTTAATTTTTAATCTTAGATTAGGGTTAATCAACTTTCGAACAACGCGACCCAGAGCTGCACGTAAAAGTTTCAGTGTGAATGGTCAATACTAGCAAGAGAAATTAAAAGACGGAAATTATTCATGTTATGTTAAGGGTTGAAGCAAGAAAGTCAAGATAGACCTATAGCTTCTTAAAACCCAGAGCCCACCAGTCAAGGCACGGAGGTTGGCGCGAACGCGAATGAGCCCTCTGAACCTGACGTGGGCACTGAGTTAACCAGATCACGACGATGAAAGCTATTCAATGAGAAGTATGAGCAGATCCCCTAGAGTCAGGAACATAACTACAAATAACAGACAAGGTGACGCCATCATTACCTTAAAATCTTTCTCATAACCTTTGCAAAATTCTAGTTGATGCATAACCAAAAAATTCCAGAAAGTTAACTTGTTATTATCACATACCTTTTCGAGCTGCAATGTGTAAATAAAAAAGAACGGCAGATAACCATAAATAGTGTTTTGTACAACAAATGTACACGTGTAGATGAATGCCACCTAAACCAATAACAAACAAAAAAAAAAAAAGAACAAGAAAACAAAAACACAAAAGAAAGCAACACTTCCGTTAAGGCCGAGACACACTAGGCGACAAGTCGCTGCAATACGTTGCGGGGACAAGTCGCCGCAACAATTCGCCTCGTCTGACACGGTGATTTTTTGTGAAAATCGTTGTCGCTGTGGCAGAATTTTGTCGCTGCGATCAGTTGCACGAATTCAAACCAGATTGAATTTGTGCGACTGATCGCAGCGACAAAGTTCTGCCGCAACGACAATGATTTTCATAAAAAAATAACCGTGTCAGACGAGGCGAACTGTTGCGGTGACTTGTTCTCGTGACATGTCGCAGCGACTTGTTTGCAAGGAGTACACACGGAGCGACTTGTCGCAGAGACCTCTCGCTGCGACTTGTCGCCTAGTGTGTCTCAGCGTTTAGGTCAAGATCACAAACATGAAAAAAAACTGTAAAGATTCTTGTGGGTTTTCCAACAAGAATCGGTCAGCTTGTCCGCCGAGTGTCTGTGGGGCACTTCTCCAGGCGGACCTACTCAAGCGGTAGGCACACTCGCCTAGCGAGAAGGTCCACTCTGAGACAACGGCTTTAATCTTCGGCTGATAGCTTTACACATATTCTTCTTCACATCTGATAAACCAATAGCGTTTAGCTGAACAACCAACTACATAGTGACAACTACTCACTACCAGCTAGCGACTAACTCACAATCCTTAATGTTCAGAGTTAAATACTCTATCTGCAGACTTGTTTGGGTTCTCAGACCATGGGAATATGAATTACTCTAAACGCTGCCCATTCTGGAATACCCAAATATAGCAACGCGAACACACAACGAACATTGAACTTCCAAGCAAATCACAGAGGTCCCAGCCAAGGCCAGCAGGAATTCCCAAACCTGCCCACAGCGAGAAATCACTATAACAATTAAACTAGTAGACATAATCATTTGGAACTCACACAATTCATGTGTGGGAGAACCTTGAACCTTAAACAACGGGAATAAGAATTATAAAAATCAGCTTCATCACAAAACTCTTCTCTTAAAAGAAAAAGTAACTTCAAGTTGCGACTGGATGACGTGAACAAAAAAAATTCTTTTTTTTTTCATTTTTTTTTTTGTTCCAAATGAGTGTCTTCCATAGCAAAGAGGGTACTCACCTTGTAAAGATAAGGATCCTTAAGCCAGGCTTTTGCTGTCTTTGCTGCAGGTGTCTCGTCTAGACAAGAGGGCTCAGCGTCAGCAGAAACACCGGAAAATTTTTTACCATTTGCCATGATTTCTGGAGTCAAACAACCATAATTAGTGTTTAGCGATTGTACCATAACGTGTTTAGAAAATACGTGTTCTTTTTCCGTGCCAGGGATCGGAACTGGACGGGACGCTTGAAATTCTGTCTGATCAAAGTCAAGACCTTCATTGTCGACACCGCTTGATGTTTGTGCACACGAAGTCACAAAGGACGATTTTCTCTGCAAGAACAACAAAGCAAAAAACGTCAAAAGCTCGAGGCGTGTAAGTAACTTACCAAAACCTACCCTGGTCCCAAATGTTTCCTCTCTAATTCGTTTCAAACATAATTGAGCCGAGTACCGGGAAGAGCTTCTGACTTTCGGCCGAAACTTACGAAAAATAAACATTCATAATTGCAACGCCGTATTCATGATCCCACAGTAAGTCTCACTGCACGGCGGGTGTTATCAATTATTTTACTCTCCCCCTAGGCCCCCTTGGAGAACTGATCAGATTGCTGAGATTGTTTTGCGCCTGCGTGAAAATCTCAACCTATCAGAATCCGAGGCTTAATGGTCATATGAAAGCGAGATTAGGATGGATAGCCACCCGGTGTCTTCCTATCTCGCCGCTCCAGGGCTTGTTCTCGACGTTTCCCATCTCAGCTTCGTTTGAGGCGAAAGAAAATTTCTACAGTCATTTGGGCAAGCGACCGTCCAGTCCAGGCTGAGAAGATTTATTTGGTTTTCGTAGTTTGGTCCAACCATACGCGATCAAAATAATCGCAGCAACAACAACGACGAACATAAGAAGCCACAATTTACTGAGTACAAAGGAAAACCATTGTAGACAAATGTATGAAAAATCAAACTTACGACTGGGTTCTTACAGTACATGCAACCGTGGAAAAATTGACATCCCACAAACCATACAAATCTTCAATCAGTTTCCTAAGGCACGGTTCAGGTCTTATCACTTTTGCCTCGTTAAAATCAATTGACTTGAATTTAGCAGAAGTGCAAAGCTTGAGAAAAAACAATTATATATCTATTGCGTGTAGCTATAATGGTACTTGCATCGACTGTAGACTTAACCTTGCTCTCTTCACTCTCGCCAGAGGGTTCTTTCGTGCCAACATGGAAAATCACGGCAAACACCAAGCCTATTCCCATCAAAATCAGAGTCATGACCTAACACAGAATAAAGAAATAGCATAGTTACAAAGAAAGAAATTAAGAAATTAAGTTAAATTAGTGCGGAATTCATCTGTTACCGAAAAATCTGTGGAGCTCTCCATAGAAAGTTTTTCACTGCTGTCCCGTCCAAGGATTGCCCACGCCACAAGATAGGTCACAACGCCACTCAAGAACGAAAAAGCAGTCCTTAGAAAAGCAAAGATATAGCCAGTAAGAAACTAACGCAAAGGAGAAGAACAAAGATCGATGAATATGATGTTACAATAGTGGAACAAATTGAATGCACTTTATAATCTTATATATATCACTACATATATCTGGAAGAGGGTAAATATGTATCTGTATCTGTATCTATGTGTACGTTTGTTGGCTTTCATATTCACTTTCACTTATATAGGCCACTTCGGAAAATACCATAATACCCTTTGTTTGTCCTCCCAAATTTTGCATAAGCATTGTTTTTGTTTTCTCTTGGGACCATTGTAAGTCCCAAGAGAAACTGGAAACATTTTTGAGGACAAACAAAGAGTATTATGGTATTTTCCGAAATGGCCTACATGCCACACTAAGATATAGTCATAAGCGAACAAATCTAATCGTTATCGTTGTTCGGTGCTGTTGTTGTTTTCATCGTTGTTGTAATTTTCCTATTTGAAAACTACGTATTATAAAAAGGTAATTACAAACCTCCATGCATTCAACTCGACAGCTTCACCTTCGTCTTTCGCGATGACAGGAATAATTGACAAGTGTCCGATTTCCAACAAAACGAACGAAAATGATGCAAAACAGTTCAGTATCACTACATATATCATGATCTGCCATTCTCCGCCATTCCTTTGGCAGGGGAAACAGGAACTGAAGTAAAGTGGCATTGTGATTGCCGCTATCATAGTTCCAATCAAATGCCACGACTTCCTTCTACCCAGCTTCCGGGAAAGATATGGGAGGTTGATTTTATCTATCAAAAAAGCGGCGAGTACTGATGATATAACGGAACTAATAAATGCCCACATCATCAGCCAGCCAACATTAGCAGCAGAGAGACCCAGCACCTCCATGAAGAAAACCAATCGAAAAGAGTAGAGCAGCTGAATGTCAATGTCATTCATCACGTGACCAACTCCACATGAAAAGCGTCGCAGAAGCGGGGTTCCGGAATTTGAATCCTCCTCAATATTTTGACGACACAGTTTTGATAATCGCATGTTTCGAAGCCTGCAAATAAAGTTCGTAAGGCATTGTTTAGATTTCATTGCTAAAGGTTACTCTAAGGCTCAAATCTTTGCTTTCATTTCACACACTAGCACCAATTATTGTTTTATGAAATTTATGAGGTATTTAAAATCAGCAACATAGCAAAACCTCAGTTCGCAAAGATATCACTCCTCACAATTCATGGCTATTTTCCTTTATACAATACGCTCTCCCTTTAAAGCTAGACTGAAAACAAGAGCTCAAAATAAGGTAAAAATTACGAATTAAGGTATCAGGATACCCATAATGACCATAATTAAAAATAGAGCGTTTACGTGGGCGCTCGCAGAGAAAACCCGCGCATTCTATACATTTTCTGAAAGCTTAATATTTGTAGAATTCAATGTCGAGATCAAAATTTTAGAAAAAGAAAACGCGTAATCTATATTAAGAGAAAAAGCGAAATCCAATGCTTCGCCTTAATCACGTTCGTTTCCCCATGCGAGAATTCGGAGCGACGCGGTTCCCATCGGAAATGTTTTCTCACACTTCGCCCTCAAAAAAGGTGTCTGCGACTTTTCCATTTTTTTCCTCGTTTTTTTCCCTACACTCCCCTAAAGTTTAATACTAAAGGTGTTCAGGTATCCTTCCAAAACTTTTAAACGGGAGCGAATTTCAAAACAAAAACAAAAAAAAAGCGGAAAACGCGTACGAGCCTAAAAAGTTCGCCCTTCACCGAGATAATTAGGAAGCTTTAGCAACGACGACGAGCGAGTTTTGAGCCTCGAAATTTGGAACGTAAAAGTCTACTACTTCTTTTGTCCAATTTAGAGGAAAGAACAATCCGCGTGTAGACAAGAGATGTTTCATTAATTATCCGCTGTTTTATCTGAGGATTGCTTTTTATATCGAAGAGAAGAACAAAGCTGAATTTTAAAAAGTGTTGTTTCTCATTCTGGAAATACTGGAAATAGCGAAAATACCGAATAGTGAAAGCTAAAAGTCCACAACTTAAACTCATCAAATTTAATTATTATTATTATTATTATTATTATTATTATTATTATTATTATTATTATTATTATTATTATTATTATTATTTTGTAATTAAAGAGACATTCCTCAACTTTAACAACCCGTTGTTTTAACGTGAGAAAATGTCTTCTTCATACTTCGAGTTGACGACTTCACCAAATTCGCCCCTTTTTCCCCAACCTCGCTCCGGGGGCTTTTTCCTTGGGAACGAGGTTGTTTTTACTCTTATTGTGGCGCTTTGCGGAGCAATTACGCTTGAATAGACCGTCAAACGAGTTATTTCATTATGCTTAAGTGTCTCATTCCAGAGCGCTATATAATTGCATTATAAAACCGAAATTTTGTCGTTTAAGTTAAGACACTCTGAAAGTTCAAGACCAACTTGTTCACTTCAAAGTGAGCAATTTTTTTTTTGTGGTAGCCAGACATAAAGGTAGGAAGACGCTGAATGATCTTATCTCTTGATCTTGATCTTAATTCTTGCCATAACTTTTTCTGAATGTTTTCTGCGTGACTTTTTGTGAAATTTTGTTTTACGGCGGTGAGACAGTGCAATGTTCGTTTGACCATATTAAGAATCACGGTTATTTTTATTTATTTTTTTTTTTTTTTAGATTTTTACGTTTTGGGTAAATTTTGGAGAAAGTATTGAATGATTCTGAGAGAGTTTCTGTCGCAAGGATCGCACGAATGATTTCGTTCCACATAAGAATCATAAGGATGGTAACGATCCCAGATATAATATAAGGACTTTAATAACTTTATTTCAGTGTCGATGTCTTGAACTTAAAAAAAAGCTAACTAGGGGCACTAAAATAATAGGAAACAAATTATAAAATGAGTTTATACATGGTATCATTAGGTAAGATCCCATATAGAAATGTTTCTATATCTTTGCCATCGCAGCATCAATCGCAACGCTCGGAGAATGCACGGTTTCCATAATTTATGATCACAAAATGGCAGCGATAGCATAGCATAGGGGGATTCATGCTTACGTCATTGTTTACATTTTTGCTCATTTACATACGGCTTTGCTTACAGAAGGAAACATGTTAGATGTGATTTGACTCCAGGCAGCTAAAGAGCTAGTGAAATTTAATACATTGTGAATTCTTTAGCTCTTTAGGTGTAGTATTTCTTGGTGGCAAAGCACTAATGAGCTCATACATTCTTTGCAAAATTTCGAGTTTTTAAACCCGCGTTGCACAAAAAGTACTCAGTACATGAGGCTCATATTCATTGGCAGAGTTATTCATACTATGACATTTCAATATTCAGAACTGATTTTTTTGTAGCTCCATCAGAAACTGAATTGTTCATGCTAATGAAGCAAATATTGTAAACAAGGATTCCCCTATAGACCCTTTTCATAATGGCGCCCGACAAATTATTCTTTTATTCTTATGATAATGAGCCCTACTAGCCTCGTCAGCATGTGCAAAATTCAATAGAATTTTTTCATTAAAGTGAGGTTAGTAGGGCTAATTAACATATATACAAAAGAATAATTAAAATCGTCCGCCATTATGAAAAAGGTCTATTGTTAAGCTTGAACAACTGTTACCATGGGCAAAACAATACCCCAGTATTCATGAAGTGCAGCCATCCGTAAATTCTGGTTTATAGACCCTATGCAATAATGGCTGCCTTTAAATTATTCTTTAATTCGTATTCATAACTGCCTTACTAATATTGTTCGGGGATAACAAATTCTTTAGAATTTTTGTCCCAAAAACGAGGTTAGTGAGGCTGTGTTGAATACGAACAAAAAAATAATTTAAAGGCAGCCATTTTTGCATAGGGTCTATTGACTTACAAATTAAGCCTTAGCTCGCTCGCAAGATTTAAAAACAACGTTGCCTGCGCGCAGGCTCTCCAGTTTCGCCACAACGAAAAAAAACTGAAGCGGTTTCTCGCATTCCAAAGTTAACTGCTCTCATAGCTATGCAGCACCGGCATGCAGTCTCCTCCAATTGAAGGAATGAAACGATTCATCTTCCTTCTCATTCCTCGTGGGTCAACAATCAATACGGCGACACTCCCACGAGATCCTGCCGGTACTCGAAGGGTGCCGCGTCTGAATTCCTTTCAGCGGGTGCGTAAACGCATGATTTCTCCTTTTCATTCGCTTTTCTTCTCGCTAAATTTAAGCGAGGATATACGCATTATTATTTTAATCCTTGTCTCCGTGCGAGGCACTGATAAATATTTCCACTTTTTCCGCTAAAGTGACCCGAAACCCTAAGTTATAAAATTAGCAAAACATAGCACAGACAAAATTAAGTTGTCGTCATTGTGGTTCTCAGTCTAAATGAACATAAGTCACATATCAGTTCCATATTCTCTGTAATTTTAGCTCTCAAACTGTTGACTGTTTAGAGAGAATTAATGGTTGGTAGTATGAAAGCACAGAAGTGCCCTACCGTAGGTGTCACGCTGAGATATTTTTCTTGCCGTCAAAATCTACAATGCTCTGCGGTTTTTATCTGTCACGTCTGCTTTCTGGATAATTCGCTGTTTCTTATTGAACCTAAAACAACATTTCCTGTTTCTCCAAGAAGTGGAAGATGGCAACAAATCGATACGTGTTGAGAAATAGCTTCAGTGGTATGAGCTCAAATCCGTCAATAGCAAAAGCGAAGCGCTGTTGCAGTAGTGACAGGTCAGGTTTCCTACCGACTTTATTCGAGTTGGCATGTGATCATTAATACTTGTCGCTGTGATAGCTACATGAAATGCCTCTTTAGAAATCAAACGGTAGTTTCATTGCCGGGTCTGCTAGTCATGATATACGATAGTAATTAGATAAAAGTAGCTCTCTATGAAAATAAGTTAATATGCGGGGATCCGTCGAGACTTGTGTTTTAGTGTAACCTTGCTGAGGAGTTTCAGAAGCAAATGATAGCCCGAGCGAATCTCATCGTCTAGACCGATATCAATGACGCTAACATTGATGCGAATGGAAAGATCCCTTGCCATGGTCGTAACGAGGTATATGGGATCAGGGATCTGGGATCACAAGTCATATGACCAGGACCAGTAATTTTTCAAGGGATCATGGATCGAACTCTGATAGTAGCCCTAAAGAAAAATTTAAAAAATTACACACTTCGTCACCGCAGGGGATTTAATCTTGACCTCTTTTCGTGAATTTTACTTTCTCGGCTTCTTTTTACCCGTCATGCAATCAATTCGCTGGTCAGTTATGCTGCGCATGATGCGGCCTGTTTGTCACATTAAACAGCTGGATACGCGCAAAAGCTTCACAGCTGAATGTGTAAATAAACGAAGGGCAAGCTTTTAGCTCGGTGCTTCTGCTTGCGTGTTCTTTATAAAAGCAGTCGTGTGATACGGTGGGTGAGTTTTACTAAAGACTTCCATTTTCAGTGGGAAAGATGCTTATTTGCAAATCGCTGGTTTCCCGCGAACGTCCCTCCATTTTCATACACTTTGTCCGTTAAGTTCAAAATCGTAGGTAGGGTTTGTAACATTTACGTATGGCGGCGCGATGTGAATTAACATCAGACGAATCGAGTTTTCGAAGAGCTCTCCAACCTCGTTCCCAGGGTCTCTCCTCTTCCCCGAGAGACCCTGGGAACGTGGCTGAGAGCTCTCGTATTTATTGGTCGCGCACACCATCATTGCTTTGTCCGTAGATCCTGAGTAAAACAACTGATGCTTATGGCAATTTAAAAATTCGCGGTAGTTATGAATATTTTTTCAAAGCAGAGTGGTTTTCAACAATAGCCATTGTTTCATTTGACAGGTATTGCTGAAAACAATAGCTCGCCAGCTCTGAACGCGCAATTTTCAAATGAAACTACCACTAACAATTTTCAAACTGAAAAACGTATAGGTTCCTCGTGACCAATTTTCGAAATTAAAACGGATTCTTTTCAAGGAAAGACTCGTCTGCCATTTGCCGTGCGTGAAAGTCTAGTAGGTATGTTAGTTTTCTTAAAATTGTTCTCAAAAATGACCGTCTATACGAAAATTTGAAAAATTTTCCGTATATTCAAGTGGAAAAACGTAAAACTTCTACTTTATCAATTTCATTCTTTGTCAGTGCAAATTGTAGACTAGTCCTTGATTTTCAAGAAGCCGTGCGTGAACCTTGAGATTATCATTTCTGAGACTCGGGAAAGTGAATTTTGTGAGCCCTAGTTGCCTAGTTTCGGGCCATTCTTCTCTAATTTATAGCTCTTCTAAGCGAGATCGTATTCGAATTTGCCGCTTCAGTGATGATGAATTATTTATGATGTCCAGGCATTCTGCGCGATGGGCGACAGGGGATTTAATCTTGACCTCTTTTCGTGAATTTTACTTTCTCGGCTTCTTTTTACCCGTCATGCAATCAATTCATTTTGTAGCTTCTCGGTCTCGAATTACATAGCTTAGTACCCTGATATATTACATAATCATGACAATGTAGCACGTTTGCTGTTTCTGGTGTGGTGAACTTCGACTCGCTGAGAAATCGGATATCTGGCTACGTGCTGTTCTTGACCGACCAGTGTACTCGAGTGTACTTGCTTACATGTGGTCTGGTTTGAGGCGTGGGGAAATGTAAGGAGAAAAGCCGCGTTGGACGGTATGGTGATCTCACTGTTACTTTGCAATAATGCCAAGCCTAAGTTTATTGTATTTCGTGTTTGTCGGCCAATGTATAATTTCATGTCATGGTATATTTCCTGGTCACGTTCCTATTCCTGCTCTCCGGAGCGGGCAATTTTTCTTTTTACGCCCACTTCAAGATGGCGGCCACTTACCGTGATCGACTGGTATCTAGTAAACATGGACGATTAGTACTGGGCTCTACCAGCTTTTCCTTCCTGCCACTTCGGGTGAATATCATCTGCTGGGAACCGCTTCTGAAGCCCGTTCTTGTCGCCTTTTCGATACGTGGATGCGAAAATGCGTCGCTATTTTAAGAGTTAGCTGCGCTGAAGGTGATTTTCTAAATCTACACTGAAAAGTACAAAATCAACAAGTCAAACCGTCGAAAATTGAGCATATTGCCCGATTTCAAGCATTCGAAGGGCCAGTGGCGTGCGAATTCTTTGCTCTACTCTTCTTCCCTTTTGGTGAAGGAAGTCGCTAGTGTTCTTCAAACCTTGTACGTCTGGGTTTTCTTCAGCTGGGAAGTGGGCGTAAAAGCGAAATCGTTTGCTTATTACGCCCACTTCACTTTGTGACCCCGAGCTAACTGCAATGTCTGTTTGGAAGTGTTGACAGGCTTAACACGACTCCCTCTGGTCTCCCCAAAATGACGGGAGACCAGCTGGTATACTTGACTTTTAGAGTACGTCTTTTTTTTAAATATCTTCCTCCCATGCATATAGGACAATAATTGGTTGATCTTAATAAATTTCTTTCAGCAAAGGTTGATTCTCGATTAAATGCCATTTGACCATTAAGCCGATCTTTAGATTAGGCACGGATAGACTGTATTGTATGACAATATTTTCTTTCGCATTATTGTTTCTGCCGGAGTGCCGACTTCCTGTCCGTAAATTTAACTTCTGAGAGAACCTTGTTAGCAGAAGGTCTGGGTAGCCTCATACACGCAAACGTGAGTTAAAATCTCTTATAGTTTCTTCAAAAACAGTTGAACCTCGCCTTGATTAACCCTTTCCTGATGAAAATGCGTGTATTGAAACGTCTCACTAGGTTTGAAATGTGTTTTAATGTCAAAGACAAAGTCTTTCTTGAATTGTATATAGTGCAGTGTCTGATTGTTGGATGATACCTGTTTACTTCTAAAATAATAATAATAATAATAATAATAATAATAATAATAATAATAACAATAATAATAATAGTACTAATAATCTCCTGTCTTTAAGTCTAGTTCCACAAGGAGAACGCATCATCGATGTATCTTTTCCACGGAGCGGTTTCGTTCTACTTTTGTTGTCTCTACTTCAGACAAAAATGTTTGCGAAGGCAACTACCATTTTAGTGCCTCAATGTTGCAGTTCCATATGTTTGGAGATAGATAGACTCTCCCATTAAATTGGACGGAGTTTCACTTAAGTATAAGTTGTTAGTAGCTCTCTAAGAGAGTGGTTTGGTATCGAAGTGTGTTTCTTACAAAATGTTTCGTATGCCTTGCACACAGTGTCTCTTAGTGTACAGGCCTGAGTGACATCCATTGAGACTAGAATTGTATTCTCCGGGACTTTAGTGCTTTCAATAAACTTAATGATATCTGTCGTATCTTTGAGGTACGATGTCTGTGTTTTTGCTACAGGCTGAAGTTTGTTGTCTACTGTGAATGATGACATTCGTTGTGTAGGGCCATCACAGCCCGAAATCAGATTATCGGTCGTCCGACTGGATTTTTTGTGAATCTTTGTAAGTGTATAAAACACTAGTATGCAATCTGAGAAATCCTTTTCTTGGTCATTATCGTCTGTATCACCCCTAAGGTCCAGAGTCAATCGGCCAATACGACTCTAATTGGTCAGATAGCTGCAGAGAGCTCGGGCTCGCCGGCGAAGTAAAGTGGGCGTAATATGAAAACGATTTCGCTTTTACGCCCACTTCCCAACAGAAGAAAGCCCAGAGGCTCGAAGAACGCTACGACTTCTTTATTTATTAATTTGGCTACATAAAAACGTTACAGTATATACATAAGAGCAGTCACAAAACTAACAGAGATGTAGCGAGGGAACCCAGTAGAAGCTGAAAGCTTATTAACACTGGGCACCACAAGAAAATACATGCTGTAGATGGATAGAGCAAAGTATATCAAGGTGGGCGAGTTTAAGTAGTGTTCTATCGAGAAGGAAATTTTTAATGTAATGTAATAACTCGAGTATCTTGGGGACAGGGTCAAATCACTCGGTAGGGAATCCAAACCTTATAGGACCTAGATGGAGGATCGTAAACTATTTAATAGTTCTACAGAAACGAGAACGGTAATTTCTGGCATTCCGTGTCTCGTAAATATGAAAGCGAAAAAGAGTGAGCAAAGAATTTGCACGCCACTGGTGCTTCGAATGCTCGAAATCGAGCAATATTCGACATCCTAAACCGCTCGCGGTTTGCCTTCTTGATTTTGTACTTCAGTGTAGTTTAGAAAGTCACCTTCAGCGCAGCTAACTCTTAAAATACCGGAAGTGCAGGAAGGAAAGCTGGTAGAGCCCAGTACTAATCGTCCATGTAAACTAGATACCAGTCGATCACTGTAAGTGGCCGCCATCTTGAAGTGGGCGTAAAAAGAAAACTTGCCCGGAGCGGTCAGAGGGCCGTATTCGGTCACCCAATGAGTCAAATCAACCAAAGGCTGTAGAAAGACATTTTTTCATGTATCTTATGGTATGTTAATTATGGTGTTGAAGTCGGTTTACAGTGATATTTTGTTAGCTAGAAGAATTTGATCTATTCGGATTCCTTAGCTGAAATTTTAATTGCCCTAAAAATGTTAGGGAACAAAATCTTCCTTTGAGAAAATGCTAGCTGAAATGAACTTTCCAAGATCTTTCTAGGGAACTATTTTCTTTCCGAAAATGCTAGGTGACGTTTTTGACTGCCAAAAACAGCAAATACGTATACGGCCTCTCCCGAAATACTCAGTAGTTATGATTTCCCCATTGCGAATCTTTTAGGCCACGTTTCAGTTACGAAAATCCGAGTGCACTCTTTAATCGACGTCGAACGCCTTAATGAGAACAACCCTCCACCGAACAGATATCTACCGGAACTTTTCATTGGGTGCCCCTGGTCGGCCGGTACAGTTCATTGCATTTTTTGATTAGTTTGATGGTTGTTCAAGTTCTGTAATATATCTATTCGATCTAGATTTATATGTGTCTACTACATGTATGTAACCGCCAACCGGTTAGCTCAGTGGTAGAGCACCGGACTACCGTACAGGAGGTCGTGGTTTCAAGTCCGGCCGGACCAACACTCAGGGTCTTTAAAAATAATTGTTAGACTTTCTAGTCTTCTCGGATAAGGACGAAAAACCGTAGGGTCCCGTCTTACAGCTCTCTCTCTCTCTGATTTGTTCTTGTGGGACGTTAAAGAACCCACACCACTGTTCGAAAAGAGAAGGGGACGTAGACCCCGGTGGTGTTGTCAACCTTCATGGGTTGTGGGAATGGGTGGCTTGTGGAAATGGGTGTGTTGGGGGGGTGGGGGACACCTTGCATGGGACCTAGGAGTCCCGTTCGTGCCTACCCCTACTGGGTAGTCTTGTACCCAGTAAAAAGCTATAGAATATGGTATCCCTCTCTGCTCGCTAGGGACTATGGTACTAAACATTTAACCACATTTCCATTAAGTTGTGATTTTGAGTTAACCGTAAGCGTAACATGTTGTGACAATAATTAGCAATGTGAATGACGAAGCGCGGAAAATTGATTGGAGATTTCGAGGAGAAGGAAGATGAGAATGCGGCACGAACAGCCTACCAGCAGAACACGGTATGTATCTGGGCGCAGTAGATATGGGAGAAGAGTGACTAGATATCTTTTATATTAACGGTACATGTAGACCTTTTGAGTGAATTTAAACTCCAAGCAATTTGAATCTATACCTCCTTCCACGCATACAAATTCGGTTCGATTCAGCTTTCGTCCAACTTCCCTCAATTGCAATGATGTGAAATTTACACCAGTTGTTAGCTTTGAATAGAAATTTGTAAAAACTTGAATTTTGCGCGATCCGGTTAATTTGAAAAAACAAAACAACTGAAAGAAGAAATGAGTAAAGATTTAGGATTCCTCGTATGTTACTATTTTATTTCGGAGCTTCTGACAGTATTGTCGTTACCCTGTTCTGGGCAACTCAAAATTTAAATCGTAAAAACGCCTGTTTTCCGTCGTTTCTTGAAAGCTATTCCGTACAAAGCAGGCTTTGAATTATAACATTTCCACTTAAACATACAGTATCAGTTTCCGACCACTTTAGATTGCAAGCCCTATAACTTCTTTTTAGTATATAGAAAATTTAGGAGTTTTCATTTAAAGATGGTACATTTACTTACCTTTAAAATGCACAAAGATTGGCGGCTTTTAAATATGCTTCACTTCGACAAAGTATTAAGAGGCAGTCCCGCTAAAAGCGGTTCTATCGACTTGGCGACCAAAAAATTAAACGTTTTCCTTTATTTTTTGACCATGAAAAGGGTTTGGTACACATGTTTAAAAAAGGCTATAATTATTTTCCAATTCTTTATTTTTGCGCCGTTGAATTTTAGCTCACCTGCCCGAACTGATAGCGCTCGAAAGTGTAAATTTCACAGATTTTGTCAAGCGCGCTTTTACTACAAAAATCTAGCTCACTGAATTCTATTTTGCTACAAGTTACAATGTGTATTCAGTTAGTTCACAGACAAAATATAGAAACTTACAAAAAAATCTTACGCATTCCAGCGTGATTAGAAACATCCTTCTCCTGAGCCTTAATTTGCATATCGAAAACTAACCAAATGAAAGGAAAGAAATCTCAAAAGTTTGGTCTAAATCGTAATAAAAAACCACATCAGAGCAAAGTCTATACTCCAATAAACTGGTATATCGCTTCAAACCGGCGGGTATCACCTTAGCTTCCACACACCACGAGCTCAAAATTGACATCGGGGACCGTTATAACCAACAAGAATAGGTGGTTTGCAGCCAGTCTCTAGAGACACAGATGACAATGAAGAAATGAACAAATGCTGGAGGACGAACAAAAGGAGCTAATGAGAGATCTATTGTCTTCGTCCACCAGCATGGCGGCGATGACCTAACGTGCAAACCACCAATAAACTTCGCCTGCTGTCTTGCATTATATTGAACGTGACTATGCTAATTAGTTTGTTTGTTGTGTTATGGGACGGGAGGGGAGGAAAGAAAATGAGGGAGGGAACGGAACAAATAAATAAGAAAAAGTGCTAGTTTTCCAATTCATGTATAGATAAGTATCTAATCGGTGAATAGCAAAAAAGGAATTTCTTCAATATTATTTCAGTCCATCACACTTTCTCCAATAATTTATATAGTGAACAATAACATGACACGACTATACAATAGTGGGGTAGGAGTGGCCTGGAGTGACCGGCAACTACAGACGTATGGGCTTTCATTTTATCGGCATAATTAGCATTTTCCGCTTTTTTAGGTACTGTATTGATTATACAGTAATTTGTGAACATGAGTCTGTTTTTTAGTAGTACCTAGCCTTTGTCTTTTGCAACTCAGTGGATAATATAGAATAAAGTGCACTTTTTAAGGACACATGTTTTTTTTAGACTTTTCTGCTTATTGCTATTCCTTACTCCTATTCTGTCATAGAATAGATGAATAAAAGATGAAAGTGGTCTACACACAGCTCGTTGCAGAATAGTCTGGATGGGGCAACTGAACCTGTCTTCCGCAGGCCGCGCAAAGCCTGCATGGAAGGCGCTAGAAAAGAAAATGAAACTGGGGAGGCAGCCCCGCGCGCAAGCTCCCTCCCGTCCCGTCGCTCCTCTCCCTCCCGTCGCACTCCGTGCTCTTTCCTCTCGCTTTTCCTTTCGGTGTCCCTCTCTAGGTATGCAGCTAAGGGATAATGTCAGATTGCTAAACCTTATTTCTGTCATTTTCGAGCGAATCTTCATTTTCAGTCTTCAGCGAACAAGCAAAAGGATCTGCCAGCTAAACTATGCTCCTCTCGGGTTCAGACAACGTCTTGTTTTTAAACAAAATACCATCAAAACAGGTGAATTCCCCGTCCTTCATAGCCTGCGGGACAGGCGTAAAGAGTGGATGGACAGGAAGCGAAAAGGGAGTGGGGAGTAGTCCTCTCCCTGTCCCTACTTCCCTAACCCTTTTCTACGAGCTTTTACGCCTACCACGCAGGCTACGTCCTTGAGTATCACTTTGAAAATATCCAGTTGAGAATAGAACTCTCCGTTCTAATTAACATTACGGTCTCTGCAATCAGTGCCAGGAAACTGCAGGAAACCCCCTACCCCATTCCTCCATTATTTTCGTTTCCTGAATAGGAACTCCTTCCCAATTTCGGCTTAAAATGAAAGTTGTTCGCGATCCAATTTTCAGCTAGCTTCCCACGAAGTCGTGAGAGCCGACTAATTTCAGCACCGTCTTCGCTTGTCATCGTTTCTCCATACAACATAACCCTTTTCCAACTCCTTTTCAAATCTCCTTTCAAGTTCTGTTTAACAATTCCAGATTACGGATATTAAACTCTTTACCTTTAAAGCAGATCTAGTAGGAAGTTTTATTTGACTGGATCTTTTTCTTTGACCTCTACATGTCAACATGTGTCGTAGCCTTTGCACAGTTTTGCCGGTCAGGCCACTCCTACCCCACATCAAGTTTGTGTTCGATATATTATTGGAGACAGAGTGATGGAATAAAACAATATTGAAGGAATTCCTTTTCTTGCATTTTCTTCCCTCCCCTCCCATCCCATGACACAACAAACAAACCAATTAGCATAGTCACCTTCATTGTAACGTAAGACAGCGGGCGAAGTTATTCTTCTTGGTTTTAACGGTTGAGTTTGTAGCTTGGAAACGTTGCAGACTGTAGCCGCATGAAAATTATTAGCATAATGTATTTTATGTTTGTGTGTCGCCTCAAGGTGCATATAATATCTACAATTACCAAATTGCAAAACTTTAACTTTAGAATTTGATATATTCCATCTAGTGGTTTACAACGTGAATTAACGAAATTTATTCAATAGACTACTTACAACCGCAATGTTTACTTTGTGGGTCTCGCAAGCCATAAAGACTGATCACGTTTATGCAATGTTTTACTACAATACAAGATTTTTATTGCATACAATCATTAAAGGAAGTTAAGATCCATTGTTTAGAAGGCCAGTAAAAGAATCTGAACGATAAAAAAAATATGTTTTCGCCAATTTTTAGAATTATGCAAACGACGTTGACACCAACGATAATTATGTAAACACATGGATTTTCGTCAGTTTTGAAATCGAGCTGTGTGGAAGCTAAGGTGATACCCGCCGGTTTGAAGCGATATACCAGCTTATTGGAGTATAGATTTTGCTTTTGATTTTTTTTTATCACGATGTATACCAAACTTTTGAGATTTCTTTCCTTTCATTTGGTTAGTTTTCGATATGCAAATTAAGGCTCAAGAGAAGGGTGTCTTCTAATCACACTGGAATGCGTAAGATTTTTTTGTAAGTTTCTATATTTTGTCTGTGAACTAACTGAATACACATTGTAACTTGTAGTAAAATAGAATTCAGTGAGCTAGATTTTTGCAGTTAGAGCGCTCTTGACAAAATCTGTGAAATTTACACTTTCGATCGCTATCAATTCGGGCAGGTGATCCAAAATTCAATTTGGGCCTGTGACGGAGATAAAGAATTGGAAAATAATTATAGCATTTTTTAAACATGTGCACCAGACCCTTTTCATGGTCAAAAAATAAAGGAGAATTTTTATTGGTCGCCAAGTCGAGAGGACCGCTTTTAGCGGACTGCCTCTTAAGTTGCCCAGTTTCCGGCAATATAGAGCAAATTTTGTTTCACACCGCTTGAAGAAAACCGAAGTGTCAGCCTTAGCTCACATTTACTTTTCGTTTTGTAAATACAAAGCGACTTAGAGACCGTTCTCTAGGTGTTTAAAGCAAAGCGACTGCTTACGAAGGGAGGCGTAGGGGTAATGGGTGTTCGTGACTACATAACAAATCATCAACGTGTTCATCATTTTATGACCACAATAACCGTGACCAGCAACGACTACATTTGCGTTATTTTGGTGCACACTAACAGACCGTGAGTTTTCGAACGCTAAATTTTTAACATTCAGTTATTTTAAATCTTCAAAAATAGGTTTTGAGCAGTTTACCTTCTACTGGTCGGCACAGCAAGGTTAAATCGTCGCTAAGATTTTTACGTCTGAAATTCAAGAATAACTAAATACTAGCTTGTGATGACATGTTCCCTAATCACTTTCATCTTTAATCTAAAAGCTCGTGAAAAATTATCCAGCTTCTTAAGATATTTCCTATGACATGAGCTATTTGCTTAGATGCGTTATCTTTGATGTGCAGTGAAAATCGTAAATATTAGCGGCTAAAGTATTACTCACATCGATGAAATTTCTCGCTACTCTGCAATTTCGTGACCAAAAAGCCTGCCTTAATCGCTAGCTGAAATGTTCGTATTTCTTTAGGAATAAAAACGTAAAGCTTGTGGGATGTGGCTGGAGTGACAAAGATACTTCACAAATTAATGTGATCAAGTAAGCTGAAGCCACTCAAAAGGCACTAAGGCCACATGGTAGCGGGCATTACCCCTTAAATCTACCAAAGCAAAGGTTGAGCCCAAGCATTAGCAGCCATGGACAGCTGTTTCGGCCTTGTTAGGCCTCATCAGCGTGGCATAGCTAATGCTCAGGCTCAAGTACCTTTGGTAGATTTAAGGGGTAATGCCCGCTACCATGTGGCCTTAGTGCCTTTTGAGTGGCTTCAGCTTACTTGATCACATTAATTTGTGAAGTATCTTTCTTTAGGAATACTTCGGTGTGCGGAAACTAAAAATCACGAGGAAACTAGCGGGCGCAATTTTTTTGGCCGGAAACTGGTACCGGCCGGAAACTGGGAAACATACTGTACGCGATAATTTTCGCTTTCTACAACATGCTATCACCCTACGAAGAGAACTCTGTCACCTCCGTGAAGGATGAACAAGTAAGATTAGTGGCAACTGACGAGTTGTTTCAGGAAAGCACACTTAACTTAAGCTTCCAAATAGTCGGGACGCTAACCAATTGCAACTTGGGATCAGAAAATTTTAGTGGGATCAGGGATCAGATGTTGCCAAATTTTGGGGATCAGGGATCACAATTTTGGGCCAAAAAATAGGATCAGCGATGGGAAAATATACCTCGTTACGACCTGCCTTGCAATCCAGTTGAAGTGCTGGAGTCGACGAAAAAATCTTCAAGTGGATTCAAAGGACCTGAAATTTGTCACGAAAGTGATCTCGACTAGACTACTGGCTGTCCGCGCTATTTGGATAATCGAGAGCAAATATAGACCCTCTTATCGCAGAGTATTCACTTCAAGTTTCGCCAGTATCACCGCGCTTCGAGTGACGTGCGCTCCCCAGACTTGACTTGTAAGAGAGACGGTCTCGATGGAGTTTTCTGACATCGGCTTAAGATTTAATGACCACGTGATCAAAATTATACGTTCAAGCAAAAGAGAACAACAAGATTTATCTTCAGGGAAAGTTTCATCCCGTTCTAGGCAATCTGGAGAAAGATATTGGCGATCAATCATATTTCTGACCAGATTTTGAGACCCATTCAAGCCTAAGGGCCTGTTCGCACTAGGCGAAAGTTTGTTTGATTTGCCAAAAGATCTGTCAACGCGAAGCCATTTCTAGTGCGAGGGTTTTTTTTTTGCACCCACCAAAATTTTTGCAAGCGCAACGAAACTTAAAAGATTCCGTCGACTAGCTTTGGAGGCTGTAAAAATTTTTTCAGGCGAGAAAATCCTTTGTTCGTTGACATCCATCCGTCATTGGGTCATCAAATTGATGACGGACTCCTTCAGTGTGGTTTTTGCGGTTGCCTTGCATTAGAGCCATCTGTCACTAAAAAAATTTCGCATCTTCATGTGCGAACAGGATTACGAAAACAAAAAATTGGTGATTACAAAATTTTCACTTTTTTTGCAAACGCCAAACTCAAATTTTCGTCTTAGTGCGAACAGGGCCTTAAAGACGCCCTTCTCAACTATCCACCCCAGGCAACAAAGCATGCACAACCAGTAATAAGAAAATAATCAAAGCCTAGTCAGTCATACGTTCAGCAGAAATACGTTAAAAGCTTCTGTGTGTTTGGTCAAACATTGTCTGCCCATTTAGCCACCAAGCGTTGAGTGTACCAAACACAATGTTGGACGAAAATGTTAGATCGATTAGCAAGGGCTTAAATGCCTTAGTGTCTTGGAACGCTATGTGAGCATGTTTGCTGAGTTAAAAACTGATTAACTTGACATTCAATTTCCAAACGCTCCCGTTCAGGGCAAACCTGTCTCACTAGAACGCTTCTATACAAGATTCGAATGGCACGAATGTTGTTAAATTATTATTGCGATTTTCGCATTACGTATTTGCTATGACATCTGAAAATCTTTAAGAACTGGTTGATCTGCCTCAGACGGGTATGCATTCACCAAACTTACCAGACGAAGTAAACGAAGCTCTTGAAATCTGGCTGTAATTGTCATCCAAATGCTCAAACGGTATATAGGACATAATTCTATTACGTAGCCTTTAATATGTAAATTACTTGCAAATGACAAATGACCCAAAATTGTAATTGTCATCCAAATGCTCAAACGGTATACAGGAGATAATTTAAACGAGCACTGATTAAACTGCAGACGATACGCATGGCTAGATTTTTATGTCTATTTTAATTCTTTTCTGATTGGTGTGAATGTATTAAATTTTATTGAAAATAATTCCATTGCCTAAAGCTAAACAACACATACATGTTCGATTGTTCAGAGTCTGTGGCTGTTGAAGTTAGTCAGCCAAAATTAGTGAGACAGACACCAAGGTAACAGGTGCAGCTCTGCATTCTGAGAAACCAGATATCAAACAAAATTTCATGAGTGAGCTGTGCTTCCAATGTTATTGTTATAATACGAGGTCCAAAAATGGGTCAAAAAGCAGAAGAGTTAGTCTATTACGTAACCATTAATACGTAAATTACTTGCAAATGACAAACGACCCAAAATTGTAATTGTCATCCAAATGCTCAAACCGTATACAGGACATTTTTTTTTACGTAACCATTAATATCTAAATTACTTGCAAATGACAAATACCCCAAATTGTAATTGTCACCCAAATGATTAAACGTTATACAGGACATAATTTAAACGAGCACTGATTAAACTGCAGACGATACGCATGGCTAGATGTTTATGTCCATTGTAATTCTTTTCTGTTTGGTATGAATATATTAAATTTTATTGGAAATAATTCTATTGCCTACGACTAAACAAGCCATATGTGTTCGATTGTTCAGAATCTGTGGCTGTTGAAGTTAGAAAGCCACTATTAGTGAGACAGACACCAAGGTAGCAGGTGCAGCTCTGCATTCTGAGAAACCAAACAAAGTTGAATGAGAGGGGCCACCACGCAGCTCTCCGAACGTCTCACAGGATTGGCTGAGAAAACAATAAGGAAACTGAAAACAAACAATGAACCCTATCCCTGAAACGATGGAGCTTCGTGCCATATGGGGTCAAGGAGATTAGAGGTTCCAAAGAGCTGCGTAGCAACTGAATGAGTGAAAGTTATTGTTGTAATACGAGGTCCAAAAATGGGTCAAGAAACAGAAGAGTTGGTCTATTACGTAACCATTAATATGTAAATTACTTGCAAATGACAAATGACCCAAAATTGTAATTCTTATGCAAATGGTCAAACGGTATACAGGACATAATTCAATTTCGTAACCATTAATATCTAAATTACTTGCAAATGACAAATGCCCCAAAATTGTAATTTTCATCCAAATGCTCAAACGGTATACAAGACATAATTTAAACTAGCACTGATTAAACTGCAGACGATACGCATGGCTAGATGTTTATGTCTATTGTAATTCTCGGGTGTGAATATATTAAATTTTATTGAAAATAATTCCATTTCCTAAAGCTAAACAAGCCATACGTGTTCGATTGTTCAGAGTCTGCGGCTGTTGACGTTAGACAGCCACAATTAGTGAGACAGACACCAAGGTAGCAAGTGCAGCTCTGCATTCTGAGAAACCAGATATCAAACAAAGTTGCATGAGTGAGCTGTGCTTCCAATATTATTGTTATAACACGAGGCCCAGAAGTGGATAAAAAAAAAGAAGAGTTAGTCCATTACGTACTATTAATATGTAAATTAATTGCAAATGAGAAATGACCCAAAATTTAATTGACAACTGACAAAAGGCCTTCTTTTAACTGACAGCTCACATTTGTATCATTCTTTGCCATACTGTACAATGTTGAAATCTATGGCAGAAAATATATCTTTTCGATTCCCACGTATTATTGACAACGTTTATACCACTGAGGTGTGTCAAAAAAGTGTGAATTTTCAACTACTTTTCCAAAAGTTGATATCGGAGTACTATTATGGTTCACATCATCAAAAATAGTAAAATTTTCCTGTCAAGTAGTAATTAAAATTGGTGTTTTGTACCATAAGTAAAGATAGCATAGAAACAAAATTGAATATGTTGTTTTGTTTCCTGCAATATATAGGTATTTTCATTATATGACTGGCTCTTTCAGCGGTCAAGATGAATCAATTCTCCTGCTCTGATTGTGATTCGCTCGGGATAGCCCGTTCGTCCCGCGCTTTACTGTCTTTTAATTGCGTCCTTTGACTCCTTCAGTGTGGTTTTTGCGGTCGCCTCGCATTAGAGCCTAAAGAAATTATATTTTCGCTCTAACGATTGCGTCTTTGAGAGATTTGCCTCCTTTGTATGATATTATCGGAGTTTTAGGCTTAAGCCCACTCAGCAGTGGCTGGTTTATTATAAAACTCCAGTTCACCATCAATATGTTTAAGGTTTTTAACTCCCGGGTGGTACGTGATGACAAAAGGCTAAAGTCTTTCGTTATCTTTTTTCTTTTGTTTTAGAGCCGATGGTCTAGAGGCAAAGTTGACCCCTGATAGACACCTTTCTATTATTGTTTTTGGATAGCCGTGTGCTCTCAGGCGTTGTTTGGATTTCACAAGGCTCTCTTCAAATGTTGTTTTCGAAGAGTTATTTCTACTGAAGCAGTCTTATTGCTTCGCCTTTGAAACCATTTTTCACGCCTGAGGGGTGGCACGAGTTTAAGTGTGTGTATTGAAAGGTTTCAGTGGGCTTGTGGTGAGTTTTAATTTCTAATGCGAGGCGACCGCAAAACCACTCTGAAGGAGTCCGTGCAGGCCTGTCATTTACTTGCAATCATGTTGATATTTTCAAGACAGACCCCGTCCTTTTGTGGAACCACTCTTGCGTGTATTATTTGTTAATATACAAAAGTACACACGAAAACGACGCAAAATTGCACTTTTTAAACTATATTTAAAACCTTCACTTGCGAAGGATGTATAGACACATCAATAACGTAACACCGTTGCGTCTTATTATCACAAGCCTCAGTAGCCTTTTTAAGTGAAATATGCAGCAAAGAGAGCCATCTAAGAAACACAAAGTGACCTTCAAATCGAGAAGGATCGAAATTACTTGCACCTCATTGGCTATTTCAACGGGATGAAAAAACCAATAGGAATAATGCATTTTCGATCCTCAGCCGGTAAGGTCAGGTATAAAAGCGGTCGCAAAACAACGTTTTACAGGAACGGAATTGAGATAACTCCTCTACCTCTCCCTCAAACAATTTGCAACAACACATTCAAACAACAGCTGACGAGACTCGCGAAGAGTCGAAACCGTCGGTACTGTTGTAGCCTCTTATAACAGTTGCAGCATGTCTCACGTTGACGACTCAATGGCGCAATACCTTGAACTAAGTTCTGGTGAAAACAATGAAACCAACGTTTCACCACCACGTACGCCAGAGTTTCGTTACGATACGGACAACGACAATTTGAATGACCACGATATGCTCAACATTCAGTTGGACGATACAAATGATACGGAGAACAGCCCTCCATCATCACAACCAAGACCAAGGTACAATGATAATCCCAATGGCCCACCAAACAAACAATACAGTGGTTTCAAGTGGATGGATTCAAAAACGAATCCATCCTAGAAATTAAAACTCACCACAAGCCCACTGAAACCTTTCAATACACACACTTAAACTCGTGCCACCCCTCAGGCGTGAAAAATGGTTTCATTAAAGGCGAAGCAATAAGACTGCTTCAGTAGAAATAACTCTTCGAAAACAACATTTGAAGAGAGCCTTGTGAAATCCAAACAACGCCTGAGAGCACACGGCTATCCAAAAACAATAATAGAAAGGTGTCTATCAGGGGTCAACTTTGCCTCTAGACCATCGGCTCTAAAACAAAAGAAAAAAGATAACGAAAGACTTTAGCCTTTTGTCATCACGTACCACCCGGGAGTTAAAAACCTTAAACATATTGATGGTGAACTGGAGTTTTATAATAAACCAGCCACTGCTGAGTGGGCTTAAGCCTAAAACTCCGATAATATCATACAAAGGAGGCAAATCTCTCAAAGACACAATCGTTAGAGCGAAAATATAGTTGCTTTAGGCTCTAATGCGAGGCGACCGCAAAAACCACACTGAAGGAGTCCGTGCAGGCCTGTCATTTACTTGCAATCATGTTGATATTTTCAAGACAGGCCCCGTCCTTTTATGGAACCACTCTTCCGTGTATTATTTGTTAATATACAAAAGTACACACGAAAACGACGCAAAATTACACTTTTTAAACTATATTTAAAACCTTCACAATCGTTAGACATTATACAGCACAAGTATTAGAAAGTCTGTTAGACTCTGAAGCAACAGATAAGGCATTTTTTCATTTGGGAAGGTAGAGGTCTGGTAACGAGTATGTTGCTATGGTGACATCATAGACACTGTCATAATGTGTAGTTCTGCAGCACATCAACCCTGCAAATTTTCAACCCTGTAGACTTAATACTTGCACAGATATTCCATAATTTGTGATTTTACTTCATTTTGTGTCCACTTTGTGACGTCACTAGTCCTCTAATTTGCATAAATCAAAATCTTGAATAACTCGGCAACCAAGAGTGCTATCACAATAAAATAAATGCCGTTCTTCATCATTTTCAAGGATTTTTCGAACAAGCTGATGACAAATTTTGTTTCATATTCACTTTAATTTGAACAAATAAATAAGCTTATAAAATGCATGCCGGTCTTGATGTATTCTTTTAATGTAATTTAATTTACAAATTTTAATTTTGTAGTATTACTAAAACCTGAATTGTGGAGGTACACTGCTATTGAACTCATTTACTGGGATGCAAAAAATGATTTATCCTCAAGTGCTTGGCTCTCTAAGGAGTCATTTTTATATAATAATTAACAACTATTCGCCGAGGTGGAAGTTGCTAGTCGCGGCTCGGTAAATATCCACCGCTAGCCACCGACACTGAGGTGAATAGTTGTTTTAGTATATTCTAAAACAGTGAGATAATATACACCACAAAAAAATTGATTTAATTCATATATTCCAGCAACGATTGCAACATTTTCCCGCGCGCAAAGGAATGAAACAACAAGCCGCCCGTTTTCTCGCTGACAGAAAAAATTTCTGAAGACATTTTTTGTTTAGTTCTGGTGGCGACATTTCTTCAAATGGAGTTGCAAACTCTCTGTGTATTTGAAATCAATCTGTAAAAAATATCATTCAATTTTGGTTTTCATGTGAACAAGTGAGGTTACGCAAGATTAATTTGCATTTGTAAACAAAACCTTTCTCATTGGTTTTTAGCGATAAACTCCGGGTTAAAAACATAAACCATTACCTTTAAATACGGCCAAACCAAATTTATTCGCTTTCTTTGTATTTTCAGGGACTGCTTCGTCCTTAATTTGGATGATTTCTTCGCTTGTCATGGATGCAAACCGGAAGCTATTTTTTTTTTCGAAATTCACACGAGGGAGCCCGACACTCGAGAGTTGCTCGGAGGTAAATAGCAAAGGATATTGGGAGTCTGACTAGCCAATCAGAGCGCGCCTTCAACGCTATCCACTGTTTTAGTATATACTAATTACTTTTATAGCTGTTTATCAGAGGCTCCATGTTTGATAGATATATGGATATGAACTTTATTCAGTGGATGAGTGGTTGGCTACTGACTGGCTAATTATCCACTGGAGAAACATCTGAAATTATTAAGTGTAGCATGAACCTGTAATCTGGCTCAAAATTACATATACAGTAGCATGCTGTAGCTCATGCTATTTGCAGGAATTATTTAGCAAAAAAATGTGAAAGAATGTGTGATTGACGTTGACTTTCGTGATTTTTTTTAGTGGGTTCACAACCACTTGATGACCTGGAAGGAGATTTATGAGAAACCCCCAATGAAATAATAATGATGAATAATTACATCACTAATAATGTTAGTCTTGAGAGATATTTGCTATGTTAGCAGTCAGTCATAAGGCCTCTGAGAACAGGTGGTTGGTCTATCACCCAACCTTGACCGTGAGATGGTATGTTAGATGTATGTTAGGACAGAGCACAGAATTTGGGAACTATGCCGCCTACTCTTTTCATCAATTGTGTAGGTTCTTTTATGTACCCTTTACATTTAAATTACGGCCAATAGACTATAATCTCACTAACCAATGACCTGATCATCTGACCTGAGGTAGATACTGAGAACCCAGCCAGCTTGATCCAAACAATTATTTTAATTAACACCATGGTTTGCTGTCTTGTCTGGGATTCAAACCAGCGAGCTGTTCCTCAGCAGTCCAGTGCTGGGCAGTACGCTGTTATTCTGTAATTCATGAACTGCATGGAGAAACAACTTGGTAGGAGAGTTTCAAGGACATCTAGCTTTTTTATTAACTCAAGAAAGTCCTGTAATGCTTGTGTAGTACAACAGTCCAGTTTGTGGTGCATTTCAAACTTCTGCACCTTGCACTGGGAATTTCCGTCATGTTTTACATTTTTGTGGAATGTAAATTGACCTTGTTATTCTCATGTAGATTTATCTTGCTACAATTTCAGTTGGGGCTTCAAATAATTCGGTGGTTTTTCTGAGTTGAATGTACCGTATTTATTCGTCTATAAGCCGATCCCGGCTATAAGCCGAGACCCTAAACTTAGCAGGTGGAGTAGTGACCAGATGTTCACCAAAAAAAACCCGGAAAACTCTTGGCTGTAAGCCGAGACTTGAAAATCGAATGCCGAAGTTCCGTGAAGAAAAAAAAAACGCATGGATTGTGTGCCACACTTCAGCAAGAATTATGTTGAAAATCTAAAAAATTCAATGCCATACCTTCACCATAAAGGAATTTTAACGAACCTTGTAACTTTTAGGAAATGTTTGGAACTTTTTTATGCCAAAAAACTCAAAGCACTTCCAAAACACAAAAGATCGAAGTTGTAAACGACCCGCCATCTTGTATGACCTGGCAGGCTAGGTGAGCGAGAGGTTACCAAGCCAGCAACGTGCTTTGAGTCACGCTCGGTTGTGCTTCATCCCAAAAGCAGAAACAGGATATGATGGTTTTGCTCAAGTTTATTGAAGAATTTCTTCCACAAATAACATCACAAAGTAGACCCAATTAATTCAAAGGAAATGTGACGACTTCTGTGGAGATAACAAGCTTGTAGTAGGGTATGTGAAGCAACAAACAGGTTAAGTGTGATGTCAACAACGACTGATGAAACCTTCCTTGAAGCAAAACTAGCAAATGGCTCCTTTACGAGCCACCACATATAAAAAAGTCAATGATAACACAGAAAACTTGTTTTTGGCTCTCATTTTTATTGTCATCTTTGGGTCTTTCAACTTTTTTCCTCCGAAAATTATCGGCTATAAGCCGAACCCCCTTCTCTGGTGGAAAATTTACTCTCGGTGGTTTAATTTAACGGAAAAATCGCTCGGCTTATAGTCAAATAAATACGGGTATTACTATCAACAAGATACTTGGCACTTTTATGCTGTCCTAACGAAATATATGTTAAGTGTAAAAATGGATGGAGATTGAGAAGCCTGTTTAATTTGTAAACTAAGTCAACTTGACTGACGTCCACTGTGAAGTTACTGAAGCCCTTCCATCGTACTTTTCCTATGGCCGGTCATTTGCTATTTACGTGATTTTGTTTTTATATATATCAAGACACATGTATTTTAGTACTCCCAAATGAGAAAAACTTTATTCTTAGCGGTGTGAATTAGCCAACAGTGTTTTATGTTGTTGTTCCAGAGGCGAACACACATGCAAACGCTAATAGATAACTTTACGGCCTTACGTAATAAAGCATTAACAGTGGTGTGATAACAAGAATCATAACAAGAAAACAAGAATGGTACAAAACAAATTTAAAAGAACTTAAGCTTACATTAAGCTTTCAAAATGTTTGTCTATTGAATATGAGTGCATTCTCATCAAAGCTTCGATGTGTCTTGCTTCGCGTTGAATTGTTCTTGAATACAAACCAGTCAGCTTCCAAGTATTTATACCGTCGTCAGGCTTTCACAAACACGAAAGAAAATGTTCGAAATGGAGGAATAGCAGAGAGACCAGTGAGAACTCGTCAGAACACTTTGTCTTTATCATTCTTCATGAAGATCACTCCGCGAATCTTTTAAGTAAATCCAGTACGTACATCAAAAGCAAAACTAATAAACTTTTCCCTCCCCGCTAATTTAGATGAAAAAAAAAATGGTGTGTTACATCACTAAAAACAACTTGAGATTACTCATTATCCGTAATGGCGGCCCAGTCGCAAAGAATATCGCGAGAGCCTTGCGAACACGCATTTTAGTGACTTCCGGTTATTGAATCAACCAATCAGATTTCTAAATAGGAGAGGGTCACATCTAGGTCGACTAATATTGTGCCCCTTAATAAAATTATATATTATAACGGCAAAAAAAAAAAACTAGATACAAGATAGATATTACACTTGGGACAGCAGAACAATAATTTTGTTCTTAAGCTGGCCAAACGGACCAAACGCCATCACCAAACAAACACAAGAACAATAGAAATGGTTTAGTTGATTGATCGAATGTTTGATTGAGTTAAATTTCATCAAACACGATCAAACACCAAACAAGGTGAAACGGCAAATGTTTGGTCACCAAGCAATATGTTTGATGACGTTTGATCACCAAACATTTTCCGCGTTTGGTCGAAGCTTTATATGATTGTTAAACTGAAAAGGATCCCTGTTTAGAGGTTCTGGCTGAGGCATAATTCACTGCTGGCGGTAAATGGATGATACAAAAGGATTTACAAACAGTTATATGAAAAAAAGGAAGAAAACAGGCAATAACTACATCGAACAAATCTAAATCATCTCGCAGGGTCCTTAGTTGAAAGTTATTTCCGGGGGGAAGCTTTGTTCGAAAATTTAGTTTGCCGCTAACTAACTAGAATTTTAAAATTGGACTTGGCACCAGATAACGAAAGATTAGTATGAGAGTGCCTATAATCCTACAAAGTTTGGCGCTTGTATCAAAAATCGCACAATTCCAGAGCTAAGCCGCCGGACTATCGGGCCCGGGTGTTAGTATTCTATCTTCTAGCGGTTAGGGAAACGCGGGATTCGAATAAAGCCTATTTCGGTGGCTCTAAACGGCAATGTTTGTAGAAATCGGCGAGATTTAATCGGGCTTTCGATGTAAATGCGACTTGAATGAAGATTACGAATGAAAGTGATACTATCATCTGTGATGTATTTGGAATTCGGAAGAGACTGGAGCTGTTGTTGGAATTGCCACAATTCCTCGATTTGCTCTGACGAAGGGCTAACGCTCGAAACGTCAGCTTTTTGAATCCCTGTACAGTGGTAAATTTACATTATCAATAACATCAATTCATTTGATAATCCAAATTTTCGTGTTTCACTCCCTAACCGACACAGCACTGTAGTTTCTCTAGAAACTAACCCCTCTTATTCTTTTATAGTGAGAGCAAACCGGTTCTACTAAGACCCGTTAAATAGCCGTAAATCAGCTCAGGAATTACACAAGAAACAAGAAACAAAAAACATTCAACTGAGGTATGGTATAAGCATTTTCTTTTTTTAATTTAGGTACATTTCTTTCATATTGGTTTTCTCCATACAAATCCATATGCGTAGCTATTAACGTTAATATTTAGAGCTTGGGCTACCCTTGAAGAAAACATTGTTTCATCGTCGAGTATTTCCATATTCGCAACTTCCTTGGCAAATTCAAAAGAGTTGAGGACGGAATAGCCATAGCGATTCTGGATGGGCGCTAAAATGTCGGTATGAACTAGAACAGAAAGCAATTGATGGAAGTAGGCAGTGAGATTTCTGGTGTTTTAGTGAGCTCGGATTGCACTAAGGTGGAACGGACTTCTTTATGGGTGTAATCCAGGCCCGTGGGAGCGGTGTTATAGGGGTTTTGAGGACACCCCCGTCCCCCTCCCAGGAAGTGGTTCACAAGCTCAAATATATGATTTTCATATATTCATTCTCATATATTCACCACTCACGGGTATATTACGAACTAACAAAATGACCAGCTCCCAGATGGCTTGTTAGCTCAGTCGATAGAGCGCTGACCGTAGAGGTCGTGGGTTCAAATCCCGTACAAGCCTGAAATTTTTTCAGGCTTTATTTTCACTACTGCTTAAGTAGTGTTCATAACTCCGATGATCAGTCAAATATTTAATGGAAACTATTGTATTAAAACTTTTAACCAGCATATGTATATTTAACGTATACACAGTGAGCCATTTGGAGGGCACAAATAAAGATGTGAAAAATCGTCGCAATAGGCGAGTTGCATGATGGCGTCATTTTACTACAACTACCAGAATCCTTCAGTTTCTTTTTTTGTCTTGCTAATTCTGGCAATTGTTTTTAAAGCCCACCGTGGCTTAAAAATTTGAATAATAAAGGAAAAACGATATGAATTGTGATAGTTGTAGTAAAATGACGCCATCATGCAAATTGCCTATTGTGAACGATAGTCAAAGCAGTAGCGAACAGAAAACTTGAAATGCATGCCAGTGCAATGCTCTACCAACTGAAAAACAACTGAGCCGGTAAGTTTGTAAGCTGAGTTGTCGGTAGAGCATTTGAACGGCTTTTTGCACAAGGAGTGGAGTGAGGGGTGATGGTTTGGGGGGAGGGGAAGGGGAGGAAGCTGGTTTAAACACGAAGACGCACTATATAAGGAGCGGTACCAAAGGTACGTTCGGATCATTTGTCAATGAACCGTCGACCCATACATAACTCTATGAAAATTATTGCAATAAAAGACCGCTTCTGGGCAACAAGTTTGTAGTATTTTGTGTCTTTCTTGTTTTCGAGATCCTCAGTGACTTTTATCGCCATGGAAGAATATGTGGAGGTTTGAATGTTCTGAAATTGCCGTGCCAATGTTTGAACGTTTCGATTTATGGCGCTAATTTTGAAATTCGAAATGGCTTGCTTACGCCATCGTACAATGGTGACAGAGGGCGTTTTCCATTTGTCAATCAACCGTCGACCCATACATAACTCTATGAAAATTATTGCAATAAAAGACCGCTTCTGGGCAACAAGTTTGTAGTATTTTGTGTCTTTCTTGTTTTCGAGATCCTCAGTGACTTTTATCGCCATGGAAGAATATGTGGAGGTTTGAATGTTCTGAAATTGCCGTGCCAATGTTTGAACGTTTCGATTTATGGCGCTAATTTTGAAATTCGAAATGGCTTGCTTACGCCATCGCACAATGGTGACAGAGGGCGTTTTCCATTTACCAAAAAATTCCGGAAATTTCGATAGGAAATGACCATAGGTGAAGAACGTGTTCCATTTGACAAACGTTCCATTCATTCCCAGGCACCCTACTTTCCCGAAACTTCCAAATGGCAACAGAGATGTTTTAAATGAAACTGTAGAGTTGTCTATGTAAGAAGAAGGTCTTTTAAATTCAGAAGACGATAATGACGCTCCTATCCTTGCAGCGGTTGCAACTTATATGAGGCGCGATCATGGCCGATACGAAGGGTTTTTCAAAAATATATTGCCACGATATTTCATCGATGAATATTTACAAGCCACTTCCGGGCGACTCGAGGGACCCTTGAAGCTCACTGCAGGGAAATGAAGCCACTGGAAGATTCCTCAGCGATACTCTTATTGTTTGTATGGCAAGGCCGCACTTAAAACGCCTGCTGTGAAAGGAGAATAACGAAAGACCTTGTTTAATTTCAGATGCAAAGTTTTACGCGGGAAACGATCGGAATAAGCTTAGTCAAAGAACCCTCGGGCAAAATTTAATGTTTTCATCAATAAACTCTGCTTACTATTGGCATACATCACACAATAGTGATTCATTAACATATGAAGATCGGGTGCTAGTCCATGGCACGCGGGGCCATCTTACCAAAGATATGGCCGTAAATGACCGAGAAAGACCTGAAACTGGTGTAACCTTGTGAAATTTGTGAATGGAACACGCATTTTCCATCGGAAAGTTTCCAAATGGAAAACAGGACTACCTTTTCAGAAGTTCCGTTTATTCCGAAAATTTTCCGTTGGAACGAACCAAAAACATGTGTTCCATTTACATCCCAACCGGAATTTCCGGAATCTCTTGGTAAATGGAAAACGCCCAGTAGAACTAAAATGCAAATGAAACAGGAGTGGAGCTTTTCCTTTTATATCGCGTCTTCGTGTTTAAACAACCACCATTTAAAAGTTTAAATCCTTGCTAGGGGTGACGCGGGGATAATGAAGGTTAGGATTGGGCAATGCATCACGTTATAAGCTGACGTTTTAAGGTGGACATAACAGACGGAACAAATTCATCACGGTTGCGTTCTTCGGTTCTATCAAAGGGAGAGCAGTTGTTTCAGCGAAATTAAAATGGCCAGGTTATGGTGGAAAATATAAAATTTAGTAAATCGAGCGAAATAAAAAAAGCCATCAACTGTTAAAATACGAATAACAAAAGTAAAAGCATCTCAGCAACAACAAATTTATCTCTCTGAGCTGTTTAGAGAACATACATTATATTTGCACACCGCCACGTGCAATGATTAGATTGAGTCTTTCCAAAGTAGCGCTGAGGCTCAAAAAGCTTTTGCGTTGCGATTGGATTTTGCGATGAAAACGCTTCAACTCAGTACGTAGCTGATGCGTCGTTCAATTCCTGTTCAAATTATTGTTCCCCCCACTTGCAGACAAGAACACGTAAAGACACCTACCTACATGTACAGGCCTTTCCCCCTCTTCCAGTACGTTTCTCAATGACAGTGTTTCGTTTCCGTCTCTTCCGTCCGTCTCGTTTCCACTAAATACTTAAATCCTCTAAGACCAGGGTTTTTTTTTTCTTTTCCAGACTTTTTTGGAGGGAGCTGAACGATACATAAAACGAAACTGGGAAAGAAATGTGACAACTGCTTCTTATCACTTTCGACTCTTAAATACAAAACGCCACAACTTATCGTACTTATTATAAAATAGCAAGACAGGGTATTTATATCGAGGCATGTTCTTCTTCCTTGAAAAGTTCACTTATAAGCGCGAGCTTTGTTGACAACACAATTATGAGCTGATTCATCAGAAGTGAGAAAAACAGACAATTTTGTTGGAATAAATTTGGCCACGGTTGTGGCAAGTTTAATTGACAAATCAGCAAACTCATTAAACAGCAATTAAAGTTAAATTGCTTAATCTGATCATAAGTGGGGCGAAAAATTCCGCCCATCCAGACATCAATAGTTTAGTGATGAACCGTTGGTGGGTGGTAGAATTGGGGAGGCGGTGGGAAAAAGATTACTGGGGATCTGCTCGATCAGATGGCGAGGAGAAGAAGGAGGAATACCTTTGCAAAACTACATTTTATAGCCACGATTATTGTCATCTCAAATCTCATTGGCTAGACTTAAGCCCTTATCCGTACCTGGTACCGCCTACCACCACCACCGGATTATCACGTGCGTACCATGCCTCGACATAAATTACATCATGTCGGGCCATGATGTTTGTTTATTTCTACGTTCGATATAAATGCGTACGTTTCCCTAAGTATTTTAAAATTAAAATTGTCCCAATGCGATTCAGGAACAGTCACACAGCTGGTAACACACAGTGAACCCAGCTGATACTTATAACTAACAGTGGGTGTCTGTGATTTCTTTAGTCTTCCCGACATCTGTTTCGGCTGTAATTCTAGGAACTGCAATAAGAAATGGATCAGGATGCCTTAGCAACAGTATTTAATATTGCAAACTCGCAAGTTCACTCCCCTGCTGTGAACATCAGTGTTTTATCATGCTGGGTTGATTGGTTTATTTATTTCATTTCCTTGTTGAGTAGAACTGGTTTGAAATAAACACTACAGTGAGTGAAATATTAATGCATTGATTGATTCTCTTCGTTCATCCAAACATTCGTCAATTAAAACTGTTATTTCACTCATTCATTCATCTATTCATCCATAATTACGTTAATCATAAAAATTACAATTTCCTCGATTAAAAAAAACTCCAATTTTCCACTAATTCACGTGCCAAGTTGTTATCGGACACTTTGTTATTGGACAGTTGTATCGGACAGTTCAATAAGCCAATCACATTCAAAGTAGTATTTTAAATCAACCAATTACATTCAAAGTTGTAGTTTAAATCAACCAATCATAACCTTGGTTTCAATCACCATTCATTTTGATTGTAGTCAATTTCGGAACGACATTAAACAATTTACGCTTCCTTTGTCAGTCTTTTAATGCGAAATTTCCCTCCCTTTTATAACTTGGCTCTTCTTCTTTTCTCGGAAATTGTAATTTTTTTGATTAATTGGTAATAAGACTTCGTGTCGTCCAATTCGGTCTGTAATCATACTCGTGATAAACAAATCGGACTCCCGCTTCACGGTCTCCGATTTTGTTATCACTCGTATGATTACAGATCGAATTGGACTCCGCTCAGTCCTATTACCATTACTTATGGATTAATTGTTTATTAAATTAATTATCTATGTTTCATAAATCAAAAATATTTCATTTGCCATGGCAATGTAGTATTGTAGTATTTCGCTCAGATTTTTTTGCAAATGTCAGATTTTACCTAAAATCAGAACAAAACCTCACCATTTTGCCTGCGAGTTGTTTGAGAACTTTGGAAGAATAACACAACCAACAAACTGAGTACAGCGCAAGAGCCTGGCACGAATGCAATCACGTGACGCACATATTCCCCACACTCGTCGCAGTCTTCAGATGCGTTGCTTCAACATTAACAAAAATGAAACATCATTACTTAATATGAACAGATTGAGAATCAAGCTTTTACAAACCTGTATCAGTTTTAAAAGCTAAACAAAGAAACGTATTGTGTTGCAAACTTAAACTCGTGCTATTTGAAACTAATTAACAATTAGATCCAAATGGTCTGCTGAGCAGCAAATAGTCGTAGTAACAATACAACTTTTTTTAATTTTCCAGACATGTTTCGACGGTGCATCCGTCATCATCAGTGTATAGTTTTGAAATCACCGTTGAATTTATAACGCGCGTGAAATTACAAGGCTCGTTACATTCTGTTTACAATATTGCGTGCTAAATAGTTTAAACAATAGACATAGAGCGACTTACAGGGAGAGTGTCAGGTTTATGTCTTTCACCTGCTGATTGAGATTGGGTTTCTGCCATTTGATATGCCCGGATTCCATAAGCTTCACTTGATATTTAGTAGCTGCATAGTCCAGAATCTGGAAACAATCCGTTGAACAGGATGTTCGACAAGACTCTGAACTCAGCAGATGTTTGTGAACGTGCGAAGATCCATCCGATAATAAGTGAATTGATTCATCTTGACCGCTGAAAGAGCCAGTCATATAATAACAAGGGTTACAGCTTGCACACGAGAATTTATACACCACGCGTGTGCCCCCTTCTGCAGTGGAGTCCCAGGAAAAATCCAAGTTCTTTTTTAAGATCCCATATCTTGGGCACTTCTCACTCTTAACACAGAGAAGGATATGCAAACTTGCTAATCGATTATGTAAGCCTATTGATATTAAACTAGTCTTTACTACTTTCAAAATCAAAGATCTTTTTAGTGTGAAAGATGCCATCCCTAAAGGGCTCCGCACATGCGGCGTAGCCGAGAGCGACTCTAGCTTCTTGAGTGCTTAGCATACCTCCCAAGTGCATCTATAACTCAACATTGCACGCTGATACGTTTACCACTTGTTTTATAACATATCATAAACAACGTAGATAAAGGAAAGTCCTATTTTATTTGCACTAACTTACATGACCCAGAAAAACATGCGCGCTAAACTTCATTCACAGAAATTGCAACGCCTTAATACTTCGCTAGACACTATGAAGATTGAAACGATACAAATTTTGCAAAATCTCGCGCAAAAAAGCGAAATTTTTGTTTACAAACAGTGCACACGCCAGCTATCATCAGCAACGTTCACCCATGGGCAAATAGTAATGGCTAATTGACAATCAGAGCGCGCGCTTTTCTTTAGTTATGTTATAACTATTGTTTAAAATATTTAGCACGCAACATTGTAAACGCAATGTAACGAACCTTGTAGTTTCACGCGCGTTATAATTTCAACGGTGATTTCAAAACTGTACACTGATGATGACGGATGCACCTTCAAAACATGTTTTTACCACAATTGCTAGTAATCTCGCAATCTTATGGGCTAATTTGCCGTTGTCGATAAGAGTTTATATAATAACGTGAATAGTTCGCGCGTTGTGATTGGTTCTTCTTTGTTTTGTGATGACGAATAATTGTGATGACGAATATCGTCGTCGATAAAGCCCCGGCTACACGTTCAAACATTGATGTAAAACATTTGTTGGATGAACAATGTTAGAACGTGTAGCATGCATGTTTGATGACGTTTGTTCAACATTTTTGTTGGAAGAATGTTTTGATTTCGATCAAACATTTTCACCAACATACAACAAATGTTAAAGCGTGTAGCCGCCCTTTCAACAATAGGGACCTTAAGCACCGGAAAAATCGACGACGCGAACGTCTTACCGGAAGTGGCGACTGTGGTGTCCAGGCTCTTTTGGCCATAAATTCCCGCCAATTCTCCCGTCCTCCAGTCGTCGCGGACGTCATTTTAGAGATTTTCCCGTCGCCAAGAAAACGCGAAAGATTGTGTTGTTATTGAACGCTGGTGAGGTTCTTAAACTTGCTGAGAAGTCGTGTTCATTACAGTTTTCTTGTTTTTAAACATATAAGAAATATTTTGTCCAAAAGTTTGGATTTCCTTTTAATACAGCAGCCGTAATGAGCGAAGAGGTTCAGGAGGTTGACACGGTGTCCAATGTGCCTGGGTAAGTTTGTCTGATGATTAGTACGTGTTATTAAAGTTTACTACTGTGATAGTTTTTAGCAATTCATTGCGTGGTGAATTGTACAGTTTATACGCGAGTCTCAGCTTTATTTTGGTAGATCAGTTAACTGTGTGGGTATGGTTTTAAGCTTTTTCTAACAAATTGTTAGCCGAGATGTACCAGATATTGTTATCACTAAATTTTATTTTCTCAGGCCACATTTGAAAATTTTGCCGCTTTCTGACCACCAACCGGACAACTTTAAGCTTTAATAAGAGTAGGCTTTTGGATATAATTGTCAGTTTCCTATAATGATAAACGTGACATCAATATTTCCAATTTCTTTGCAGGGTCAAAAAGAGCACTAATATGGTCTGGATCGAAGAGCACGACTTGCTACTGTGCCGGGAGATCATTGCGGCGGAGGTTTTTTCCAGTAAAAGGGGAACCCTTCAAAGAAGTGCTAAGTGGAACCAAGTTGCAAGCCAGTTATGTGGAATTCCACGACCGCATTTTAAGGTTGACAAACGGTATGCTTAATTTAAGTGTAATTTTCTTTGCCTTGAATTATTTAATTTGAATTGTAAGCTTATTTACATTTTTAGCCCTCAGTCGTGAAAACGATATACGGATGTCTACCAAAACATTACAAAACACATCTCTATTTGTGTTTGTTTGTTATCACAGGTCAGTAAGGGATCGTTACAACCTTCTTTCCGATCGACTGAGACTGAAGCTCAAAAGGGAGGCAAGGAAAGTGGAATTTCTCCTGAAATGACGGAGACTGAACAAGCATTAGAGTTCATTATTGAGCACGAGGATTCCACTGAACAAGCCCATAAGGAAACCTCAGAGAAAGGTAAACAGAAAGATCGGAAGGAAGCAGAAGAAGTTCGGAAAAAGGCAATGGAGAAGCTGGGAACAACACAAAAGAGGAAGTCTGGAGAGGAAGGGGGGGGGGGGGAGAAAAAAAGGCGCTCAAATGGAAGTGATACTCTAACTTTCCTCAAGGAAAAAAATGAGCAGCACATGAATTTAGCTCGTGAGAAGCTTCAAATAAAAGCCAAACAATTTGAGGCAGAAACCCAAAGGCATGATGATCTGATAAAGTTCATGCAGCACCAACAGCAAATGCAGCTGCAGAACCTTCAGGCCATCATGACTCAGCAACAGCAACAAACGCAGCAACACGCTCAACTTGTAAAGGTCGGCACACACGAGGGGACTAGTCCCTGCGACTAGTCCCTGCAACTAGTCCCCTGAAGAGTTTACACGAAGGGACTGGTCGCAGGGACTAGTCCCACGAACAGTTCACACACAGGGACCAGCATAATTTGAGGGGACAAGTCCCTGCGACTTGTCCCACGAATTCAAACATGGTTTGAATTCGTGGGACAAGTCGCAGGGACCAAATTTTGGTCCCTGCGACTAGATTTTCTAATTGAATGGGTAGTTCACACGAAGAGACTTGGTCCCCGGGACTAGTCGCAGGGACTAGTCCCTCCGTGTGTGCCGACCTTAATGAAAGTTTTGGACAAACTTGGGAGGTAAAAAGTTCAATGGTTTTGTATTATTGATTTTATTGATGAAATATATCATGTTTTTAACCTCCAAATGTACCCACAATTTTATTGATATTTTAAATGGGGCATTTTGCAAATTACGATAAAATTACTGTCATTGGTTATTATGATTTTTGGTATTATTATAAACAAAAGTCTTTAATTTTAAACATACAGCAATTATAATAATATCTACCATTTCCTGTTATGATTTGGTATTTTAATGAGCCAGAAAATTGGAAATTAAACATTGTAAATCAAATGTTACTGTATTTTTTTATTTTGGAATCAGCAGTCACTTCTGCCACACAGTGTCCCATTGCATAAAAGCTGATTAATTCCCAATACAGGATTAATAGCTGATTATTATTATTAATTTTTTTTTGGGGGGGGGGGGGGTGGGCAGGAGTTTTTAACTTCCCACTTCCTCACCCCTTTCCCTTTTTTTAGGTTTTGGCTATCTCAATACCACTTTTTTTTTCTTGTTTCTCTTGCTTTCCATTTTTTGCTCACTCAAAAATGCAATCATATCCTGGTTTCCACCTGCTTCTATCCTGATTCCAACTCCTCCTTTTTATTATGTTCCCATACCCCACTCAGTGGAATCAGGGATCACAGGGGTGGGATCAGGGAACATCAAATAGGGCAAATGATAAAAGAATATGCATTGTATAATAGGAGATAAATGTAATCTAACAAGGTGCATAACTCCAAGTTGTTTATAATCACCTCATTTCCAACAAGCACGAGTGGAATAACTGTTTTATTTAATTCTCAACTGACTTTTTTGTTTTACTGTTTTGACCCAAAATTTTGCTTGGTGATCATCAAAGTGCTCAACATGACATCCAATTTTTAAGTGGTTGAATTTTTATAGCACCAGACTAGAAAAAGTATTCTTGAAGGGTTGGAGGATCAAGGTTAAAAAAGTTTGAGGTCTGATTTCCATATAAGCAAGTTAAGGCATTACGCAAGATTGCACAAACTGTGTACATTTTACCAACTGCAGTTAACCCTATCTTAAGGTTCTTTTTAAAATCAAGAAACTTGAAAAAGTTAAGAATGTCACCAAACAGCCATTCTACTGATGTTCGCACTGCGCTCATAGAGCTGTTGAAAAGTTGCATCTGAGGAGTGAGAGCGGCATGCCAAAAAGGTGCTTGCAAATGTATACGTAGGGGATATGCCGGATCCCCATAAAGACAAAGTGCTTCCCCTGTACTTGAAAACGCACTGTGCTCCAGTTGTTGAAGTAAATGCGACTCCATGAGCATGCCTGCATCATGCATCCTACCCTCTGAAAATGAAGAGAATAAAAAATAGAATAAAATTGCTAAACAAATTGCATACTCTCCCCACATCCCAAATGCACCTGGACAAACACACACCTTCATGGACAATAATTAGTTTTTCCTTGGTACCTAGATTTGTAAAAAAAAAAAAAAGCTTTTCTGTGACAAGACACAGAATGACCACAGGCATAAGTGTTGGAGGCGAAAAAGAAGCCACTTGCTATGGTTTTAAATGGAGTTGATGGCTTTCCAAACTATCCGTGATATTAAAATATAAATAGGCAGTAGAAAGGATCAATGGAGAAACTGCCTGTTTCTTCAGCGGTTAGCACGATATTCACATATTGTATTTAATTTGTAACACCATTGAACCCACTATAAACAAACATAAGAACGGTCTGTGAGTTGACTTACCGACCGGACCATAAAGATGAGCAATCATTCCATTTGGAATAGCCACCGACTGGAACTTTAAGGCATGAATCCTTTTGTGACCATTGTAGAGAAGCCTTTGATGTTCACTTGGACGACTGATTGGCCGTACTGTCCCATCGATGAAGCCAAAACAATTTTCTAGCGCCCCGCCTCTACGATAGATAGCAGCTGCGTACCTTTCCATTGAAGCAGGATTCAGTAAGTTGTTGTTCCACTGAGTAAGGAGGTGGTGGTGCTCATCATAAATAAAGTCCACCACTTTTGTAGAAATCATACTTATTTCTGGCACTGGCATACCAAATCGTGTTATCAGATCACTGTACCGGCAAGGATACGCAAACCGCCGGAGAGCTTTGCAAAGGCCCTCTAAACCATCGCAGACGCTTCTTTGGTCGCATACGAAGACTTCTGGAATTCCCAAGGCTTCAGCTAGTTGAGGTAAGTCTCTTTTCTCGAAGCGGAATTCGGCCTTGCATTCGGCTGGGTCAATCTCATCAAAATCAAACCTGTCGTAGTTTTCGTACGGGAAAACAGGATTTTTAGAAGTATTGGCGTCATACAGTAAAACAAATTCATCTTCGTCAATGTCCCCGTCGAGGTAGCTTTCCATCAATAATTCTCTTGTTTTTCTAAAAGAGTTCATGTGGTTTTTGTTTTGTTTTGTTTTGTTTTTTAACACTTTTGTACGTACGCCTCTTCAAAGGTTTCTGCTTAAGTTTGTTTACACACGCAATAAGACGTGACGCGTGACGTTCTCGTTCCAGTTCTTCACGGTATTTCCGTCACGTCCGCGTCGTAGATTTTTCCGGTGCTTAAGGTCCCTAATGTCGTATTGCAAAGACCAATCAGAGTTAAGGGTCCAGTCTCCAATCCGAAGCCTAATGGCAGAGGTGGAAATTGTTGAAGCCAGAACCCCGAAGCGACGTGTTTCCAACAATGTTATATGCGTATCCAACATTGTTAGAAGGATTCTTACAACAATGTTGGGACGTGTTCTTCTAACAATGTTACAACGTGTAGCCGGGGCTTAAGAGTATAGACAACGCTAAATCACATTCGATTGTTAACTGGAAAATTACAGAAAGTTGTATAGTTTCTACGACTATCAATTAACATTTAGATTATTCGCTCTCGATTTCTATCGCGTGATAGCTGATGAGGGCGCAGCCCTAATCAGCTATCACGCATAGAAATCGAGAGCGAATAATCTAATTGTTTTATTATAAATTTACTAGTCTTTCAAAACTAAACAAGTAAATTGTCCAAATTCTCCTCACAGACACTTCGAAAACGCGAAGAAGCGGGCGCCATTTTGTTGACAACCGCTACTCCCTATCTATCACGGAATAAATAGCGAGTAGCATAGCCCATCAGAGAATGGCATTTGTGATAGAACGCTAGCAGATTTATACTATAAATAGATCATGTCGGTGTGATTTTCACCTGGATGGTTTAAGAGAAATTCGGAATAGTGGTCTCAGAGCTGAACTGTTCCTTGAAACGTTTATGTCCTAGATACAGTGTTTGGGCAGAAGTCAAAACTTAAACACCACGCCTGGGTCACAACGAAAATAGTATTTTTCCCTTGCGGAATATAGAAAGCTTGTTGAAAACTTGACATGACAGCATTGAATTGATGCCCTTTTTCTTTGGTTGTACGATTCCCCTCATTTCCATCCACATCAGAAAATTTAATTGTGACGCTATTCTATTTCAAACTGTCGTGAAAATCTATTTTGGTATGTTTGAATTGATAGTCAAGTTAATCGCTGCGCTAAAGTGCTTCACCAGCATTTGCAAAATTTAACGATTAGTTTATAAAAGAGTGTAGCAGACGCAAGTTATCGCCATGATATTTGATTGCAGATAAAATGGAGAGGAAGAGGAAGATACAGACAAAACATTTCTAACAGTCAATGACAGCAAACATTTCATGATATAGAGCGTTTTCATTCACGTAACTAAGCAGCCATATTGGTTTAAGGCCTGGCCAAACGGATCCAACATGTTGATGCAACATCGTCCAACATTGTTGCATCCAACATGTTGCAGTCGTTTGGCCACCATGTTGCATGATGTTGGATGATGTTGGACGAAGTTTGATACCCATCAAACATCGTCTTCAACATCATCCAACATTTCTTTTATTCCCAGGTGTGAACAACAATGTTGCATTCGCTTGGCCACTGTTTTCAACAATGTTGAACGCGCGCATGCCTACTAAGCTGACTTTGCGGTATCTGTATTCATTGTTTATACCTGCTTCGCGCGTTGCCGCGTGAGTGTTCAAGATACAGTATCACGAATGAGCAAAGTTTTCGATGTCTCGACGAAGAGAGCTCTAACACAAGCGATCTCTCTTCAAAAAAAACAGCGAAAGGGAAAAGGAGTAACTGAAACTGTAGGCCAGCGAATGCGAGAAGATTGTCTTACGGGAGGTCGAAAGACTTAAGCCTAGTTTTCACTAGCGACGCAAGCACAAGCGCAAGCAAAAGCGCAAGCATGAGTAGCTTATGCTAAGTGAAAACGAACACTGCGCAA
Organism: Pachyseris speciosa; assembly: GCA_016490735.1. Classification (NCBI taxonomy): domain Eukaryota; kingdom Metazoa; phylum Cnidaria; class Anthozoa; order Scleractinia; family Pachyseridae; genus Pachyseris; species Pachyseris speciosa. The sequence continues at coordinate 1,576,832 of JAEMWC010000008.1, forward strand.
GCGAACACAAGCTTAAGCGCAAGCACAAGGAAAAGGAAAAATTTTGATTCTTGCGCTTGCGTTAAGCCCGTTTTCACAGTAAAATAAGTGCTCTTGTGCTGAAGTCGATAGGGAAAATCAGGCTTTATGTACAGTTGTCGGTCTCGCAGCATTTTCTGGGCTAACAAAGACAATATGGCACGGGTTTTCTAAGGAGTCTTGGTAAATCTCGGTACCAAACCCTTGAGACCAAGTGTGGAATCCAACATGTTGCATTCGTTTGGCCACCTCGTTCAACACTGTGCAACACCGTCCAACAATGTTGGATTCAACAATGTTGGATGATGTTGCACTCGTTTGACCAGGCCTTTACTGAAACAAAAGAAAGTATTTGCATATAAATAGAGTTCAATTCCCAGAGGTTTAGTTTGGAACACCAACATGGCTGCCGTTTCTTTGTTTTGAGACACCAACATGACCGCCGTGACGTCATGTGAAAACACTCTATAAACGCGAGACATATATACTCGCACCGTTGGTGTCTGTTGGTGATGGTGATGGTGGTGGTGATGATACTGATGCTGATGCAGAGGACGATGAAGATGACGATGACGATGACGATGACGATGACGATGACGATGACGATGACGATGACGATGACGATGACGATGACGATGACGATGACGATGACGATGACGATGACGATGACGATGACGATGACGATGACGATGATGACTAATATTAATGAAGAGCTGCAAGCGCTGTCAGAATTTGTTGTGGTTAGAATGAACTGAAACGGCAACAGAACGACAATGTGCCGCCAAAGTGACATAATTCTCAATGCAATCTCTGGAGATATACACACGCGAGTATTTTATCTTAGACTGCTATAATATAGAAAAAACTGAATATGTGTATTCACCTTTCTTGAGGAAACAAATTCTGTATGGTCAAGGTCACTGTTCCATCAGTTAGATATAACATAAAGCTCATGAATGCAAATACGGCACCAGATGAACTCTGAGGATCGAAAGCACAATACAATGTAATAACGGCTGACGTGGACTGAAATAATACGGTAACCACGTGGAGGATATCCTTATTCAACACTTTCTACTTATATTCCTGTAGTGTTATAATTGATTATTCAGTTTATATTTAACCTAATCAAAGACGTCCGCGACGTGTACTTGTATTTCCCAATTGCTTTCCTTTCACTCGATGCAAATTGTTCGTTCTAAAAAGCCTTTTAGGGAGATTCAATAAACTTATTGTGTTGCATAAAGTCATCAAGCTAACCGTAGCGCATTTTGTTCTTGCTGCTCGTAGTTTAGAATGCCTCATTATTTAACCCTCGGATCTTTTTTAAAACTTTGTCAAGATGATTTTTTTCTGGGTTACTCTCCGATCCATTTCAGTAGCCGTTCTTTTATATTTGCGACATGCTTGCGGTGAATTTTGGTGAAAATTGTTTTATAGATATAGGAGATTATAAATGATATCATACGATAAGGGTAGTACAGTACACCTAATTATGTATCTGGTGTCTTATTTTCTATTCCCTTGTCAAGTTCGAGAAGTCAAAACTGAAAAAAGAAAAGTTTCAAACATTCGCCATGTTGGATGAAGTCACTGGAACCCAGCACTACTATTTGGATATGTATCTCATTCTCACCTTGTAGACGGCATAACAGATTATCTACTAAAGGCCGGTAAAAACCTCTCAAAATATCGTAACACAACGGAAACGCTACGGAGAGGGGGAGGGGGGTTCATGGGTCCGAAGGTTAAGCACGACGTGTCAAAATCGCTTTTGTTTTATGAAAAGGTTATACAGCAGTTTTCAGAATAGTTTCCACTTCTTCAATTTTATGAGTTCGTGCACCATGATATTAATCATGTGAGGCGAAGTCTGTAGCCCCCATCTTTAAAAGGACATATTGACCTTAACTCACCTTATTTTCTCCGATAAGATCTGCTGCGAAGCTGAGTGCATTCACAATCATGGAGGAAAATCCAACTCCCAGTAACACAACAGCCGGGTAGATCATGACTCTGTTGGACTGGGTAATGAAATAGAACCAGACGCCAGATCCGATTGCGACAGATGCAGCTGCGATGAAGCACCACTGAGAATAAAACGTACATTTTAAAGAAAAACTCTTGAAAAAAAAAATCGCGAAATTGATTTGTACCAAGAACAAAGGAAAAATCACAGAAGAAGCTGACAAAAGACAAACTAAATAGATCCACTGTATATCTTCAATCCTGCTCCCGGTGTATTTATACATTTGTGGAAGGTTGTAAACAAATAAGAAGAGATAACAATGAAAAACAATCGTCCAATTTCTTAGTTTAGTTATCTATTTATTTATTTTTTATAATCCTTACCTTGCCTCCTATCTTTCCAACTATTTTCTTTGAAACTCCCGAAGATATTGCTGCACTGATTAACATTATGAGGGGAAGATAAGCTATAGCTTCCTGTAAAACAGCACAGTCATTTTTCATCCATTATACCCTCTATTATACACCGCCTACGTCACTTAGAAAATGGAGGTGCATGGCTTATCTAATTCGTAAGCGTCCCGAAATCGTCATATTATGTTACTACAATTGCACTTTAAATAAAGGGTTGCAACCGGAAATTGAGCAACTTTCGAAGGGCTGCATTGATATCTTTACTGGCCAGGGTAACAAGTCAAACCCCTCACTGATGATGAAGACGTTCAACCATTAGCGCAGATCGAAATACGCTCGCAAGCAAGCTGATGACCGGTTAGCGAGAGATGAGAGAAAGAGGTTTGATCGGGCGTGTGGAAGGCCCAACAACTTGAATATCCCCTGTTGTCATGGCAGGCAAACCAAACCAGCCTTTCAAGATAGCTGACTCAAGACAAGCCAGCTGACTCTGCTAACTCAAGACAAGCCAAAAAGGCTGTCCAAAAGTGAACGACACATCACATAATCATGACAATCAAGGAGGTGACCTGAATGAAACGAGAAAAGGACTTCAATAAGCGTGTTCTAAACCAAACCTTAACAGTCAGCCAGGACCGCATTACTCCCAATCCAATACATGTGATCACAATGTTCCAGACGCATATTGGCCCACGAAAAGCTCACGCACCTCAGTTTTCGGATCTGGAGTGCAGCTAATTTAGCTGCACTCCAGATCCGAAAACTGAGGTGCGTGAGCTTTTCGTGGGCCAATATGCGTCTGGAACATTGTGATCACATGTATTGGATTGGGAGTAATGCGGTCCTGGCAAAAAATGTTTTGAGATGCTACTATGAGACTCTGCAGCTGAGTGGAAACAAGGGCGATGGAAGCAGCGACATCGTGCTTCACGGGTAGTCTATTGAGGATCGTGGCAGAGCACTTCTCTTGTTTTAAAAAGGCAAAAATGCTTCGTTTCGCAGAACACTCGATAAAGTTCTTCTCATTTATTGCCGTCTCGGACAAGGGAAATTATGCTGCGCCCAAAAAAGGTGCGAAGCAGGACAATCAAGTTCAGCTTAGAAGCACTATCTAATGCTATCAAACGACTGGTGCTGTATCCGCTTCATGCATTCAGAGATATGCCACCTCCACACAAGCGTTAGAAAAGTTGGCTCAGGAAGACAAGCTAAACAGTTCATCATGGTAGGCAGGGTGCTGATATACAATATGAAACGTTCTAGTCATGAAAAAAAAATCCGCCACAAGTTACCGTCCAGAGCTGTAAATGAAAGCTTCAGTGTGAAGGCTTCAAACTGGCAAAAGTGTTACCATAGAAAGTATAGAAATTTTCATTTTTTATGGTTTGAACCAAGGGAACCAAGGGTAAATGAAAGCCTTAACTCCGAGCCAACCATTCAAGGCACGGCGAAGGCGAATGAGCCCCCTGAACCTGACGTGGGCGCTGAGTTAACCATACCAAGATAATGCTATTCGGTGAGAAGTTTAATTTGAGCAGTAAGCCTTTTATTGTTAGATACTCTTTTGCCATGTGCAAGAGACTGTCAATATGATCGAGATGTCTCTTGCCACAAAAGACTATTAATATGAGATGCCTCTTTTCTAACTTTTCTTCCTAGATGTGAAGCAATGTAGTAATTCTTACAAATTCTTTTACTATAAATTGCTTCCTAACAAGGAAGTCTCTTTGTTACGGCTGATTTTCAAATAATTAGGAGTTAAGAATCCTTACTTTGGGATCCTCTCTTCGGAGCATTAAAGTGAATATTAATGTGACGAACATGACTGCGTCATAACACACACGACGACGCCTTAATTACCCTGGACGCTTTCTTATAACCGTGAGGAAAAATCGTCGTCGTTGTAACACACACACACACAAAGAAAGCGACAGAAAGTTAAACTTGTATTTATCACATACCTTTCGGAGCTTCAATGTGTAAATAAGAAACAACGGCAAATAACCGTAGGAAGCATTTTGTACAACCATTGTGCACGTGTAGATGAATGCTACCTAAGGAAAAAGAACAAAACAAAAAAGATATTTATAAAACGTCCGTTGGTTTAAGATCACCTAAGTACTGAAGGACTTTTATAAGTAAGTTAAACCTGGGATTGGGTGTCATGAACAAAAATTTTTTTTTTTTTGGCTCCGAGTGAGTCGTTCAGGTCATAACAAATAAAGAACGTCATCACCTTGTAAAGACGAATATCCTTAAGCCAGGCTTTTGTTGTCTTTGGTGCAGCAGGTGTTATGTCCAGACGAGAAGGCTCAGCGTCAGAAAAAGCAACGGAAGATTTTTCACCATTCATCACGATTTCTGCTGTCGAAAGACCATTTGTGTTTAGAGAGTCTACCATAACGCTATCGGAAATTACGTGATATTTTTCTGTGCCAGGGATCGGATCTGGACAGGATGCTATCAATTCTCCTTCATCAAAGTCAAGGCCTTCGTTATGAACACCCTTTGGTGCTGGTGTACATGTTGTCATATTCTGACTGTTCATTACATTAGAAGTCTCCGTGTTGTTATTAGTCGGCTGTTGCTGTTCACTTGCGGAAGTATCTTTTTCACCTATTATCCCGTCAACAATGCTCATAAACAGACTTATTTTTCTCTCATTCGGTAGCTGTGTGACTGCCTTCAACATTTTTTCGTCATCCTGATCTATAGTTTGAGATGGATAAGGCGCATTTGTCCTAATGGGCTCGTTTTCGGAAGATACCTCGTTGGTTTCTGGTTCCTGTTCCTCTTCATCTATAGTAAACAGAGCGTTAATGAAGCGTTTTGCAAAACTTGTCTTCCGCAAAGGACCCCCTGGTCTTCCTCTGTGCCGATCCCACGTTTGCTTTTCACGCTATCAATAAACCTGTCCCTCATTCTTTCCTTTTGGCAATGCAAATCTGAAAGTTTAAAACAGAGGAAAAATTATCACCTCTCTCACTGATTTACGTCACCGTTTGTACGGCCAAACAGTAGGACAACTAATCTCCTTTTATAATTTTCTACAAATACGGTTTCTAGAGGGACCTTCCCTAGGCCTTAGCTGCCAAGAAAGGCTGTAAGAAGATGGTTGTAATTTGTATTGTTCAGGGTATTCACATCACTTGGTAACTCAATTCACGTCGATCAAGTACGAAGAACGCCACACGATGGAATTAACTTTAGATTTGATTCTAATGATATAACAATGTTGCAAGTGGCGTCAAAAACCATTGATTTCTTTCTCCTTTATTCTTTTCATTAAACGTGCTATTCCAGGAAGGAATAATTGATCAAGAACTGCTTCTTTAACCAGTCTCTTTTATGGAATCCAAGTTAATGTTGCTTGGTGATGAAATGTTCGTTTCAGAGTTCTTAGTGTCCGTTTGGTCTCAGCGATAATTCCTACAGTGATTCAAAGTAGAAATACACCAAATTTTATGGCCACTAGGATCAGATATGAAAAAGTCAATCCCGACAGCGATTTCCTTCGTTTTCCTGCCATAAATAATTTGCATGAGTCATCAGAGAATCAGTGATGAAACTTGTATATACTTTGGAGGAAAGAGTTCATGGCTACATGGATTCAAGTCTCGTGCCTTATACATTAGCAGTAAGATGCAGATCAACATTTTCATGTCAATGATGGATTTAAGACCTTACCCGTCCCCATGTAAGTCATCGATTGTAGAAGAGAATATGATGGGACAAAGGACGATTTTCTCTGCAAGAATAATAAGCCCAGAAAAGTCAAACCCATGTAAATAACCACCCGGCGTTTTTCTTTCTGGCCGCTCCAAGATTTGTTGTCGACTCTTGGCGGCTCAGTTTCGTTTGAGGCGAATGAAAATTTCTACAGTCATTTGGGCGAGCGACCGTGCTGTCTGAGCTGAGTTGTTTTGGTTTTCCGTACTTTGTTCCAATCATACGACGTTAAGCAGATTAACAGCAACAATAACAACAACACAGAAAATAGAACAAAAAATCCACAAATTGCAAGGGCTGATAAAATGGAATTACGTTCATGGACCAAAAACCATTGCAGGCAAGTGCAATCCAACTTCCGACTGGGCTCTTAAAGGTCTTACATGCAACTGATAGCAAGATTTACATCATCGCCCAGGGACACGTACTTTCAAACCTTTAACTAGTTTGCTGAGGCCAGGGTCTGTCAACAGTTGTACTTTTGCCGCGTCGAAATCAATTGAATTGAATTTGGTTCGCAGAAGTGCGAAGTTGGAGTCGGGGCTTACCTAGGAAAAAATGGGCTCGAAACCGCAAAAATCACGTCTCCCTTACCAAAACGGTACTTGCATCGACTGTCGACGTACTCCTGTCCTCTTCGCTCTCACCAGAGGGTTCTTTCGTACCAACATGGAAAGTCACGGCAAACACCAAACCTAGCCCCACCAAAATCACGATCACTACCTGATACAGAATAAAGAAACAAAGCGAATCATTAATCTTTATCTGGGCTGGCAAGAATCTAAAATAATTCAGTCCAGCACTCATACTTTACCGAAAACTCTGTAGAGCTTTTTGTTGAAAGTTGTTCACTGCTGTCTTGTCCAAGAATTGCCCAGGCCACAAGGAAGGTCACAACGCCATTCAAGAACGAAAAAACAGTCCTTAAAAAAACACACAAAAAATAAAAGCAAACACATAGTGGACACTAGCAATCTGGGACAGCCACGTGACAAGGCCAGTAAGAAAGAAAAAGAATAGAGACTATGACGATAGTGAAGAATCTATATTCAGTGTATTTTATACTTTTGCAGTACTCTACTCAGCTGTCTCCTAATGTTCCTAATACAAGAAAATCTTGTTTTTACCGTTGTTGGTGATATGTTGTTGTCACTGTTGATATTGTTATTGATTTCATTAAGCCGTTATCCTTTTTGTCCTTGTCGATTTTCCTTTAATTTTCTAATTAACAAAAAATACATATTGAAAAACAACAAACCTCCACGTGTTTAACTCAACTGCTTCACTTTGATCTTTCGCAATGATCGGAATAACTGACAAGTGTCCGATTTCCATTAAGCTATACGATAGTGATAGACATAGATCATCGGTTGCCATTCTCCGCCATTCTTTCGGCAGGGGATACACGCGCTGAAGTACAGTGGTATGATGATTACACCCATCACAGTTCCAATCAAATGCCACGATTTCCTCCTTCCCAGCTTCCGGGAAAGAAACGGAAGTTTGATTCTATCTATCAAAAATGCGGCGATTGTTGATGATACAGCGGTAAGAATAAATCCGAACAGACTCAACCACCCAGCGTTAGCCGCAGAGAGACCCAGGATATTCATAAAGAAAACCAGTCTGAAAGAGTAGAGCAGCTGACGGGTGATGTCATTCATAACGTGGCCCACTCCACAGGAAAAGCGTTGAAGAAGCGGAGTCCTCGATTCTGAATCCTTATCGATATTTTGACGACACAGTTTTGATAATCTCATGTTTCGAAGCCTGTGAATAAAGTTTGCAAGATATGGTTCGTTCTTCGTTGCTAAAGGTTCTGCTAAATCTCAGGTATTGAAGTTCGCTTTACGTCTAGTAATTTGTTTTGTTTCATTGCTTTTCAAACAGCGAGCGTTATTTTTTTTTCCTTTACACAGCACGCTCTCCCTCCCGGTCCAAACTGACAACAGGCTCAAAAGAATTTTTTTTTGTTATGTTAAAAAAAATACGACTTTAAGTGTCTATCAATTCGACCCCAGATCTGCCTTCACTTTTGACGAGGAGTTATTTTGGCGAGGAGTTGTTTTGTTTTAATGATCTTTGTGTTATTTTTTAACAGTTACGGATAAACTTAATAACTTCGCAAATTTGGCGTCCATGGCGTCAAACTGTTGTACACAGATTGTTATTTGAATAACAGCTCTGTACAATTGCTGCAGTCACAACCCAAAACAGGAGAATAACCGCTCAGCCGCGTCGGTATTCTTTGATCGCACTCCGTGATAAGACGGCCGTGTTGGTTCCAAAACAACAGAAAAATGTAGCTCAAGGTTTGCATAATAATAGAGTCAAATTCCCAAAAGACTTTTAATTTCGCTAATGTTCTTTCCGCCAACATGACCGCCGTGACGTCAGGTGCAATCAAAGAATACACATTTTGTAGAGCACAAGCAAGGACAATTAGGCAGCCCCCAGCAACGAATTCGTCATGTCACCTCCTACTTTCCAGGAACCAAATTAGCACAAGCGGAGTCGAAGATTACTAATAAAAAGAAAAAAATTAATATCGTTTGCTTACGGCTTTCTCCACGAGAACCTTAAATTTGGTCATTTCTTGCTGCTGCTTTGCAGAAAATGGCAAAGAAATGTACCGAAGTACATGCGCAAAGTGCTCAGTTATCTTTGTTCATTAAAACCATTGTTCTGCCGCCGCAGTTAATTAAACTCTCTAAGTATTACTAAACAAAGAATCCCTCATGAGAAGTTCTGGAGGTGGCTTGGATAAAATATGCTGGCATCATTTCGGGCATTAATCACTGCTTGCGGCAAGTCAGTATTTTGTCAGCGATTTTGCTTTTGTTTTGGAGCCTGATTGAGGTCAGCCGGTGACGAGTTGACTGAGGCCGGATTTGGCTAGCCTCCAACGAGGCCCCTAAAAACGACTGCGTGGGAGGATAGTATTTGATCACAGTTTTAGATCCAAAAATCCCTGGCTGGTAACAATTTTAGGCAGCATACAGTAAAAAAAACATGGCGGATAAAACTGTACAAAAAGGTTTGCAAACAGTTATATGTCGCGGTCGATAAGACGTAGGCATATAATATTACGGGTATGGAGACGCCATTGAAGTGAAAGAAAAAGAAGGCAAATATAAGCTGTAAATGTTTTTTCATTTTATTCATAGTTACTAATTAGTTTTAAGAGTGCAATATTTGTGACTGAGTGCAGAAAATGTTTATTGCTTTGTGGACGCATTTATGTTTCATTGTTTTGGATATAATTCAGGATAATTAGGGCCTGATTACATGGCGAATTTCAGCTCGGCCTGAAACTCGCCATGTAATCAGACCCTTAGTGGGAGCGGCATCCTTTTCTTCGGGACTAGGAAGTCCACTCGAAACCGCCACCGTTTTCTGCAGTGTTATAAATTTGGTCACTTAATTGGCGACTGTCTTTAATTTGTAATTTTAAGGTTGTTGGTTTGTTGTTTGTGCTGCCTGTGTACTAATTTTCCCGGCTTGTCTACCGCCGCCTGTTGAAGGGTCTTTTTGCTAGAATGTCGAGTCGTATTGTACCAATCAAAATTTTCTCGCCCAAGCACAATTTACGGCGCAATGCACGATTCTTTAATACGAGCAGTGCCGGCACGAGTAATGCACCAATTTACGATCATATTTTATCCAAGCCTATTTTGAAGTCACCGGCGTATGAAAACCTTGAGACACTTCCTCCACTGAAACTACCCATACAACGAAAAAAAGTATGTAAAATCTGATATTTTGATATGGTTAAACGAACAGTGCACTCGCCGCAAAATCAAATTTCTCTGGCAATCGTGCAGAAACGATTCGGAGGGAGTTGTAACAATTTTAGAGTTAGGAGAGGAATAAAAAAACGGCTTGGAAACAATCAGCGTGGTCCTACCTTTACAATTCGAAGTCTGGTTTCCAGAAAAAAAAAATGCTCAGGTTGAAGTCGAGAAGGTATGTCTAAACCTTTCCCAGTGTTTTAACTTAAGTGACAAAATTGACAGTTCATAATGCAATTAGCCTTCTGGATTGAATACAGTTGTATTCTCTATATACGTCACATTCGTGGGAAGTCGTTCCGCTCGGTTGGTTGAGTTCTATTTATATTCCTTTCAAAAGAACTATTAATAAATAATACTGCATGGGTAACGCATTCACAGTATTTCTTTTTGTTTCCTTCATTTTCTCCTTTTTATTGGGTAACACTCCTGGATAGTACATTTCAGAATCCCATGCCAGCCAGACTCAGATACCTTGTATATTGTACTGAAGGAAAATTATTGGGAGTTGATTAAGTTTGGACTTCTATCCTCAGCTAAAAATTCGATTGAAGAGTATGTCATCTCACTACTGTACGTTCTCTTAACGGTCGCACTGACTAAGGGAATTCACCATGCTGTACATTATAATCTCCACAACAGAAAATACTCCTCGATGGCGCGCGCTTTCATTTGAACGGTCATGCTTAACGACATGTTACAAACTACTGACAAAAACACGTGTTTTGCCGCGCAAGCAGACTAAACCAGAGTCAAAGGTTGTACAGGAGGGGGCTGTTTCGCATCAATGAAATCACGTTCACAGGATCTTCTCAGGAACACATAGCACAAACGAAAAGTCATCTACAATACCAGGCCAACTGGTTTTCAGTGTTAGTCTCAAAACGGTTCTGAATCAATGTTCGCGGGAAAAATTAGCTCTCAAAAACTGTTTTATGCTGTTCAGAGAGAATTATTGAATGGCTGAGATGCAAGCCCCTAAAACATTAGGGACCCACTTGTCGGCTATTTTTATTTCTTTACTTGTTTTCTTTTCTCCTTGCTGTAATTATGGGCCCAATCCATTTCGCCCGAGTTTTCTATGGAACGTTAGTGCCTCAGTCTCTTCATTGAGCCAACGTTATCACGTGTACTGACCACAATTATGTGCTACGTATGGTAACTATGCTCAGGGTTCATTGAGCTTTTCACGTTTGCTAAGTGCTTTCCGGCATATTTTCTTCTAGAAAGTATTAACGCGCCATAAATAAATAAAATTATTATGCATTGGTGCCACTATCTCAATTTTGAATAACTAAAAACACGCAGCGAATTACTGCTGGCACTGTTTTCGTTAATTCATACCTACAGACAATTAACAATTTATTGGATGAGGTTGAGCATGATTTCATTTCCGCAGTTCATATATGATTTATTTCATATATATCATTATCAGTATTTCTGGTTCATAATCTTAGTCTTGTTTGTTTTTGTTTTCTCGGCGTAAAATGGTTTGAGTAAAGTGTTATATAAGTTCGAAAACGTAAAGCTTGTGGGATGTGGCTGGAGTGACAAGGATACCTCACAAATTAATGTGATCTGGTAAGCTGAAGCCACTCTAAGGGCACTAAGGCCACATGGTAGCGGGCATTACCCCTTACAATTTACCAAAGCAAAGATTGAGCCTAGGCCTCATCAGCATGGCATAGCTAACGCTCAGGCTCAAGTACCCACATATCAATAAAACAAGCAGTGAAAACGTAAAGCTTGTGGGATGTGGCTGGAGTGACAAGGATACCTCACAAATTAATGTGATCTGGTAAGCTGTTCAAAGCCACTCTAAGGGTACTGAGGCCACATGATAGCCGGCATTACCCCTTAAATCTAACAGCTGTCCATAGCAACTAATTCTTGGGCTCAGTCTTGGCAATTGCTTTGGTAGATTTAAGGGGTAAATTCCGCATAATTATGCCATTCCACAAGTCATGCCACATGCCATTCCGCAAACTCATTCCTCCTTTTCCCCTCACCGCTGATGTTACACGTTTTTGCACTGTTACAGCAAAACTGCACTGCTTTTTTAGCCAATCATAATTGAGTAATTTTTCTTGTATATTATTAGTAAGCTTATAGTGTCTGTAGGTATAACGTAACAAAAACGGCGCCAGCAGTAATAAGCTGTGTGTTTTCAGGCAATCAAAATTGAGATTGATGATAGGTTTTTTCAGGAGCTCCTGGTTTTATACATGTAGAAGTGACGTCATAACTACAGACAATAGGTTTTACATAAGCAGAAGTGACGTCATTTTGTAGACAATAGTTTTACACACGCGACAAACACGTTTGTTTTGCTGAAGCCAGTTTCTGGAATTGTATTGCAGAGGGTTATACTAAAACTGGTCTGCGTTCAGTAAAAGTTTTAAAACGTGCTTTAGAGTGGGTTTTTTGTAAAATATTGTTGAAAACGTTTGGACTGTGCTGCAACTTTTAGGTTGTAAGCTTACTGAAATAAAGTTGTTTACAAGTTGACGTAGCATGTAGTTTCTTGTAACAGCAAGAAAAAAGACGTTAAAAACAAAGAGCAGCTATTATAAATCAAGATCATAACCGTCAAATCTAACGTGATAAAACTAAACCTGAACTCTGCTGCAGAATACTAAATTACATTGAGACAGCTTAAACCTGCATGCGCGTGAAATAATTCAACGCAAACCGGTATTTAGTCTCCCCAAATTAGTAGTAATTAGTATTTAGTCTCCCCAATTATTATGACAAGCAGTTTTCAAAGTCTTCTGGGGTCCGTTTCTTGAAGCTCCCGGTAATTACCGGGTCTATTAAACTATTTTGTTTTCCATTCCAGGTGGGAGTTTCAAAAGTTTTGAAAATTATACAGTAGTTACTGAGCTAAAGAAAAAAATGGACTTCATAAGAGGTCAGAACACACCCTACTTTTCTTGAGCTTTTGATTTCGAAATATGGTTTCGTGTCCGTAAAGTTACCAGTACTTTCGAGAAACGGGCCTCAGGTTGCCAAGTTAGAAAGTATGTCAGTCAGAATTGATTTGATCTGTCGTAGGAACGCTCACGCAAGAAACAGGTTCTTCTTGTCTTACGAGTCCACAACCCTTTCTTCATTTGCGACAAATTCACGTGGAGCTTGTTTTGTTAACGTATTGTACCCTGTGTATAGCTTGCATGGCAGGCGTAGAAAGGGGAAGGGGAGGGAGATGGAGGGGAAAAGAAAGAGGGGATCCCCTCTCCCTGCCTCCTCCCCTCCAGAGATTTCTTCGACTGAATCACGTGGTGGGAATCGGTGTTTGGGCCGAGTTTTCGGCTCCCAGATAGTGGGACGAGCTAAGAAAATCGAGCGGTAGCCTGCGCAGCAGTAAACACAACAAACAGAGAAATCTTTCGAATTTTCTGTTCAGGAAACGTTGAATGATCTTTCAATTTTACCAACTGGTTTTGGCAAAAGCGCCATCTATCAGGTACTTGTGAGAGTGAAGGAGGAAATTTCCAAAGAATCCGCCTGTAATCTCGTGATCTTTGATTGAAGATCATACAATGGAGGCGAAATCCATGGACTTGACTGGGAATTCGCTGCTACCCTTGTATTAATGCACCTATCATTGTTAGTCCTGAGGGGGAGGGGATATGGTATGAGGTGGGAACTTCGATTGACATCTCCTGCTCCGGGTTGGGGAATTTTGACAACTTGAAGAGAATGTTGTCCCCAGGGTGGGGAAGTTTGATCAAACTTGAAAACTGAAGAAATATTAATAAATTAATAAAAGACCGTTCCCCGGGCTTGGACTTTGCCATGGTATAAATACACGCTGCGATACTACCTACTGACCGACAAAGCAGAGCCTGGATACGACTCATACGAGTGACTTCCACCATCATGAAAATACCCAGAAGTCCCCGTGAGGCACGGACAAGAGGAGGAAAGAAAGGTAATGAAAATTTGCCCAGTCTATTGTTACCGATAAACCATCGGTTTCTTCAAGTATTCTTTCATTCCTGTTGTTAAAAGAAAAAACTGTGATTTTTAAACCTGGAGTGTGTGTATTTTTGAAGCATTTAAGAGGTCAACTTCTTGGATCTCAATCCCTACAGTAGGGAACTTTCAACTCGAAACTTTACCCAAGGGTGGGGAGGTTTGAGACAAAATTTGCGTTTCAGATCAAAGTCCCCACCCCACCCCACCCCATCCTGTATCCCCACCCCCACCCCTCGGGACTAACATTGATAGGTGCATAAATATAGGAGAGAGGAAATTTCCGCCTTGCTAATCTCGTCAGCGGAAAACACGCTGGAGAATGAGTTTCAGTGTTGGTTATTTCACCATTATTCGCTGTCGCTAATACTCCTTCACTAAATTCCTTTTGCCGTCGCTAATATGCATTCGTTATTGCTAAAAGCCATCATTTACTATCGCATAATTCCATTTGATGTCACTAATACTCCTTCGCTACTGCTAAATGCTAAAACTCATTTGCTATCGCTAAATTCCATTCACTGTCACTGATGCTCCTTTGCTAAAAGCCATTCACTGTTGCTTAAACTCATTTGCTTTCGCTAGCCAAAAATAATCATTCGCCATTGCAAAAATTCTCGCAGCCAGTTGTCAAAAAGATTTACCAGAGGTTAATTATGATTGGTTCTAAGCCTTAGAACCGGGATACCTGACAAATTAATGTGATCTGTTAAGATGGAGCCATAGTAAGGGCACTAAGGCCACATGGTAGCACACATTACCCCTTAACCCTTTCCCGCCCGTGAGTGCCAATTGGCACTTATAGATTTTACTCTGTCTAACGCCAGACGATTTTACTCGTCAATGGGGAACCCCTTGGGCAGGAAAGGGTTAACATCATCAAAAACTATGTCCCCATTTAACCCTTTCCCGCCCGTGAGTGCCAATTGGCACTTATAGATTTTACTCTGTCTAACGCCAGACGATTTTACTCGTCAATGGGGAACCCCTTGGGCAGGAAAGGGTTAAAGTGCACCTAGCCCCAAAAATGTTTTTTCGCTAAAATAAATCTTTGCACCTGTTTGAAACGCATTGCGCCTTTTTAAGCAAATCTTGACTAGTTATTTTGACTTTTCTAGGGTGTTAAAGTTGCAAAATCTGGCCATCGTCAGCCCCACGACCGAGTCAGAAGGGGCTTGGGTCTATTCTCGATTTGACGTCACAAACTGCTTTGCATGCATATTTACAAAGACTTAATGCCATGTAAATCAGTTTGTGACGTCAAATCGAGAATAGACCCAAACCCCTTCTGACTCGGTCGTGGGGCAGACGATGGCCAGATTTTACAACTTTAACACCCTAGAAAAGTCAAAATAACTAGTCAGATTTGCTTAAAAAGGCGCAATGTGTTTCAAACAGGTGCAAAGATTTATTTTAGCGAAAAAAAATTTTGGGGGTTAGGTGCACTTTAAATCCACAAAAGCAAAGCTTGAGCCTAAGCATTAGCAGCCATGGACAGCTGTTTCGGCCTTGTTAGGCCTCATCAGCACGGCATAGCTAATGCTCGGGCTCAAGTACCCACATATCCATAAAACAAGCAGTGAAAACGTAAAGCTTGTGGGATGCGGCTGGAGTAACAAGGATACTTCACAAATTAATGTGATCAAGTAAGCTGAAGCCACTCAAAAGGCACTAAGGCCACAAGGTAGCGGGCATTACCCCTTAAATCTACCAAAGCAAAGCTTGATCCCAAGCATTAGCAGCCATGGACAGCTGTTTCGGCCTTGTTAGGCCTCATCAGTACGGCATAGCTAATGCTCAGGCTCAAGTACCCACATATCAATAACACAAGCACTGAAAACGTAAAGCTTGTGGGATGTGGCTGGAGTGACAAGGATACCTCACAATCAAACCAGCCACATCCCACAAGCTTTAAGTTTTCACTGCTTACAATTGGTGCTAATCTGACATTTGGTGTCCCAAGGGAGCGCTGCATTCGTTCTTGTGGAATTCACCGCCCCTCCCTGTTTCTAATTAGGATAAGGTTTTCCCTTTTTTTTTTTTGAGGGGGATGGAGGGGGCTGTGAGAGGCAGGGATGGAGCTGGACATTTGAAGGGCTGAGGGCATAAACTGCCTATGTGTAGTTTTAGGTGTTTTTTTTGCATACGTTATTTCTCGAAAACGAAAAAGAAATCGGTGAAAAAAAATACGGGACGTTTTTGAATCATGCAAAAATTTGGACAAATCCAAGCGAACTAAAAAAACGGCCGAAAATTACACATAGGCAGTTTATGCCCTCAGCCCTTCATTTGTTTCGGATTTATCCCCATTTTGCACCCCATCATCCTCTGAACACTTTGGTTCAAGATTTGCAGTAATGGGCCATGTTCTAAACGAGTAAGGGCCTGGGAATGAGGTTTTAAAATTTATTGATTGGAAAAAAATTGTTTATACTGCATGAAAGAGCATCTCAAAAATGGTCACCGAATCAGCTTTCACGCAGTTCAGTTGACTTAATATGGTTTGGAGGGACACACTTTCCGAAATAGAGACATTTGTATGGGATTTTTTTAAGTTTTAAATGCATGTTATCTGGTGGCTCTTCAACCAAACATACTCTAACTTGCTGAAACTGCTTATTTCATGTGAGAATCGTTTTAGTTCAATCTCATTGATTTTCAATGAAGTTCGGATTTGTTGCCAGGCCCTTACTCGTTTAGAACATGGCCCACTCTAAATTGGCTCTTTAACTTAATACATGGCCTCCTATCAAACAACAGCATGAAGTTCAGCCTTTCAACACATTTTATTGACTGTATGCAAACTTTAACCTGTTTGTTTAATACAGACGCTGAGGCTTTCCCATAGTGCTCTTGATATAGAGAGCTCGCACATTCTGCCAGTTTTTCTTTAGCAATGAAACCAAGAAGTTGACAGCAAGATAGACATTGGCCACAAGTTCATCTTCACTCATCTCAACATGTCCAATAGCAACAGCTAGGCAGAGAACCTAAAATACAAGTTATAAGTGAAACAAGATTATTTGTTGTGCAGACAGCACACCATGGTGTTCTGACTCCCTCATGGGATCCGTACCTCAAAGGGTCCTAACACATTTATTTAATGCAGGCTTAGAAATGAAGTGACCTGCTCAACATTAAGTAATAAACATTCCCTTTGGCCCTCTTGTACCCAAAGAACCAACTGGATTGGCAAGTGAGCAAAATCCTACATGCATGTGTAAAACCTCCACCTATGTGTAATTGCACTGGAAATATTGTGTTCTGATGATGTACAGGGGTATTTTGAATGCTTTTTACACTATGGATAAGACAGTTTCGAAGAACTGTATACATCCCCCTAACCCTTCCCCCCCTCCCCACTCCGCCCCACCACACCACACCCTCTGCTACAAAAAAAGAGCAAAAGGGACACGTGACCACTGCAGGGCCTTTTTTATTTCAGACAATAGCCACATCAATTCCAAGCTGATCTGCTTCATTCCTCAGTTGCTTCTTGGAACATTCAAAACTTCCTAAAAATAGTGAGGATGAATCTTTGACAGTTGTAAAAGAACTTCCTTTACTGGCACATTAAAATGCTTGTCGACCATTACAGTCTTCCCATAGATTTAAGACCCTGGGTGCAGGTCCGACCAGAAGGATGTACCTTGAGCTGGTCTTCCAGAAGCTAAGGCCTTACCAGTGCTCAAAAGAATAATCTCTACTTGTTGACATGGTCTCTTAAAACTGCTTTGCATGCAGATGATGTCATTTCAGTGTAAGTGTTGTCCCTTCAAAAGGGCAAGAGTGTCATTTCTTCAAAGAAACTTTACTTTGACATACACTGTATTGTATGAATTTGCTACAGTGTACATGTACAGTACATGTACAGTAGCAAGGCAAGCATTTTGGAGAGTTTTAATGAGGGAGGATCATTCAATGATTATTAATTTTATGGAACTGGATAATCAATTTTTTCATTCTTAACCAAGAACCACTTTGGATAGAAAAATTCTCAATTCTCTAGTTCTACCTTGAAACGATATTGTCTTTCTTGTTTGAATGAGCACTGTGCCTTATTTCTGGTGAGCAACCTACCTTCTTCATCTGAAACTTGATTGTAGAGCGCACTTCCTCAACCTTCTGCACCATGTTCTCATTGTGCGTCAGTGACGTGGGAAACTTGCCAGCCTTGTTCAGACCAGGACCCAGGATACGTGGAATCTGCCTGATTAGACTGTCTGATGCTAGGAAAGCATCATATTTCTTGGCTAAAAATTAATTTTATGACAACAATAGCTGAGTGACACTTCTTCAAAGTAATTTTTCAGTTCTTTACCATTTGTTTGCATGGCTTAACTTCAATGACAGCAAAATAGAATACACTTCTTTTTGTTTTAAACAAACTGCTGCACTGCAAAACATTACACCTACAATGTATATAAATTAACAATCATTCTGCAGAATCATGAGGCCACAGGTCAAGTTGGCTAAAATGAGGTGATTGTCCACAAGATTGAGCAAAATAACTGTCTTATTATTCAAGACATTGATATCAAAGTACAGAAAAGGTGCCCATTTTCTCCCAGACACACAGAAAATAATTATATGCTACATTCATATGACTAATAACAAGTGCACCATGACCATGAAGGATTTGGACCATTGAAAAATTTCTAATGGGTTGAATAATAATGTGAAATATAAGCCATGAGTTGAAATGTGCTCAAGGAGTAATTTTGGAGCATATACTTGAGGACGTGTAGTAATAGTCCAGTTTCGAGTTTTCCATTACCACAGGATAAAGACACTGAGAATGCATTCTTACAGGGTTAGCCTCCATCTGAAGGGAATATATTCACAAATTCCAGTGAGGAGAATGCTGTCTTGTTTATAACTCCATCTATTGTTTAAATTTTCAAATTTCAGGCACCTCTCCACTGTTAGTTGTGAAAATTTTGCTTCAGGTCAAGACAAAGTCTGCATCAGTGTGCCATTGGTGATTGTATTCAGTGGTAATTTTACAGTGAAAACGCCTGAAGCGTTCCACCTAAAAAATGATTGTGTTCATTAATCCAGAGCCGCTTCGATTCTTGGCTTCAAATTTCGAAAAATCAACTAAACATTGTAATCATCCAACTGTTGCGTCGATTCCAATATTGAATGTTGATTGGACTAATGACTGTTGTGCGGGAAAGTGTAGGGGTAAATCAACGGCGAGGAACGGCCCGAGCGAACAATGAACACACAGAGAGAGAAGCACAGTAATCACATATATTCAAGATGGCGGTTTTTTCTCTTACATCAATTGCATGTGACTTGCGCGTGAGCCTAAAATCATAACAACAACTGCATGACACAAGTACCGCGGTTACACTTATGAAATATAAGAAGCAAAACAAAACCTAGAAAAGTTCAAAGTTCATAAGGACTATTCGACATCCTCCGGGGGGCGCGGATGCATCTTGCCCATTCGGAGATTCTTGTCATGGCATCAGCAGCTGCAGCTCGTCTCGGTCGAGTTGATGTAACTGCAGTAGCTTGCTGTTCAGAGTGGTCCTTTGGTTGGGGTCTCACATCAACAGCGACACTGGTAGAAATTTCAAGTGGGTACAGCTTAGTGACCGGTCTGTTGGTGTGTCCAATACTTGTCCGGATATCTGCTGCCCGCACAAGACCATCACCTCCTCGAATCAGGTTCTCTACAACGGCTAGCCTCCATGTTGATCTGGCGTCCTCATTGTGAATCAGTACAATGTCTCCTCGCTTGATGGAACTTTCATTGGTTCCTGTTGTTCGGTGGAACTCGCGAAGAGAGGTAAGATACTCATGTCGCCATCTGCTCCAGAAACGTTCGAGTATACAGGCTTGTTTTGATGCTCTTCGCCTCATGTCTGATGCACTTCCATAGTCAGGATCTAAATGATCATCGTCAGTAACAGGATAAGGCAGTGAGGTGATTCTCCTCCCATGCAGAAGATGGGAGGGCGTTAATGGTTCTGGGTCTGCAGCATCGCTTGATACGTAGGTGATGGGGCGATCATTTAGAATGGCTTCCACCTCAACAGTAAGGGTTTGGAGTTCCGTAAGTGTGATGGATGCTCTGCCCAGTGTCTTCTTGATGGCTCTCTTTGTCAATCCGACGAGTCGTTCCCAGAAACCACCGTACCAGGGGGCTCGCTTAGGGATGAATTTCCATTCAACGCCTCGCCGGCCAAACAGTTCCTTTAGTGAAGCAGATTGGAATAGCTCATTCAGTGTTTCTGCAGCAGCGAGGTAGGTAGAAGCATTATCAGATATCATGTGCAGTGGCAGAGATCTGTGGCTTGAAAAACGGCAGAAGGCTTGAAGGAAGGTTTCCTCTGACAGGTCGCTCACGACTTCCAAATGTACTGCCCTGGTTACAGCACAGGTGAAGAGACAAATGTAGCTCTTGGTCTCACCACTTTCTGAACGTACATAAAGGGGTCCCGTGAAATCCACTCCAGTAACTGTAAAGGGTGCTGCTTCTTGGACTCTCAACTTGGGCAAAGGTGCAGGATCTGGAGCTCTGAAGGCTGCTCCTTCCAGTTTCCTACAGGTCACACAGCAGCGAAGTAGCTTCCTTACATACTGGCGTATTGATGTTATCCAGAAGTTTTGACGCAGTGCGGTCACTGTTGCATTGACACCAGAGTGGAGTTGTTTTCTGTGGGTTTCGTAAACAGTTAGTGTAGTGAAGGGGTGGCTGGGGGGCAGCAGGTACGGAAATTTTGCTGATTCAGCAAGTGGAGCATTATGGATCCTCCCCCCACAACGAAGAAGTCCGTCAGCATCAAGGAACAGACGAAGCTGTCGCACTAGTGGTAAGCGGGTACTCGATCTGGACTGCAGGTTGGCAATTTCATTTGCATAGGTTAGAGCTTGAGAGTTCTGGATCCACTGGTGTTGGGCTTCTCGCCTCTCATGTACAGACAGTGGTCCCACCGCTCGTGGCACATGGTTCCGTAAGTTCTTGACAAATCGGAAAACGTATGCTGTTACAGCAAGCAGCTTGAAGAGTGTGCTGTATCTCGATGCGTCGATTACATGGTGGATGCCTGGTTCTTTCTCCACAGGGTCTGCCTGAGTAGCCCTGTCAGTTGTGGTGTTTACCTTGGCGGTCACGGTATCGGTGTAGTCCATATCAGTGGTGTCAGATAGTTGCAGGTGAAGAATCCTTGAGTGATTCCATGAAGGCCATTGTTCTTCGAATGGTAACCACGGTGGACCATGTTTCCAAAGAGAGGAAGCGTGAAGCTGTGTGGTGTTGATCCCACGAGTCAGCAGATCAGCAGGGTTGTCGTGAGTCGGGCAATGATTCCATACAGTAACGGGGAACAGCTTCTTAATTTCTTGGGTGCGGTTTGCTAAAAACTGCTTTAGGGGCTTTGTGCTGTGTAGCCAGTGAAGAACTATCTCACTGTCTGACCACATCTTGACTATCAGGTTCGGAAATCTTGACTTAAGGGCTCTTGAGATGAAATGGGCAAGTCGAGTGCAGATTAACACAGCCATGAGCTCCAACTGAGGAAGCGTTAATGTCTTCAATGGGGCGACACGTGACTTCGCCATGACAAGTGAGGACTGATCACCAGTAGAGATGTAGGCAACTGCCCCATATGCCTTGGGGCTGGCATCAGCGAACACATGTAGGTAGATTGGGTGTGTGTCAGTCCGGCAGTGTGTGAAGAAGCACCTGGGTAGGACTAGCTTGCTAGCTTCTTGGATATCGCCAGCAATATCGTTCCACTTGATGGCGAGGTCAGCGGGAAGTGGTTCGTCCCATTCAAGTTTCTTCTGCCACAGTTCTTGGATCAGAAGTTTGGCTTTCACAGTTACAGGAGATAAATACCCCAGTGGATCATAGGTCTTCGATGAGTGTTGCAGTACATCGCGTTTAGAGACGTGTTGACTTGGTGGTAGGATTGTTTCCTTGGGTGCAAGATGGAGGGTATCGTGAAGTGGATCCCATCGGAGACCAAGAATGTTTACAACAGTGTTCGAGTCAGAGGTTTGGTCTTCCTCAGTTTGTTCACGGAGTAATGGGCTATTGGTTGCCCAGGAGCGCAAATTGAAGTTGGCTTCATCCATGATTGATCTGGCCTCTTCGTAATAGTGAACAACTTCGGTTTCTCGGTCACATCCTGAGATAACATTGTCCACATACATATTGTCCTTCATGTCATTAGCAACAGGTGAAGTATAGCTTTCTAGGTGGCGATGCAGCGTGGCGTTCAACATGAAGGGAGAACTGGCGGAGCCAAACAAGACAGTCTTGAAGCGATAGACATGGAACTTGCTTTCTGGATCTATAGGGTTTGATAACCAGAAAAATCTGGTAAAGTCTCGGTCCCCTTCATCGAGACCGACATGAAGAAATGCCTTTTCAATGTCCGTGGAGAGACCGTAGGTGAAGGTGCGGAACCTGATGATGATGGAGCACATGTCATTTAGAAACGGGGGGCCAACCATGAGACAGTCGTTTAGGCTTGGAGAGTTGCTCGAGGAACGAGAGCTGCAATCGTACACAACTCTGATGGGCGTGGTGGCTGAGTCCTTCTTGACTGCATGATGCGGGATGTAGTGTGCCCTATCAGTGAAAGCCACATCGTCAACTCTTTCAATAAACCCACGCCTTTCGTGCTCGTCAATTATGTTGCCATAGGATTTAAGAAGCTCGGGAGTCTGGGCAAGACGACGAACCATAGATCGTGTGCGGCGAATGCAGTTACCATAGTTAGTGGGTAGTGGCGGAGAGTCCTCCTTCCATGGAAATTTGGCGCTGTAACTGCCATCAGAGTTTCTTGTGATTGAAGAGCCTTGATAGTCTTGAAGAAAGAGTTCATGTTCATCCTTATCAGTAGGTGGAGAGATGCCTATAGACTCCAAGGACCAAAACTGCGTGAGATCAAATTCTGCTTCCTTTGTAGAAGACAGTGTTTGTAACAAGTTAACAACAGTGTCAGCTGGATTCACAATGTCGGTCTGTACTGGCCCTGATACGAGGTAACCGAGCTTGGAGGCCACAGCAGTTGGGCCCTGTCCACGGATGATAGTGTCTTCCACCAAATCCCAGTAGTGATCTGCACCAATTAAGAGAGAGATTGCAAAGTTCTCATCCGAAGTCACAGGGTGCGCAAGGGTAAGACCCCTGAGGTGAGGTATGTCATGGATCTGTTGACGGAACTGGTTCTGAAGTGGTGTGGCGATCTGTTCAACCACCAGAACACGTACTGGGACTTCTTCACCATAAGCAGTAACAACCTTGACAGTGGCAACGGGTAAGTGTCTGTTGGATGAGGAGTGTGCACCAAAGGCTGACAAGGCAATAGACTCGCTCTCTGTATAGGGTATGCTAAGTTGGTCGGCCAGTGTCTGGGTGATAAAGGAGCGCTGTGCGCCTTCGTCAAAGAGGATGTTGGCTTCACAGTGAGTGTGGTTATGGCTGATAGTGGCCACAGCTGTTTTTAGGAGTGAGATTTGGCCACTGTTGACTGGGAGGTTGACAGCAGGGTTGATTGGCGCAAGCGAGGCATGTACTTGATAGGCTGGTTCTCCAGTTAAATTTTGAGAACTGTGGGTGGGAGCAGCAGACACAGGTGCAGTTGCAGTCTGAGAGTTGTGGGTGGTGACATTGGGTCCCAAACAAAGACTGGTGTGATGCTTGCCCTTACACGCGTGACAGCGATATCGTGATTGACACTTGGAAGACTTGTGATTTCCCAGGCAGTTGAAGCAATATCCCAGTCCCTTAATAATAGCCCACCTCTCACGACGGTCGGTGATTTCATTGCAGTTGTAGGATGGGTGGGGACCCTTACAGTAAACACATCTTTTAGGGGCTTCCAGTTTGTTGCGTCTTGGGGGATATGACTGGTTTCCTTGTGTTTGAGTGTGGAAAGAACTAGTAACTGTGGGTGAGGCACTATAGGGTGGTCCATTTGCAGGCCTTAGTTGGGCGCCAGCCTCGAGGATGCGGATTTCCTTCAGAATGGATTCTCTCAGCTCCTGGAATTTCCATTCAGGATTGTCATGTTCCCGAGCTAAGTTTCTCCTTAACTCATGGGGTAGTTTTCCCAGGATAATTGGCACAAGAAGATCTCCATAAGTTTCATGTGATCTCCCAAGTGATTCAAGGCCTCTAACATGATTTTCCATTGTGTCATAGAACAGTTGCAAGTTTGATAGCTGATATGTAGGGCTTGCAATGTCTAGTAGAGCTTGCATGTGGGCACTGATGATCTTGCTTGGTTGCCCAAAACGTTCCTTTAGTAGGTTTACAGCCTGTTCATAGTTGCTGTTGGTTAGTGGGAAGCCAGCGATGGCCCTTGATGCTTCGCCCACTAGTTGGGCCTTTAAATAGCTGAATTTTTGCACGCCCCCAAGAGTGGTGTTACAGTGAACAGCTGCCTCAAAGGAGTCCCAAAATGTAAACCATTGTAGCGGGTTTCCAGCAAATGTTGGTAAGTTTAGTTTGGGAAGACGACTAGAAGTGGATGTAGCAGGGGTGTTTTGTACGTTTGGCAAAGGCTGGGTGTTCGAATGAGGGAGCGGTAACTGTGGCGATGATGAACTGGAATTCGAAGGGCTTTCTGACTCATGGCCAAGGGTTTCGTTGTTGGGAGATTCTGCTATTGATTGTACGATAACTTCCTGATGTGATGGAAGAGAAGGTGGGAGATTCTTACTAGACACAGACAAATCAATAACTCTACTTATCTGGGACTTTGTCTCGTCGATTTCATCCTGAATTTCTTCCGAATCGAAGATTTCCTGTTCGATCTCACCCGGATCTTCGAGTAGCGCAGCGATTTTTCCATCCAGTTCCGTTAGAATGGCCTTCTTTCGTACAAGTTGTTCTACGATATTGGTAAGCGAGACGACATCCAGTTCGGTAGGCGTTCCCTTCTCCATGATGTTTTTTGCCTTGTTAAGTGTCTTCATCAAATGAGATCGATAGCCCGCACGAGAGGAGTTCAGTTTAGATAAATTCTCCGCCATATCCTGGTCCCGGCACCAAAAATGTTGTGCGGGAAAGTGTAGGGGTAAATCAACGGCGAGGAACGGCCCGAGCGAACAATGAACACACAGAGAGAGAAGCACAGTAATCACATATATTCAAGATGGCGGTTTTTTCTCTTACATCAATTGCATGTGACTTGCGCGTGAGCCTAAAATCATAACAACAACTGCATGACACAAGTACCGCGGTTACACTTATGAAATATAAGAAGCAAAACAAAACCTAGAAAAGTTCAAAGTTCATAAGGACTATTCGACAATGACAAAGTGTATCCAAATATGGAAAATTTGTGCATCACACAAGGGTAAATGGTGACCAGAAATGTGTTGGGAGGTCTATATCAACCAGGTAAAGCTCTTTCTGTTCCCATGAGAGAGGAGATAATAAATCTCTATAATCAAGGTTACCATACTAGGGAAATTTCCCAACATTTAAAGGTAACTGAACGTACAGTGTGGAATATACTGGACCATTTCAGACGTTATGGAATCAACATTCGATATTCGAACAGACGCTACGGTTGGATGATTAACATGTTCAGTTGACTTTTCGAAATTTGAAGTAAGAATCGAAGCGGCTCTGGATTAATGAATGCATTAACCCATTGGCACCCGTGCCGGCCAAAACCGGCCGTAAAAAACTCCCATGCTTCAAAACATTGCAACTTTCTCAATCGCACGAATATTGCCTTAACTGTTAGTTGTGAGCACGAAATTGAATGCCCTTTAAATTTGGATATCCAATAAATGCAAGACACGTAGCGATTTTTACCATAATATGGCCTTTTGAGTTTGGACAAGAACGAAACTGGCCGTTTTTAACGTCAAAGAGAAACAACAAAAATGCCCCTTTTTGCCTTCATGTTTTTTAGGGAAATCATTGTCGAAAAACCAAAATTCAACCATCATAACGAAATTCAGTCCTTTTTCTAGCTTAGAAATGACTTTTTTTGTTGATATTCTTCTCCCGAGCGTAGATACAGCCTTTTGTTCCAGTGCATTCGGGCCTTCCCAACATTTTCAACATCTTGAGCGCATTGCATGCTGGGAACTAACGAGAATTTTTGACAGCGCCCGTTCCTTCCCCCAATTCTTTCACATATACAGTACCGGTTAAAGGTAAGTTGACAGTCTCTTTCCAGTCTCGATTCTCGACTCGATCCTCGATATTCGATTCCTGCGAGTTTCGAGCATCGAGGATCGAGGCTCAGCCATCGAGAATCGAGTCGAGGATCGCGTCTCGCAAGATCAGAGATAATGAGCTTGTCGCTTGGCTGATCACTCGATAGACCTCTCGAGCAAATTGGGGATGACATCTTGAAAAGCAACTTCAGCTACTCGAAGGAACGCAAACGATGCAAGAGTAGTCGTTCAGTACGCGATATGCTTCTAAATGTGATTCAACCTCTTTGACAGATGGGCAGATTCGCAAAAATCAACACTTGAGAAAGAACAGAATGGCCAAGGACTGACCACGCCACTACAATATCTCCCAATAAGTAACAGGTGTTCGATGAATAAAACTTGGCCGACTGAGCGTTGCATGTTTTTGTCACAGACACGCATAATTTTAAGATGAAATTCGATACGCGTACCTGTCAATACATGTGTAATGGTGCTCATTCGTACCTTTATTTCGTTGAAACAGGATTTTCTTCAACCGTTCTTAGGAATAAATTTTACAATGTAACTCCTCCAAACTTGAAACACAAATGTGTGTAATTCGTTATGGTATGCAAATTTTCAGTTCTCACGCGTGGTGTCTGTCAAGTCTATTTTTATTCAATGTTTACTTTGCGCTATTTTTGGCCGAAGAGTGAAGATCATCTCGGCGACGTTTCTATCCAAATTATACACGTATTTCACTTCGGATGTTTCCTCGGAGTTTTACTAGTGTTCCATCGAACGTTTATCAATTTTTTTTATTTCAAAGGCGATGAGCGATTTTCGAAGTTGGCCTCGTACATACGATAAGCTACCATGTCTTGTTTGCGTCCTCGTGGTCGATGAGCGCGGGTTTGTCGAAAATTGTTCGATCAATCGCGCCGGCCTTGAATTCCTTATGCTTGCCAAGCGGCTACTGGCTAGCGACTACACTATTCGCCTACTTGTACACTGTGCATTTTCGTCGACAAATAGCCCGCTTTCTCGAAATTTTGATCGCTTTTGATAACAGTGTCCGCGATGAACCGCAGCGATCTTGATTCGTTGCGCTTATGAACGAGCAGCCATATGAACGGTTTAAAATTGAGCATCGGAATTTTTATGTAGAAAAGCACAACGCTGTGACCTTGAAGGAAACTGAATGTCTTTTGACCTTGCTGTTTTTTTATGCAGTATGCGATATTTCCTCGAGAAGTACACCGCGTCCTCAAAACCTAAATGACTTTTGACAGTATTTGTCACCGCGCTGTCCTTTAGCTTGAATTCATTGCGTTGTTCGAACGGAAATTGTTGTAGTGTCTACATAAGTGTCCATATAGAACAACTGCGTTCTTTCCTCAAGAACTCGGAAAGTTGAATCTCGTACTTGATGAATCGCGTACTCGATGAATAACAATGGAGAGCTTCCTGTGAGAATCGAGTAACGAGGATCGAGTTGAGTTTCGAGTGAATCGAGTCTCGATTCTCGACTCGATCCTCGATACTCGATCCTCGCCAGGATCGAGTCGAGACTGTCAACTTACCTTTAACCGGTACTGTAAACTAAGTCTACAGCCACTCCAACCTACGGCCAAAATTTCCTGCTCGTGGTCATCTTCAGTACACAGAAATTCCAAAATATGTGGCGGTAGGTCGAGAAATTCATCAATAGTCGAGTCCCAAAGGTACTAAGTGTTCGACCGGCCAAATTCCCAGTTCATCGAGTAACAAGCCAAATTCAACAACAAAGTACATCACCTTGCTCGATTCTTTGAGAAAGTGGACTCTTAGCTACCGTCACGCTTAATGATGCTCATCAGGCAGCCGCTAAAGATGAAAAATGGCTGTAAATTTAGCAGAAATCGCAAGCAAACCGAACTTGGGCCATTGTTGTCGCTTCACGGATAAAAAATAGCTACGTCAAAATGACGTTTTCAGAAACCTTGAGCCTCCAGTGGCTTAGGACAGCACCACTTTTCCCTGGTAGTTCAAATAAAGAGTCACGAATTACTATTCATCGTTTATAGGTGGAAAATCACTCCGAAAATGTAAAAACCTCCAGTAGTCAATGGGTTAATCATTATTTAAGTGGAACGCTTCAGGCGTTTTGACTGTAAATATGAAAAGGAACTGTTGAGGGAAAAAAAACATTGGAAAATTGGACTTCCAAATGAGTTGGGTATGTAAATAAAACATTTCTTTCCACATTTTATTTCCATTTACGGCCATAAGTACAATGCAATTAATACAGGTCACCGACCTTTTACTATTTACATCATTAGGCCACCAAACGAGTATTCCTAGCATTAATATAAAATTGCCATTTAGCCTGAAATTTTTTGTCCCTATTATTCTTAGAGGCTAGATACATTTCTGTTTTGTATTTCACATCCAGCATTGCTTTAAAAACTTCAAAATTTGGGGGTACTCTACGTTTATGACAATTCCAAATATGAAGTTTAGCAAGACTGAACAGGTTTATTTAGTAAGCCACATTCTCCAACTTGTCTACCAACAAAAACATCTCTTAAGGTGAATTTTTCATAGGGTGCGTTCGATTGGGAAATCCGGATTTAGATTTTCAAAATCTAAATCCAGATTTCCCAATCAAACGCGAAATCCGAAAACGGATTTCACCTCCGAGAAATCCGTTCTCAGGGTGGATTTCAATTAAGAAATCCAAATCCGGATTTTTTGGATTTCCCTTTTTGTCGTTCAATTGGGAAATCCGAAAAAGGATTTGCTGAACTGTTCTCGTCAACAGCGGACTATCTTGTGCTAATTATGCGTACGCATTGGCGCACTCAAAATGGCGGATGAACAGAGAGCACTGATGGCCATGTCAACAGTTCTTCTTTTTGAAGAATTGTTTGACAGCATGATTGAACAAGAAGTGCAGGAAATGGGTAATAGTGACTCAGATGATGCTCTGCTGCTTGCTGTGCTTGGAAAGGGCAGGTTTCCCTTAAAGCGAGTAAGAATCGTTGGCACTTGTTTCATGGGCTTAAAAGATAGAACTCACCTGATCTTCCACGTTGTGTGTTCTGAGACAGTTTTCTCGTGCTGCGCCAATGCGTACGCATAATTAGCACAAGATAGTCCGCTGTTGACGAGAACAGTTTAGCAAATCCTTTTTTGGATTTCCCAATCGAACGACAAAAAGGGAAATCCAAAAAATCCGGATTTGGATTTCTTAATTGAAATCCACCCTGAGAACGGATTTCTCGGAGGTGAAATCCGTTTTCGGATTTCGCGTTCAATTGGGAAATCCGGATTTAGATTTTGAAAATCTAAATCCGGATTTCCCAATCGAACGCACCCTCAATGTCCTGAGAGCGTAAACCAGAAGTTTTCAAACTGCTTCCAAAAATATTGGCGAAAGAGCATTCATAAAACTAGGTGTCTGAGTTATTAAATTTCTTGTGTTGTACAGTATAAGTGTTGATAGAAACAGTGACGCTTACCTACATGTAATTACATGTACCGAGTCCAAGATGCTGTGCAGCATAAAATGTACATCATTATCAACTCATATCATGAAAATAAAACCACTGAAAACAAAGCTAAACAGTTACTCACCCAACTTTTTGACCAGTTTCTTGTTCTTATTCAGTTTCTTCAAAGCTTCAGCATCCATGCAAGGAATGTCATTTGCTTTGGCCTCATCGCAGTGAGATGCATCACCAAGAACACAAACCTTCAGCTTGGGTCGTGGAATATTCTTGAGCTTTACAGTTCCACTGAAACGCTTGTCCTTCTGAGGATCGTAATTCTTTAAGCTGATCTGGAGCTCAACAGTTTCAACAAATTTTCTTTTCTTGTCCTTGGCTCCTTGTAGGACATTATTGCAGCACTCAAACAGTGTATCACGGTGGAGCTTACTACAATGGCAAACATATTATAAACAAAAAAGATGAAAACCTTCAGCTCACAAAATAATAATAATAATAATAATAATAATAATAATAATAATAATAATAATAATAATAATCACCTTAATTTACCCTCAGCAGTATTTATAGCACAAAGGTTAGTGGGGCCGAGCAAATACAGAAACAAATAATTCAAATAAACAAATAAACATGATAAGAATCCCAACTGACTGGAAGCAAAACAGTCAGGATAACCGAGGAGTTGAACCAGGGACAACCCAGAACAACACCAGCTAGTGGCTAGAGCAGGATTTGAACCCGGGGTGACCGCATTGTAATCCAGCGCCCCAAACCACTCGGCCATCCATCGGCTACATGTGTAGCTTCATTTCAGGATAGATTTCAAATAATGACTCCAGTGTCTTCTTCACTCTCTAATTTCAACTAAAAACCTACAGAATACCTTGTCACTATCTCAAATGCACTCGTTAACTTGAACAATGGGTTCGTCCCGTGCAGACACTCAAAAAACTGAATAGAAATAAGAACTTAAAGGAGCACTGTCACCGGTATTTTTGCTGTTTTTGGTTCAGTTCTGCCAAAATTATAGCCTTTTTCCTGTTATCGTGCAAAAAATGCTCCTACAGAATCAGCAATATTAATTCCAATGAAATTTTAGCAGGGTTAGCTAACCATAATAATTTTTTTGGTGATTTTTCAATGCATCGCTTAAAATTTTGAAAAAACTGGCAAGTTTTTTCAAATTTCAATCCATTTCCATCCTCGTCATCTTAGAAGGAATACAGGAGTTTATAGTGTCAATGCTGTACTAATGTCGTTGGCAATAAAAACTAGACCATTATTTTAAGGTTTCCATTGATGCATTGGCAGTTTTAAGCCTTTTAAAGTGATGGTACAATAGCGTGACACTGCCCCTTTAAATCCTTCGCACAGTGTGCAAGTTAAAATGGCCGTGATCGATTCGGTCAGTACAATACGGCACATAATTCCTCGTTTTCTTTAATTTAGTCTTTAAGGTCAAAAGGTTCATCAGAAACAAGTGCTAACAAGTCCAGAAGGAGCTGTTCGTAGACCCTACAAATCATACCCGCTGATAATACTTGTATTTATAATCCATACATGTCTTATCCGATTTAAGTTTCGACAAATCGTTTATCAAACCATCCACTTAAAACCACAAATAACTTAAAAATCAGAGGGAAAGGGGACTAGAAATTTCAGAATTCGTAGACTATGACATCCTCTCCCTTCTTTTTATCATAGCTTTTTAATAGATGGCTATAAAAATGGCTGGAAAACAAGGGATTGCAACATCACAAACCTCATCTTCGTCGTCGCGAGGAGAGAAAGAGAAAAGAGGAAGGAAGCGAGGAAGCACGGGAAAGATATCTTCGTAGAACTCCGCAGTACTGCGCTGGGTATTGCGGGCGCGTGGCACGGTTCCACGCGACGCACGAGCACACGAGCTTGTCTCGCGTCTTTCGCGCAACAGGCTTTGTGGGGGGAAAATTGGAGATTATTGACAATTAAGTGATTTTCATTATTACTATTATTTCAGGGGAAAAAATAAAATTATAGAAATCAAACAAATAAACTGATGCTGGAGCTGGGTCCGTAGAAAAAAAAATTTTTTGGAGGGCACAGGGGAAGGGCAATATAAGGTCAGCTAGTGTGAGATTCCCTCGAGGAAACAATACAGGATGAATTTGATTTACAAATCATTATAGGGAGATTCATGCTTACGTCATTGTTTACATTTTTGCGCATTTGCATACGGCCTTGCTTACAGAAAGAAATATGTTAGATGTGATTTGACTCCAGGAAGCTAAAGAGCTAGTGAAATGTAATACATTGTGAAATTTTTAGCTCTTTAGGTGAAGTATTCAAGGATATATTGTTTTCCAAAAACTGCAAAATTTCTGAGTGGCAAACGCACTAATGAGCTCATACATTCTTTGCAAAATTTTGAGTTTTTAAACCCGCGTTGCACAAAAATATTCAATACATGAGGCTCATGTTCATTGGCAGAGTTATTCATACTATGACCTTTCAATATTCAGAACTGATTTATTTGTAGCTCCATCAGAAACTGAATTGTTCATGCTCACGAGGCAAATATTGTAAACAAGGGGTCAATTTAATAAAGAAATTACACTTGTAGTTTTTGCACGTGTAATTTACACATGTAAAGTCCGACTTGTAAATACAAGGATTTAATAGAAGAATTTTCCACACTGGAATTTACACGTGTATCCCGAGTCACGCTCCAAGTGTAAATTACAATTGTAGCCTTACAACTGTAAACTCCTCTTGAATGCACGTGTATTTTTTACATATGCAAAATCCCTGCTGTTCTTTCAATATATGCGGCTTTGCTTCCTTCGTTCTCAGTTATATTCTTGAGAAAATCGTTGAGCATGTTATCCAAACAACAAAAGTTGCTTTTAGCCCAGCTCACGAGGGACCACAAAATGATAGTTTTGGCGCCATTTTCGCCGACAGCAGGAGCCCATGAATCATGGGCTCCTGCCGACAGTGACAAAGAAGACAAAACAGGAAGCGTGGCCGGAAACGATTCGCACTCAATTAAAAGGCGTTGGCGCGAACATAGATAGCTGGCTGCACCAAAACCCTCAGAGACGTTCTGTGGGCCATTAGTATAAATCTACTACCGTTCTATCACGAATGCCGTTCTCTGGCTGGCTACGCTACTCCGGCGCTATTTATTCTGCGAGCGTATTTGCGGGGTGGGAGAGAAATGAGAATGCTATTATCATTATCATTTTTGTGTTTCATGCTCAAACCAAAAAAGCGTTTTCAAAAGGGAAAGAACTCCCGTATGATGTAAAACTAGAATAAAAATCTTTGTGTACAAACTCAGATTTTAAAGCCGTATCGAAAGAGGTAACTCATCTTAGACCCAGAAACCCTTAAACCCTACCCCGCGGCACTAGCCCTATCCCAACACTGGCGAACCGGAGCGACTGCTTACCCTGCAGATAATAACGTTATCGTTGTGTCCAATTTCTTTGAACTACAATGCGGGCTGAAAGTGTTGGGATAGTCAACGCGATAAGAGCAAAATTCACTCCAATCCCCCCTCCCTCCCAAACAATGTTGAACTGGGAGCGTTGGACAGACATTAGCCAAGCAAAAGAAGTGTCAATGGTCGCTGAGAGCTTTTGAACATTGCCTGGGGGGGGGGGGGGGGGTTGGGGAATTCCTGGAATTGTCCCAAGGACATCTGTCCTCCATTGTCTGATTTTGAGTTGGAAAAGAAAATGCCACTTCCCAGTGGTTTGCTACAATGTGAATCGTATTTTTGGGCTGCCTTGTGACTAAATGGGAATACAGAGCCTATTTTCTGAGCTCCCTGTGGTTTATTAGTGTTTTTTTTTTCTGAAGACTGAGCAACAACGGTCGGAAACGCGTCCTTTTTAGAAGTCGAACTCGATGTTTACAAGTGACATGTGACTTGTGTTTTGCATTTGTGATTTACAAGTTGAACCCTTGTAAAAATACAAGTCGGACTCCTGTAAAAGTTTTATTAAATTGGATACCTACCATCTTTTGCACGTGTAGCGCTACACCTGTAATTACAAGTCGGACACTTGTAACCTGGACTTGTAACGATGTTTATTAAACTCGTTTTCGTCTGCGCTTGTAAATACAATGGTCCGACTTGTAGATTACAAGTGTAAAAGTTTTATTAAATTAACCCAAGGATTCCCAGGGGCGGATCCAGGAATGTTTGATGGGGGAGGGGGAGGGGTGGGGGAGGGGTCCAAACGTACTTCAAATTACTTGTCCTCGCAACTCCGTCACTCTCCCCATTAAGAACTCCCGCGAACAAGCCACTGATATGATATGATATGATATGATATGATATGATATGATATGATATGATATGATATGATATGATATGATATTTAATAAAGATTTCAAAAACACATTTACAAATGTGACTGATCCGCAAATAGCACGGGCTAATCTAGACGGATCAGTCATTTATATATAAGTCACTAATAAAGTCACTAATTATAAACTATTACAATATTACTATAAGATATGCCTTAGATTACTATATTACGCTAACTGATTTACTACATTACGCTAGCCAGCGTTTGCACTTTGCGTTTGCACTTTGCTATGTCTTGTGAGCGTCGGTTTCGGAAACGGTATGAAGACTTTCATACCCGATGCTTCTAGCCTGCATACATGCTCTTCATTTGGGCAATTCAGAGACGTTTTTTGGTTCGATTTTGCTTTTGAATTGGGCGCGGACTCGAGTTTGCTTTCGAATGGCGCACGGTCTCGATTCACATGGTCAAAACAAGAGCCTGTGTCTCTCGAAGAGATTTTTGCCATTTTTGAGGATATCTGGAGACAGTTTTGCATTCACCCCAACAGCAGTGCGTGGTAGTAACCATGAATCTTCCTTCTTGAATACTAACTCTTCGATTTAAC
Organism: Pachyseris speciosa; assembly: GCA_016490735.1. Classification (NCBI taxonomy): domain Eukaryota; kingdom Metazoa; phylum Cnidaria; class Anthozoa; order Scleractinia; family Pachyseridae; genus Pachyseris; species Pachyseris speciosa. Next base: position 1,611,258 of record JAEMWC010000008.1, read on the forward strand.
CTACAGCGCTACTGGAATAACCGCACAAGTGCTACAATAACGAGAAGATATATTTTGAAATAACGTTTTCGTTGCCGTCGCCATCCTAGTTTCTTAATCAATTTAAGGAGATGATCACGTGTTTAACGCTGGTTGGACAAAACTGCTTTGCGAGCTGAGGTGAATGACCATCAGAGGGTACCGCCAAAAATAACATTTCATCGTGGAAATATGCCTGGGATTTAGATTAGTGGCAAAATACAATGGCTTTCCATGAAAAAACAAGTCAACCAGTTGAGTAATAAATAGACCATTTCGGAAAATCCCATAATACTCTTTGTTTGTCCTCCCAAATTTTGCATAAGCATTGTTTTTTTTTCTTGGGACCCTTGTAAGTCCCAAGAGAAACTGGAAACAATGCTTATGCAAAATTTGGGAGGACAAACAAAGGGTATTATGGTATTTTCCGAAATGGCCTATAGGCGATCTTGTCGATGCGAGAATTTCAGCGTCAAACAAGTCATAGAAAAAAATTCGGCTAAGGAATGGGCGGTCCGGACCCCCCCCCCCCCCCTCCCCACCCCCGACCCTTCCCCTGGATCCGCCACTGATTCCCCTATAATGAAAGGGAAAACAACGTAGTGTGTATAGGCGCCAACATTTCCAAATTCCAATTTCATCTGCTTGTAAAGCGCATTTGATCATATACACATGGAAAATGCGCTATATAAGTTCTAAATTATTATTATTATTATTATTATTATTATTATTATGATAGTAGAACGACATTTCCATAACTTGAGCTTGATATAATCGTCTCAGTACGACAAGAAAGCCTCTGACTTTGTAACAAATACTAATGACAATTCAGCGACACAATAGACACAATACAGCTAGCATTGAAGATATGAATAATCATCGCAGTTATGAACACTACTTTATAAGGAAGATACAAACATTGTCTTTGTTATTTAAATGTTCAAGACGTTAAACAAAAGGATTCTTTGTTTCACCAGCCAGTAGCTCTCTGGTTGGCATATTAATAACAATAGGTGACGTCACTGATATCTTTGCTATCAGTAAGCATTAGTGAAAGTAAAGCCTGAAAAAATTCAGGCTTGTACGGGGTTTGAACCCACAACCTCTGCGATACCGGTGCACGAAGTTCCTATGGAACATCACCGTGAAAAAGTCCGTCCGCACTTTTTGTACTCATCAATTAAAGGTCCATCGGGAACGCAAATTCTTCTCCTCGACTGCGACTTGGATTTCTTCATTTCAGTGGCTACAGCCGCTAAAAAGCACTCGAAGCATTATTTAATACAGAGAGCTTTTCACCATATTTTTCTTTAAACTCCTAGTATAGTTATCGCTGTTTTTAGGAGTAAACTCGTTAAAGACTCAAAGACTTTAAATCAAATCTTCCGCAGTGCAACAAAGAAAATAGGAGACGTCTTCACGCAGGCTAAGCCAACATCTGCCTGTAATAAGCATTAAAAGTATTTATACGCCTCTATCAGCCTTTATTTTCCTTCAGTTATGTTCATATAGCTTCAGATGTCTTCATCCGTTTAACATGTAATACGCATTCGGTATTCCCTTTCATTTGCCTTCACTTTCCCCCATTTACATTCACCCAGCTTCATCAGCATTTATTCGCCTTCATTTGCAATCCCTTTGCTTGAAAACGACCCGCGGACTTTAAATAGACTGCCGATTTAAATGCATCATTTTTCAGTAAGAGCAGACAAAACGCTTACAGGGAAGGACGGTAAATGTTTCTTTCAAATATTGATTTGCTTTTTTATAAACTGTTTAAGTGAGGGCCTTCCTTTTCCAACGACAACGCACGGCCCAGCCAGCAGATGCGAAAAGAAAAAAAAAATCAGGCTTGTACACAAGTCGAACCCGTGGCCTCTATGACGATCACCACCCGAACAATGCTCTGGCTGCCAGTGACTGCAATGAGCTAACAAGCCATATAGGATCTGTCTGGTCGTCTTGTTTGACTGGTAATACACCCGTGAAAATGATGAATAAAGGAATACGCGTGTATGAAAACTCATCTGATTTGATTTTGAGCCGCGGCGGAAAAATTAAAAATGTAGTTGATCTTCGCAGTCATGAACTGGCTTCAGCAGTTGCGAATAGGGTTGTCCACATTATGCCGGCATAAAATTGAGCATAATAGTGATCATGAGGCATGAGCATCGAGCATTACGCCCTCATAATAGTAAGAAAATTTCCCGGAAATATGTCATAATATCGAAAATAAATAAATAAATAAATACATCGGAATAAGGTACAATCTCGAAATTGGGATTCCTGATTTCCTGTGGAGAAATATACCTGACAATCGACTGTTCCAGACTTCACGACAGGAAACGGACGTGGCCATGTGGGGCGACTGGGAGTCTGGGACTAGGGTTGTCCACATTATGCCGGCATAATAGTGGGACTTTTTGAGCACAATAGTAACATTTTTTTTAGCATAAAGAATCAACATAATAGTGAAAATTGTGAGCATAATGTGGACAACCCTAGCTAGTTGCGAAAAATAAAAACCGAAAAAGCGTTGCCAATAGGTAGGAATTAGAGGCACAAGCAGAAACTACCCTGGCCTGGAAGTTGTCTTCGACGTTTCAAAACTGCACCGTTACTAAACTGTTCCCGCGTAATTCTGTGTCGTACTGCAGATTAGTTTGAGTGTTAGCCGAGTAATCTAAGCTCCTGACTGCACGATGAGAGAAGGTCATCGCATAAAAGCCCTTGATTAAGTTTTAGTTTTCCCATACCTTTTATTTCATTTTTATTATCTTTTTTGCCTCTTTCTCGTCGCTGTGCGGGCTCCGCCCCTCGATTTTGTCTGAGAAGAAAGACGACAGAAAACTTCTGGTACGAGCTGGGTGATAACGTAATTACTAAAAGCAACGATCTCGAAAGGAGATTCAAGTCGTCAAGGTTCCGTACATAAAATTAAATCTTGACCTTTATAACGCAAGTTAACGTTTCTTGAGATAAAGGCAAAAATCAGCCCGTGTCGAAATCAAGATGCGTGGAGTTATTACACACATCATACATACATTACTTTTATTATTTCACCTCGGATTTACAAGAGTAACTGTATACCTAATTTCTCCGAGAAATAAAAAACAATATAAAAATAAAAATCGTATATTATATACAGTACATTAAACTACTATTTACATATAATCATTTTCAATAGACCCATTCGGCTTACTCAAAGTTGTACCCAATTCAAACCCTTTGGAATTAAAACGTTTTGTTCCAGGTATTTCCATATCATTTAAATATGAATGCTACGTTATAATGCAAATACAATACACAAAGAATAAGCGCAGGAGATTTGAATTGGGTACAACACTGAGTTAGCCGAATGGGTCTATTACATTGATGTTCGAAAGAAATTTGGCATATTTTAGTTCTGAACTCATTCAGGGACGCTAATGACCTCCACTTTGTATTTTATCCTTCACTGCTTAGTCGCTTGTCCTGTACTTGCAGCCAAAAATGCAAGTGTAATTAGTGAGAAATGGTCAAATGTTTATTTTACTGAGGCGAGGACAAATGCAATATACATGTTGATTTAAACAGACATTGCACTTTACTGAAAAGGTGTAATTAGCCTGCGTCGAGATCAAGGGTGCCGGCCCAGTTGTTACTCTTCTCACTGCCTTGTGAAATATGCGGAATACTCCTCTGACAAGAAATACCAGAAGCAACATAGGACCATTCTGACAAGTTAGCTGCATTAACGCGTTAATTGCTCAGTGTTTTCTGGCCGATTAAAATATTTTTCATTGTACATTAAGTTATGAATTTTTAATACGGTATAAAAAGAGGTGAGTCACAAGACACACCCCATTAGTTCTGGCAGTGTCCGCCGTGCGCCGTGTGATGTTGAAGTTTATTTTGAGGACCTGGCTTGGTGTCGTCTTGATGCGCACCGCTTTTAATTAAGACCAGAGGACTCTGAAGTTTAGTTCTCGTATAATTATTATCTGGCCTTAGTATGAGCTTCGTGTTTTGCGAGTTATTAATTGCTAGAAACATGAAATAAACGTCAGGTTAAGTTTCATCCAGACTTAAACTTGGCAATTGTTTTTTGGTCTTCGCTAATTTAAATCATGGCTAATTGTTGTTAGCAACTGCGAGGATCATTCTTCATTTGAGATTATCTTTCACTAAAAAGCCACCGATTTCGCATCCAAATCCGAGTGTACACGAGTAACTGGTTTATTCCTTTCTTTCCCGTTAGATGTCGTTAATGCGTGATCAATAAACTTCCACGATGCGTGAAGCCTGCAGAGACGTTTGACAAAAATCTTCGATTCAAGAATTCGAAGGTAAGATTTGTGGCGGATTTGTCCGAGTTTGTTTTAATCTGTTTGTTCATGTATTTGTCATTGGCATAAAACACGCACCGTAATCTTGCAACATGGTGCTGTTATCGCGACAACACGCGGCGTCAAAATTTATTGCTATCACTCGAAAATTGAATCAGTGGCGTTGATCTATATTTATTGTGCAATAAACTTGATCACCTAATGAACAAGAATTAATTTCTATCTTTTAGGTCAAAAAAGGAGTGTGAAAGGCACACGATTGTGGAACGTAAAGCACAAGAATGTTCAATCTATGCCACTCCAGCGCCAGCTAATTAAGATAAGTCCAACTCGTGTTGTTTAGTTCTTACAAGACTATGAAGTAATATTAATGTGTCTACTAGAAGCAATCCAAAATTTTTGAGTTACGGGAAATACAAATTAAGGTTGCGTATCTATGAACATTCTATGGGATTACAAACCCATAGTTTTATATTTTACGGGAAAATTAAGGGTGTGCGCTTTGCTTCTGCAGTGCTACTAGTGGATTAATTTAATTTTTTCAGTGGGGGATTTTTCGTGAAACCTATAACGTTTAGGGGTGGAGACAAGCATGTCCTAACCAGACGTTATTTTCAAGGAGATACACTGAGAAATTTTCGGGTTTTGCTTTTACCGTCAAATTTGCATAATCGCTCAAAACAAATTTCAAGTACTAGTAATCAGAAAAATAGATACTACGTTTTTGAATACATTGCCAAGTAAGCGTGGTTCTCTGTCCATCCATTCATTAATTCTTGCATCCATCCTTGCTTACAGTCTTTGTTGAAAGATAGCAATAGTATATTAAACAGTAAACTGAGCGCCTTTGGGACTTCTACGCTTTCTTCAGTAGACACTTAAAGGGGATTTTCTAGTGGGGAAAATACGGTAGACAGCTAATGTTGTCTTATAAACACGTTAGCCTGGCGAAGTCACTACATAAAAATCGATATCGAAAAGAAACCAGTAAAATCGATCTAGGGGTATTTGCCATTAGAGGGAAGGAGGGAAGGCGCTTCGTATTTTTTTCCCCAGCATTCGAATATTTCCTTGATTTATATACACCTTAGCGTCATCACTACATATCATAGAAAGCGGTATCGAAAACAAATCAATGCAATCGATCCAAATCGTCATTGTTATCAACATTAGATAGCAATGATTACCAAACTTGCAACTGAAAAATTTGTCGGTTGTTATCGAAAAGCAAAGTAGATAACAAACGAGAATATTTTCGATCCATATATGGCTTATAAGCAATTGTGTAACCTCTATACACGTTTTGCAATGGACAATAATTGCAAAACTCGAATCAGTTACGAAGTTTCGACGACTTTCGATCTGCGAACTGTCAGCTTACGAAAGTCTATAACGATCAATAAGTACATGTAGTGTGTCTTTTTATTTCCGGACACTTTACCTCTCGGACACTCGCTTCTTTTTTCTGTTATTATCCATAACATACAAATTTTCCGTTTTTCCATTCCGATGAATAAGTGAGTATTCTACTATCACTATATTTCTTTCCGCCGATTTTGCCCAGTTTAGACACTAGATTTCGAAAAAGCCCTATTGAAAGTCGGCTAAGTCGTTTCTTTGCAAAGCTCACCTTTCGTTGCTTCGTATATTTAACTTGTCGGAGTTTGAGAAACGCACGCCATGAAACCAACCATGTAAAATTAAAAAAGAACCCGGGAAATACGTACCTCTTACTTACCGACTTCGAGGTCCGTACTTTAAGTTACGGACTGAGTTTTTTCCGGTTTGATTTATGGCCAAAGCCCAAAGCGCGCGGACCATAAATTAATGGGAAAAAACGAGGATCCGTAACTTACAGTACGGACCGACAAAAACGAGGTTAGTAATTATATATGAATTTTATTATATCTCTGAGGTTAATCCGGCGCGAAGGAAACAAAACTAGTTGAAGTCAAGCGGGCCGTACTGTGGAATACGGCCCGCAAAATTCCCCAATCACAGCGCACGTACTAAGAGAGAGATATAATAAAAAGGCATTCTGTAGTCGCAGATTTCAATCCACAACAGCTGATCATGAACATATTTTTCTATTGCTTGTTCCTTGCATCACTTTTTCAAGCTCATCGATTTCAGTTAAACCGTAGAATTATCACGTATTACATGCTCTGTTCTTGAGAAAACAACTTCAATTCACCCTTGTTTTCCTGTGACCAACATAACTCACTCACAGCCATTAAAATCTAATAAACAAGAAAAAGAATCCAGTTCGAAACATTGGTGGTGGAGTTAAAACTCACTATCCAGCAACTAGACGCGCTAATATCGTTTCTGTGGCTTCGAATTTAATTCAGTTTTCTTCGCTGAAATCTTCTGATTTTTCCGGAAGATATCGTAAAACCGCGGGACTAGGTTATCCCAGATCCTATAAGAGTTTTAAATTTACTTCGTTTTTTTTTTTTTTTTTCTTGTTCTTTTAACATCAGTACTACTAACCTTTGATTTTTGCCGCTTGCCATCGATCATCGATTGAATTTAGTGACTGCGCCAGGTATACATCCGAAACATTATTATTCCTTCGTAAAGTAATAAGAACCTCTGTAAACTGATTGAAACTAAGCATCAGTAATTAAGTAAAACTATGTATTATTAACCCGTTTGATTTGTGTTTTTTGCTATCGATGGTCAATTAGATTGAGTTACTAGGAAGGTATAGAATAAACGTGTTACTACCTTTTGCGAACACTAAGCAACTACGAGCTTTAGATCTTGGGGAATATAAGACCTTACTAATAAGGAAGGAGAGACTTGCAAGACAGTGGGCTCGTATATTTCTGAGAACAAACTGTACAGGCCGGAGGATGCATGCAAGGATTGAAGAATGGCCGCATGCATTTTTCACGAACTATTCAAGTAAAAGCACACAAAAATTTCATGCAAGCAAGACCATTGTCTCATTTTGATCATTTCTTGAATCATCAAATGTTATAAATAGAGAATTTCAGTTAATTTTTAATTAATTTGAAGTAAAATGACGTTTTTCGATGACTTCGCGTTTTCATTTCCTGATGACCGACATTTCACACCGGCAGGTCAGAGTGTACCTTACTAATGCTGGTTTGTTCGTTTTGTCATAATTTTTTAGTCACAAAACCGAGTCAGTGGACCTAGGGATGGATAAAGCTAGCAGGAACAACGGTAAGATTTCTTTGATCTTGTCGTATTTTACTTTTGCATGATACATGCCAACACAAAGTTATTTTACTTACACAACCTCGCTGGTGCCATTATGGCTTCTTGCATACCAGTGCATAAACCTTGAGATTTAGTTGTGAATGCATGGTTAAATCTCTCGAGTATTTCTATTCTGTAACAAATGTGGTTGTTTGAGAAATAATTGGAGGCTTATGTCTTTTTCAGGTTCACATTGGAAGACGTCAACACAAAAGAGGCATTTACAGAAGAAAAAGGCGGTTACATGTTCATTACAGAACTGAAAAAGATGCACCAGGATTCGCCGGACCAGCTAATTCACGTAAGTTAACATATATTCAAGTCTTTAGAATTACTAAGAAGAGTACCGTGTATATTTGCAAGGGGCGAGGCCAAAACTGAAATATGCAAACCTACTTCATCAAATTTGTGAAACCAAGAACTGAGCTTGTTGCGGCTTACATTAAATTTCTGACAATTTTATTTGCCGATATATTCACAATTTGCCAGATTCTCACCACAATAAAACCAGATTTGTTTCCCTGCACGGATAGCGACCAAATACAGAACATTAGAAACCGATTTAAAACCTTTAATCTAGGTCCATACATGTTGAAAAGCCACCCAAGAGTTAACTGCAAGCCAACAGACACCATGATAGGAATGCGTTCTTTCATTTTCAGTAACTGTTAGTTCTTGTATTGCTTTGAATTCAATAAGTGTCGTTTTCGATTGAGCTGGTTTTCTGAAGTTTTTACAGAGATTTACATCTTTGGTAAACGTTGTTTATTAGGGCTTCCAAATCGTCCAGCTTTTCTAGCCTCTGATTAATTTCTTTAAGTTGTGTGACAACGTCCTCCGCCATATTGGGGTGCTGTGAAAATCTCTTTTTCCTCGGATGAAGAGCTTTCGTTTGCTTTGTACCCCTTATCAGCAGGCGTAGATGTTGAAGCACTCTCTGTGCTATAGTTGCTCGATAATCTATCTTTTCTTTTAGAATTTTCCATGAGATAAATAGCCAAATACGTTGTAGTTGACGGAGCTCCGCATCGGTACGTCTTATACCACATAGCCATCGTAAGAGTAATAGCAAGTATAATAAAAAAAAATGTGCTACCTCATATCATTCACCACAATCAGACGGCATATGTAAAAGATCGCTACATTGGGGAAACAGTAATAAAATTATTGATCTAGTTTTGGACATTATGGATTTTAAAGACAAAGAGGATATTCCACGCCTCTTAATATTTACTGACTTTGAAAAGGCGTTTGACAGTTTAGATTGGAATTTCCTGTTTAGCAGCCTAAACGCTTTTAACTTTGACACAGATTTCATACGATGGATCAGGACTTTTACAACAATGTTCAAAGCTGTGTAATAAATAACGGTTTATCGTCAAGTTACTTTAATCTCGCACGTGCATGATGTTTTTTTTTTAATAATCTTTATTGACATTAAATATTGTAGAGCACAAATACAGATACAATTACAGAACCGATAAAATTATGTACACTTACAGTTAGAGTATTACTTACATTACAAATACAGAAATAATAAAACAATAAAAATACAAGACAGCAAGAAATAAGATGACAACCGTATGCTGTAAGAAATTTCCAGAGTAATCACAAAAACATTATTGAAATAAATGAATTAATTTTTTCCATTTCTTTAACTGCTGCAAAAGTTGTTCTCCCTTGCAATATGAAGCTCAATATTATATATACGCTTAGTCCTGGCGATAAAAGCTGAAAGGTTAGCTACTCCAATTTTTTGACAGCTACTGGAGTAGAGATAAAATTTACCCAATAGTAGCATATGATTGATTAGAATGAAATCATCTGTATTATCAAATTTTCCAAAAATCAAATCTGTCTCTTTTAATGTATTTATTTGGATTCCATTGCCCCTTAACCAAGACAAAACGTGTTTCCGAAAATCAGAAGCTACTTTGCACGAGAAAAATAAGTGCTCAATGGATTCTATATCTTCTTTGCAAAAGGTACAACAAGGAGAGTCAGTTAAGCCGAACCGAAATAGCTTTTCATTGGTCTGAAACAATACAGTTAAGTATTTTATATTGAAATTCCCTAAGTTTGGATTCTAATGTGACGGAATAAACCTACCTTTTCCCAATCAACAGCTGTATCTGAATACTTATCTTGTAACTTCTGCTTAGCGGTGGGCGGGATCTGTTTTTTTCTCAATGAAGAGTTGATAAATCTGTTTTGAGGAGACATCAGAAATTGGAGTTAAGTTACCGTTGTCTGTTTTGATTGTCAGAGTGCTCGGAATGGGAGCACTTAATAATGATACATTAGTGGAAGTTTTAGCAAGAGTACGCCATTCAGCCGGGATTGAGTTAATTACACTCATAAGAAAAAATCTTTGCTCTGGGGAAATTAAAGGTGTTAGAAAATTTAGTGAGAAGGAACTGCCTACAGAGATTAGATCACCTATTCTTCAAAAACCAAGGTCAATCAAATCCTTTCTGTACGCAGACCTTTTTTCTACACAAAGAAATTTATTGTTCCAAATTATCTCATTTAGGACCTCTTCTGACGAACTCGGTCTTTTCCCGTTTAGATCCGACCACGCATCAAGACATTCCTTATAGTATGCAGGCAACTAGATCTTTAACTTAGAGACATCGAAATTACAATGCAAGACAAAACATCCGCCAATAGGTGATAGCAGTTTGTTCAAGATCGTTTTCCAGGGACTTGGATACTCCTCTAGAAAATTTTTCAGAAAGGTTACTCGCTTTGCTTTAATCATGGAATCAATATCTAGCATTTTCAATCCTCCTTTCTCTTGGTCTGATATCAAGGCATGGCGTTAAACTTTATCCTTCCCGTTCCAGATAAAGCCGTACAGAATCGAGTTCACTTCCTTGACTAAATCATTAGATATTGCTATTACAGAGACCCTATACATAAGTTTGGGGATAGCAAAGGTCTTGACAATTTGGATTCTTCCTATTAAAGACAGGTTTCTCCATTTCCACATGTTTATTGCTTTCTTTATAGCCTTAAATGTTTGGGTAAAATTCAAATCATGTCTTTGCTTTAAGTCGTAACCGAAATACACCCCGAGGATTTTGATGGCTTCACAAACCTTGTGCTTTGCAAAAACTAAGTCCTGTGTAGTGTTGTTACCAAGGGCTAGCATTTCTGTTTTTTCATGATTAACCTTCAAACCAGAGAAGTCACCAAAGCACTCAAGTACCGCTGAAATAGTGTTGTATACGAATCTCCGTCTCTTAGAAAACACGTCATATCGTCCGCAAATAAGGACAACTTGACTGTTTCTTCCCCAGTTCGAAAACCATGGATTTTGCTATCACCTATCCGTTCCGCCAAGATCTCAAGGGCAATAATAAACAGATATGGAGAGAGTGGGTCTCCCTGCCGGACCCCTCTACTCAAAGAAAATGGTGCAGTGGTGAAACCATTATTCATTACGCAACTAGATACATTATTATAAAGAACTCGGATCCAGTGAATGAAAGAAGGGCCAAAATTGAATTTATGCAGTGTTCTGATTAAGAAATTAAAATTTAGTGTATCGAAGGCTTTCTCAAAGTCCATTGCTATCAAAAGACCAGTCAAATTATTCCGGTTTGTATAGTCAACCATATCATCAATTGTTCTGATTGCGTCAAAAATAGATCTGCCTTTGACAAAAGCATTCTGATTAGCATGAATTATAGAAGGTAAAACTTTTTCTAAACGTTTTGCTAATACTTCAGAGATTATTTTTGTATCCACATTAAATAGTCTCGCACGTGATGTTAGACAAGGTGACTCTCTCTCTCTCTCTCGCCGTATCTGTTTTTTTGGCCGTCGAAACTTTGGCAATTACAGTGAGAGAAGGCGTTAATATAAAAGGAATTGTGATAGAGTAAGAAGAAACAAAACTTCTTCAATATGCTGATGACAACACCGCGGTTATTTCAGATGAAGAATCAGCTCACGAATTCTTTAACTTAATGGAGATCTTTCGAAAATATCCGGTCTAAAATTAAACATTTCTAAGACAGAAGATTTATGGATTGGATCTTTGAAAGATAATCAGATCAAAGCCCCTTGATATCAATGGCCTTCTGACCCAATCAAAGCGCTTGAAGTATTTTTCTCCCATGATGAAAAAACTATTTAACCAATTTAGATAGTATCAAGAAACTAATGATCATCTGTTCTTCAAGAGGACTATCCATTTATGGAAAAGTTACCCTAATTAAAACTCTTCTCATTTGTAAGTTTGAATGGACTGATAAATTTCTTATCTAGGAAGATCGAATGGCCTCTGCTCGCAGGGTAGTCTAACAAATCTCCATATTAATCTTATTATGAAGGATATTGTCATTGGTATTCCAACAAAAGAATGCCCTTTACTGAATTATTTAATAATCTTAGGGAAATTACATCTGTGGGAATGCAGGAGGAGAAAAGGACTTCCAAATATTCAAGGTTTTCGGATGAAAGTTACGAAAAACAAAAAGCTAGAATATTTCAATAACAAATGGAGCATTAATTTAACTTTAATTTTATAAGGCATTTCTGACATCAGTAACTTCCTAGCATGTGTGTGTGTATGGGTCTGTGTAACATTTCATGTTAACATTCAAATTATTTAAATTGTAAAATCATGCATGTGCATGGAAGGTCATTAATAAAAAAAAGAAAGAAAGAAAGAAAGAAAGAAAACAGAGATTTAGATCCGTTGTTCAGGGAAAACGGCCAATTTAAACCTCTTTCATTGCTTGCCGTTCACCAGAACACAAATTGGCTAGAACGAAATTTAGCAAGCCTTAAGGTCGTAGCACCTTGTCTCTGCAGACATGGAAATGATGAAACAGCTCTCCTGTTTGTCCAGTTTTTATTGAAGGCAAAGAAAATGATATAAAGACATAAAGACTTAAAATCTTCTAATTTGCGGCTTAAATTAACAGGCAAAACAACTTTGAGACTCACCTTTGCCGTCGAGGTTGTGGAACTTCGGCCATTTTGCCCCATTTTTTCACAAAGACCAGAGAGAAACACTTTGTTTGTGTTATGAAATCCAAATTGATACTTCTGAAACCTGCTTGCTTTGACGTACCAACGGCACACGGCCAAGGCCGGAAAATCATGACTATTATTATAAGGACGTTGACGCTCGCCGAGATTGATCAAAATTTTAAGAACATAAGAACTTGCTCATATTGCGTATTGCATCGAGCTACACGTATAAACATTAAGTCACAACATGTAAATAACCAGCTTCTATCGAATTATATTTTCTTTGCGAATATGCCTATGGGCCGTTTTGCAGTCCTTCTGAACTATGAAATAGTAATTTGTAAGACCATGTTCAAAACGTTTTCTCAAAACACGAAAAACTAAAAACATTCAGTTCAGCCCCAGCTGGAAAATAAGACGTCTTTATAAAGAGTGAAATATAAGCTTTCAGTCTCCCGTGTGTTACAGGAAGTTTTGCTTACCTCACCGAATAACCAATTTATTGTTTTTATGGAACTGAAATGCGCTTCTAGCAGATTGTCATCTCTAAAAAAGTTTAAAAAATCTCAAAAGATTTCACACGACAATTACTCCAGCTGAACTACGTAGAATCAACTAGTGGATCCTGACGCTAGCTAGGTCTGACAATGAAACGACTCACTTTTCTCAGTGTTTGTTGTAGAGCATTCACAACAAACATCGTGTTGATGTTTCCTCGCTACTGAGTTATGACCTTGCAATTAAAACCACTTGACAAGACGTAAGGGAAAACATAAAATCATCATCAACAACAACAAATACTCCACAAATAAAAGATCTTAAACAATGCATTTATCATCTGCTACAGCTTGCCGGTAAACATGTTACTATTGATTTTCGTTAAATGTTTTTTTTTTTAGTTTTAAAGACAATAAGGAGCCCACTAGTATATAAGACACCATCTTGCATTTAACATTGTTAAAAAAAAAAAAAAAAGATTTGGAATGTTTCCTTTATTAAACTATTTTACCAAATATTATTATTACCTCTTGAGAGAGGAATCCACCACTGTGGAGATAGTCACATGTCACATTACTAGTATTCACTCGCTCTGTGATTTGTTTTCAAATGTGACTGGATGAGGAACTTTATTATCTAAGACCTTCAGACGGTGGACCTTGGCAGTAAAGCCCGAGTTTTTTCTCATTGACATAACTTATGTTTATAAGTAAACAATCATTACACCTTAACTTTTCTAAATTAAAACGCTTATCCGTTTCAGATTGCCTTGGAGTGGCTAAGAAACCATTAGTTAAAGGAACTTGGCACGTCACGAACATGCGCAGTAAAGATCAAAAACTTGTGTGGATCGGAAATTCAAGCTCTCCACCACTGCCGTCGAATGGATCAAGGTTACCAGAGAAATGTTCAAGTGATGCGGCAACTCCATGCCTGCGTCTTTTACTCAAGTTTGTTTCTCACTCTGGAAAAGACTGACATACTCTATTCTGACAACAAGATGCTGCCTCTAAAGGATCACATGCTGACTGCAAAGTCTGTCAGGCCACAATTCAAGTTATACATGGATACAAGCATGTAAGATACAGTTACAGCTTTCAGCACCTGAGAGAACCCTTACAGTTTAGTGTACGCCCTGATGAACTAAAAACACTTGATACAAGTCTAAGTAAGTGGAAATCGTAGTATTCCAACTAAAAGAAAATTATTTCTTGTGCCAAAAGAGAGTTATGGAATCGTAAGCAAACAAAAATTAAGAAATTACCAAAGATGAAATTGGAAGAGAAACTGTACAGCAATTTTTTATTAGGATTTAGATGTCAGATTATCATTTCATATAACGAAATCTATTTCTTTGAATGAACATGCACCAATGGAACCAAAGAATTCTGAAACGTAAATAAGACATTTTTCGAATTTCGCATCTTTTTTTTTACGTTTCTATTGCGTTCCAATCGAGTTCTCTTTACACAATTTTCAGACTCCACCAAAGGCATTTGGTAAATTTTATAGCATCAAACTTTAACCAAAAGACACTTTGTACTTGAAAAACTTTAAACCCTATTTTCCAATTTTTTTTTTTTGGCGATACTTAAGTTTCCTTTCGTAAAGGTTTCGAAATGTCTATTTTCGTATAGATTTCGTATAGATTGAATTGTTTATGTTCTAGTATGTAATCGTGATCTAAGCCGCATTGTACACTGCAAATATATCATATAAAATTAATAGAGTTAAAGACGGACGAATTAGTTTCAATTCTTGCTTTAGAACATATTTTGCAATGCTACTTACTTCTCAAGCTCGTAAAAGGTATCGGAGTGTCGATTTTCAGTTCGCTAGGATTCTGAATTGTCTGTCCTAATAGGTCATCGTAAGCATTGCATGAAGACTGCAAGTATATGCAACACTACTGATAGAGTTTCACACGAATTATAATTATCAATTTCTGCTTTAGATCAGCTGTTTAGATGAATCTTTTTTTAAGGCCGACAAAACGATCGTAATATCCAACTGCTTTTGATAGGCCAGAACGAAAAACAGGGTCAGAGCAATGACATGGAGTATGTTCGTTATATAGTAATTGCTACTGATTTACAAAAAAAAAATTGAAACGAAAAAGCTTATCGGGCGAGTGATTATTCAAGCGCAAATATTAGAAGTAAAAAAAATATAATCATGCGCACCTGCGATTTTACCGAATAGCAAAAATCCGCAAGAGATAAAATTGGAAATAATAGTAAATGTTGATCAATGTTTGCACTGACCAAGTGCGGTATTAACTAAAGTTTCTTTATATGACGCGTTTTTGATTAACATTCTTTTTGTCTTTCCTTTGCTTGTCTGGAAAGAAGAGCATGAGTTGCTACTTGATAACTTTTAAATTTTAGTGCTGCAGTCATGTTTGTGACTCCCGCGAAAATCGAAAGGTAAGTGAAGAGCGTTGTAGTTTAAAAGGAAAACAAGCGGAGCGAATAAATTATAGTTTTGGTTTGTCCAGAAAGAAAATAAAAACTACGACGAGCAAGATTTAAATGGAGCAAAGAAAGTAATTATCGTACGCGTTGTCGTTTCCCATTAGCTGAATAACACTGAGTTAACAGGAAAATCGAACACATTAGAAAAACAACACATTGGGCAGTTTTCAAAAGACAAAATGAAAGCGTTAATTAAGGATTGTGAGACTCGATACCCTCAAATGACAATAATACAAATGACAAAAAACTACCCCGAATTTTGACCGAATTCTTTATCATGGTTGCTGTTCATACAAAGAAACAGATTCTAGTAAGAATTATTTCGCAAAGTTGTACAAGACTAAACAATCAGAATTATACTTCCACTGTAGACTTTGTAATTTACCTTTCAGAAAATCTATTTTAAAACTTTACACTAATTTCAACTTATCTTAAGTAAAAAATATAGAAAAAACCTAAACACTCGAGAACTTTTTAACTAGTCCTAAAGTTACAAGAATCCTGTAAAAAAAACTGTAAGTAAAGCATCGTAACAATAAAGAGGCACACTCCTCCATAACTTCTATGCATTTCCGAAAGAATAAAGTGCTGCACCACAACTTAAAGTGATGCGGCAAAACTCTGTCTCCTCCATTTACTTCCAAATCCTAAACAAACCGCAGAGGGTCTCTCCCCCTCTCTTACACCACAGAGGGGGAGAGGAGTGTAGGGAGGCACTCCCTACACTCCCTCTCCCCAGGGTGGCCATTCATGTTTATTTTTTGTAATTTTTTTTAGCGAGGTAGAAGTTTCATATTACATTTTCCCCTGGTGTTACGCACGTTTCGTTTTTTAGCTCTTCTTTGCTCATCTTATTCCACCTTTCCTGGGAGTTTCATTTTCCCTTTTCTCTTTTAGAATAGACGGCGATTTTTCTTTTTTTTTTTTTGGTTCATACCTGGGAGCCAGTGCCTTCTAAATTTTCCTTTATTGATAAGCGTGCAATTTTCTCTCTTAGTAGGGTTTTTTGCTTCATTTTATTGCAATACCACTTCTTTACTTCCCTTATTTGTGCACATGCATGATGTGGAGGGGGAAAGAGGAAGATTTTGGATTGATTTTGTATGTGAGAGGTAGTCACTCTTGCCCATACCTTCATCGTGAGGATATTTGAACTACCCACAGGTGTTGTAGAGAGTAGGAGACTCTTGAAATTGGTCTCAGCACAGCACATTTTTTAGGCAATAGGGTTGGAAGCACTTCTAGCCTGTAACAGTGCACTATTTTCCTAGCGTAAAAATAAAAAAAAGTGTACAGACACAAAGAGTTGGCCACATTTCCCTTTTATAAGCTTTGTGGCAGTTTAATATTTCTGTTTAGCTTGGGCCTGATATCCATGTGTTTGCTCTCAGATTACCTTTTGAAAGAGCACGATGGAAAAGCAACATTACATGTTACCATAGCAATTAAACCCTAATTTTACGTTTAAGCAACAATAACTCAAAAACAAGCTTGGTAACCATATCACTTTTTATTAACTAGCACAATAAAATACAAGTTTTTCCAAAGTGAAAAAAAAAATTCCTACAAAGTGGGGATCACCAAGCTCACTCTTGAGTTATTGCTGCTTGAAGGTAAAATTAAGGGTGTCTTTAACAGGTTATAGTGTTGCTATGGCAACCTATTGAGTAGAAATAATTTCCCTAACTTGTTCACCAATGTTTGGGCATTTGTTTGATACCACTATAAAGCTGGTTACACACAAGCAAGTTTTCTGTGACAAGTGTCAATTGTCATTTGCTCATGTTTATGAACAGCAAGTTTTCTTTGACAAGTTTTGCCTTCACAAGTTTTATTTGCTGATGTGAACGAAGGAACAATTTTTGCTTGACAAATATTCACTGTAGCCAGCAATTCAATTACACAGCGGATGACAATTTTCTTGACAAGTTTTCCTTGTTGACCCATACAGATGAGCAAGTTCTGCAGTGTCAAGTTTTTCCTTGACAAGTGCACTCTAACTCACCAGCAAATAAAGTTTGTCAAGTCAAAACTTTGTCAAGGAAAACTTGCTCGTGTGTAACCGGCCTAAAGGTAACAACTTATAAATATTGGTGGCGATGATTCATCAAATGAATGTACAAGAGCTGGAAAGTGTTAAAAGCCAATGTTAGCCACCTTAAACCAAGACTCACTCTCTGACTGTAATATCCCGCTATTTATATTAGATAAGCAAAATCTGACATGGTGAATTACTTTTAGTCTTAAATCCTAACCAAATTACCTTGAGACACCTTGTTTGCCCATTGTAATAAATTTCTCTGCTACAGTAATTCATACAGTGTAGTTTCATCTGATATCAACACATACGATATTCATATGTGAAGCTGTGCAATGATTGCCGACACCCTCCTGTGCATCACACATCTCTCAATATATTTCCTTGAAACACCACTCATTATGTGTTAACAGTTATACTAGTTGTAAAAACATTGAATTGGAGAGTGCGAGTCTATCCTGACAAAACTGTTTCTAGGTTCTGTGTGGGCAGGTTTCAATAGACAGTATTCGTATCCTGTTTTGAGCTGGGTGCACAAAGGCTTAAATGGAGGAATTCTTTGCATATGTAAATGTATTCCCGCGCAAGAGCCTGTACTTTGGTAATTCTTCATCCAATATTATATAATATATCCAATATTATATAATATTAAATATTGTTATTATATTATATTATTTTTAATTTTCAGCTATTTGCAGATGATTCTAACCTGCTTTATTCTCATAGAAATTGACAACATTTTGAGCAAACTTTCAATCAAGAAATTGATAAGATTAAAACCCGGCTTTGTGCAAACAAACTTTCTCTTAATATTGATAAAACACATTTTGTAATATTTCATCCCTATCAAAGAAAATGTAATTACTCTGTGAAAATTGAAATAGATGGTAAACCAGTGAATAAGTGTAACAGCATTACAGTACAGTGTATTTAAGCATCTCATTAGACTGTCACCCTAACTGGAAACAACAAATTCAACAAAATATCTGAAAAGGTATCCAGAGGTGTTAATGTCTTCTCTAAGATGAGACAATTTGTTGACATCAAAATTTTAGTTCAATTGTACCATGCTATTATTCTGTCCTTCTTTCTTACAGTTATATAGTTTGGGCTAACACCTACATATATGATACTAACATAAAACCACTTTACATATTGCAAAAGAAAGCTATCCATCTAATTACCTTTTCTAATTTTGATGCACATACTAGTTCTCTGTTTGCTCAACTCTATCTTCTAAAACTTCAAGATCTGATAAAACTTCAAATTCTTTATCTTATACACAGTGTTTTGTAACTGGAAAACTACCAAAGATCTTCAATTTGTTCTTAACAAAGACCACAAGCACACTCGCTTTGCAACCAGGTCTACCTTGTATCTTCCCAAAATTCGAACAAACTATGGTAAATTCAATATTCAATTTATTGGACCTAAATTGCGGAATAAAATAATTGATGAAAAATTCAAAATTCTAACTTCTAATATATTTAAAACATTATTACCACAGTTTAATGTCTTTTTTTCTGACTGTTATGTACAATTTATAACTAATTCTAAAGAGCCAAATGTCCACAAAAGAGTTTGTGAGTACATGTAAATAAACTTGAAATTTCGCTGCAACATTGCTGTAATCCGCTTGCATACATTGTTTGAATGTTCAGCAGCAAAGTCAACAGGCTCAGATTGTACATGTGTGGTAGGCAGCGGTTTCCATTGCAAAATACTCTATTTACATGTAAGACAACACATTCCATCTTCATATCCCATTTTCTGTCTCAAACTGCTTGGAAAGTGCATCTACAAGAGTCTAGAATTTCAAAATTTTCTGGGGGAGCATGGCCCTGGATCTCCCTAGGGGGGCAAGGCCCTTCAGGCCCTGCAACTCCTACTCAAAACAATGCAACTCCTACTTTCAAAAGTTATGAAAACATTGATATTTAACAGTAACATGTTACCCTAACATTAATTATTTTTTATAAACTGTAGAGTACTGAGAATATGAATAATTTAATATGTTCTATTGGGTATAGCAAAACCAAACCAAGTGGCTGATCCGGCCAAAATACATCTCAATAAAGAATCAGAAGCAAGTATACTATAAGTTACAGAAAGTGTACAAAAGGCATGCTTACAAACAAGTCACCCACCATGGATCTTGGTTCAAGTTCTAAAAGTTATTGGTTGAGGAAACGAGAGGCCTTTTTATTTTTAAAGATTGTGATATATTTTTTGTGTATTTATTTAAATTAGTAAAAGAGTGTGATATGCCAAAACCAAAGATGGAACAAATTGCAATTGACATTCAGTGACCTGTTTTGCACAAGTTAAATTCAAAAGTGTTTGTTCAACTCATGTCCTGCTGCAATAAACAGATACAGTATTTAAGTATTCCCTTTGAACTGAAGAGACTTGAAGTTCACAGCCAATAGATAAGAAAATTAATTGCAATCAATTTAAGTTCTTCCTGGCATCCTTTGTTTGAACAATCACACTTACAGTGTACGAAAACTCAGTTCATTGGCCCCACATGGCACAAGGCTCTGTTGTTTCATGGATAGGGTCCATTGTTTCTTTTGTTTATTTATTGCTTTCTCAGCCAATCCTGTGAAATGTTCCAAGAGCTTTGTAGCACTCCAATAAAGATGGTGAGTTGCGGACCAGCCTGATCTTTCGTGGAACCCTGAGGGACAGAAATCAATAACAAAAGTCTGTACTTAAACAGTTTCATGGTTCACGTTAGTGAGAGACACAGCTTGGCCTGTAAATGTAAACAAAAAGAAATCACTGCAGAAGAGGAATCGTTTTTTAAAAGTTAACAACAACAACAACACTGCAACAACAATTTTTATTACACCTATTATACTGTTAGCGTTTCATTTTTTAGAAGTATAATTGAGAGCTATATAATGGGAAAAAAAAGCTAAACTATTATAGTTTAAAGGTGTGTAGGGGCTAAATAAACTAAAGTTTGCTAGTTTGCCCCTAGCTAAGCAGAGATAATTATACAATTTCTTAAATTTCAATTTCAATTGAATTTGTTGAATTAAATACAATTTGTTCAAGGAGCTATGTCATGATCATTTTTATGTTTTGTTGGTCAAATAATGGAACTAGGTGCCCTCAAATATCATTGATCATAATCAAAATGCCCCTGGAACACTAAGCGTGGTGCAAAAACTCTGGAACAGCCTTCCCACTCAAGCTAAAAATCAAACAACTTTGAAGTACTTTAAGGAATTCCTGCCAGCAAACTATTTCTATTTATAATAACAATCTGATGTTTTCAAAGTAATCGCTCCACATTCTAGTCACATTTCAAGGTCCTAAAATTTGGAATTCTCTCCCTACTTCAATTACCTGTTCAGCAAGTTTTCTTTTGAACAATCTTGAATCTGTCATGCCGCACTCACACGGCACCAAATTTTAATCTAATATTGTCCTTTGAGGTGGCCTCTCCTATAAGCCTTGTGGTTTCCTGAGGTCTCCTCACCACTAATTTACATGTAGGTGTAATACTAGTAAATATTATGAAGATGGCAAATTAATAAATACATAGTGATTCTTTTACTGTAGAATTTAATAATACGACACGTACATGGCTCGATGGAAGAGCATATTTTACTTGTACATATGAATTGATACCAATTGTTTAAATAAAGCTTATGATGATGATGATGATGACCAAAAGCAAGATACAGTACAGTAAACACCTGCATAATTATGCCTGCTATGATTTTGCCAGGTTCAGGCTGATCAAGTTCTAAATAAAATGTAATGGGTCCTTAGTGAGAAATCAGTCTTAAATTGTTGTTAAAATTTGTTTCAGAAATACTACATGTATATGCATTATACCTTACAAAGGTTTAATTAACATACAATGTTTTATTACTTATTACACTAAAAAAATTTCAAATAAAAAATAAATACTATACATTCTATAAATAAATACTATACATTATAAATTGCTAGAGGTTTAATTAACATACAATGTTTTATCACTTACACTAAAAAATACATTTCTTGAAAAATAAAAAAAATAAGTAAAATACTATTACTAAATAAGACTAACTGGCGTAGGCAAGAAAGACAGCCTTAGCTTACTGTATCTACATGTATAATTTTCTTCAGGTGCCCTACTGTATGTGTGCTCTAATGTATTGATTACAGTACCAGAAAATGACATTTATATCCTTCCAACTGCAGCTCAGCATGATCCCCTTGAGCCAAAAAACTACCAAAGACACCCAGGTAACTGTTAGCAAAATGATATCAAGTGTTACCGGTATACGTTGTAGTCCCTCAGTCTCACCCTTCCTGTCAGGCACTGTATGGCTCTTTAGAGTTTGTCTGGTCCAGCACAGTATAGTTATTGGTTTAATATGAGTTACTGTATTGCTTTAATATTCTGGCATCATCTTTCTTTTTATATACTGACTAAGAACATGTTTTACTTATCAGGCTGAATTGGTTCTTTTTTTTCTTTCATTTACCAAAGGAACTGATGACTTTCGATTGTCCACACTTGAATGACATGTGACGAACCAAGATCATGTTGATGCTTTACAAGCGGATTAAATGCAGGGTGAATTCCAGCATGCTTTCCCAAAAACCTTCATTGATCGATCAATTTTTGGAACCTGAGGCAGCTAAAAAGTATTTACGACTCACAGTTCTTTCTGAAGCATTGCAAAACGATACAAAACGATACAATACAAAATAGTCTCCCCAATTAGTTGAGCATCTGCGCTTGGCTAAATAGATTTGAGACTTAAAGTGATTATTATTATTATTATTATTATTATTATTATTATTATTATTATTATTATTATACAAAATAGCTCCTTAACTTAGTTGACCCAGGCAATTTTGGAAATGACCCATGTAGGGGACATTTGACCCACTTTGACTAATTTCTAAACTGAAACTGGTTGGTCCAACTTTTTTAAGTTGCAATACATTTCAATCCTTGCCATCCTAAGCCAAAGATACTTATTTATAGTTTTTCTGTTGGTAAAATAATTTTAAACACAAATGAACCATGATTATTTTTAGGTCTTCTTTTCCTCTTAATGTCTTCTTCAGCTTTACAAAGTAATATTATTGAACTCATGACATAGCTCCTTTAAAAGCCACTGACTATTAGTGTGAAGACTACATGGAGTTAATGTACATTCTGAGTTTGCAATGCCTGTTACAACAAAACTGAACCTAACTGGTACATGGGGAAATTGTAACTCCAGTAATCCACAAAACAACAACTAGAAGATTGCATACAGACCCAAGAGATTTATTCTCCATGAATGCCCCAAGAGACAAATGATCAAAACATCTAACATTGTGGCCCTTTTACAAATTGGGACTACAGCCAAGTGTACCTCTCTGTTTCTAGACAAAAATAGCTAGGACACAAACAAACTGGGTTAGCATTACCATGTGTAGCAGACATTAACCAGGGTAATAAGGTATGGGTCATAAAATACTGTAATCCTTTTTTTGCCATTTTGTTTACAATTTTATAGCACTAATTTGCCTAGACCCTGCACATTGAGCAAGTGAGTTACTACTGGTATTGTTTACATGGTTTAGTTTTCAGATATTCATCTACGGTAACTGGCTTTCTCCTTGGAACACCATAACATTCCAGAAATATTTACAGTAAGGTGTTCATGATTTCCCAAAGTTTCACAGGATAATCTACACAGTATAAGAATGTCTAAACCAAGTTCTACATGTATCTCTGAACTTTGCATTGAAAGGTCTTCCCATGTTTGATCTTGAACAAATTTCCATCCAACATAATGTATTGTGAAGAAATGTGTGATCATTTTAGCTAAAGTCTGCCAACAAATGGCCAAGCTCGGAAAAATAGCAATCATGGATAATTTCAGCAGTAATTTGCAAAACGCATCATGTAGGCTGACTTTGTCTCTTTGATGAAACACCATTTGCTTATTTAGCCACTGCATGTTCATGGTGACAAACATGGTGTTGGATAACAATATTTTGATTTTAGTGATTGTCAGGTGTTCCTAAAGCCTGTATTGGACACACAAAAAGTTGTTAATGGATCAAATTTAATTTCTTGTGTCACTTGTGAGTAATTTAATACTGCAGCTTTGTATTATGTGTTTGATTGTAAAATAAAGAACTTTGTTAAAAAATAATAATAATAATTATAATAAAAAAGCTTATAATTATTGGAGACAACACTTATCGGAATGCACTCCATTTTTGGTTTCTTGGCCATTATGACAGCATTAATATTTGCTGATTCATATCAAAAACTTACCAAAACATATGTTCGTAAATCAGCACTGGGTTCTTTTTTGGTATTGTAATGAAACCAAGAACCATCCTATGAACTGCCACCCAAAGCGTGTACATGTGTGACTCCAAAATCCTGTGCAATCTTTTCATTTTGGTCCATTATGTAGCTTATTTAACCAAAATAGGGAGCATGGTAGGGAATTGGATTTGTTCTGTCCAGCAAGTCATATGCTCATTCCCTGTGAGCAATAGGGTTAACCTTCTTCAACATCTTTGAAATTCTTCTTTGACTGACTTCACGACACTGTGAGTTTTCTTGCACTTTATATCGAAGGGTACCCTGCATCATACGCCCTCCGCATGTATGCCCATACTGTAATAGAAAACAAATTTTGGTATGATGAACAGTAAAAATTAAAGTACGGAGCAACTACAGAATACAGGGCCACATTTTGAGGATGAGTGCTTGTTGGTGGCTCGACGGCTCGGCAGTGACTTGAGTGCTTTAAAGAACGAGGTAGATATACTAGAGAGTGGCTCGGTGGCTTGACGGCTTGGCAGTCACTTTAGTGCTTTAAGAACGAGGTAGATATACTAGACAGTGGCTTGGTGGCTCGACACCTCGGCAGTCACTTTAGTGCTTTAAGAACGAGGTAGATGTATTAGAGGGTGGCTTAGTGGCTTGCCAGCTCGGCAGTCACTGGTGAGCCGCCGAGCCATTCAAATTGACTGGCGAGCCATTTGACTGGCAAGCCACTGAGCCGGTTAAAAATAAAACCCTACAAAATTGGCCCTGTATTCTGTAGTTTAGCCAAAAGCACTATCAAGAACCAAAAAACAATTTCACTTGCTTTCAAGGCCTTGAAATCAGACTCCTAAAGTTCAAGAGTTTTTATTGACGCATACAAATCCTGAATATACATCAAGGAAACAAAAGCCCATTCATAACGTTGTTACATGTTCGATCACTTCCTTTCGGTTTGCGACATTTCATATCGGCTTACATGAATAACAGGCACGGAGGTCCGTTTGTCGACACATTATTAAAAAACAATATGCAATTGATTTTAATTCACATAATACAACTTTACCTGCATAATATTTGACGTGACCATCTTCTCTAGGTGTTCGTCAGATATCTATCGTAATAATTTCACATTGATATCTCTCTCTTTGCGGAATCTTCTTATACGCTTCGTGAGCTAAGCCCGCGTGTTTCTGTCGGTGAGTGTCGGACAAAAAACTAACTTAAGCTTAAGGGGGGACTAACTTAACTACAGACTTAGCGTTGTTGCCAAGGGATTTGTACGGACTGTATTTGTAAAACACGGTTTTTCGGTGTTTTTGCCACTATATTGGTGAAACATGCGAAGAGGTGAACATGTAAAATTTATATATTGTTATTGCACATGCGCGACTTTCCCCAGGCCCCAACCGCGCTTTAGAGAGAAAAATCCCTAAAACTTGGAGAAAATGGTGTGAAGTTCGGATTTTTTTTGTCAGTCGGAGATATTCCAGCCTTCTTTACAAGCCTACGTAAGCAATTGTTGTTAACGTACATAACTGCAATGATAATGACGAAATGGTATGAATTTGCGTGCTTATGACGTCATAAATCTCACAAAAACGCGAATTTCCAAAAATCGATACGTAGAGTTTTGCACCTTGGCGATCGTTAACCAATGGCACCATTTTTGATATCCAGAAGTGTACGCCACTCCTGTTTTAGGCCTTTTTCTGTTCTGGTCACGTGACTTACCAAATATGGTTGTGATTCGAAAATCTTGTAAACCTTTTTGATTGTAAAAACATAGCCAGGCAGCTTGCCTGTGCAAGTTATGGTTTCCAAGATATGAGGGTTGGCAACTTTCCATAGCAACAATGTTAGCTAATTTTGTAGTTAAGTTAGTCCCCCCTTAAATAAGCAATAAATTTGGCTTTAAGGGAAAATCAAAGATACCAGGAAAGACGGAGCACGGAGCACGGAGCTTTTCACTAATTAAGTTGTACGAATACTCCGTTTCACTAGGCTTCTTATAAAATCCTCTAACTCCAGCGGTGGAGTAAACTCATAAATCATATCGGCTCCAGTCTCTCACGAGTTTAGCCTCGTTGCCAAACTGTTTCCAGGCCACCTCTGTCCCTCTCCGACCCTTAAATTGTAATTATTTATTTGTTATTATTATTTATTATTCTTACTACATCATACAAGCAGTACCTGAGTTAAGCGATTAATAAACGTTACGAGCATGTTATTCAGGCTAGGAATTACAGATATCCGAAAGCAGACAGCTACAAGCAGCACGGAATTGAGGCCACATAATTCCAGCTACTAACACCATAATTTGTAAAATAACCATCGAGGCCATAATTCCAGAATGCGAAATGCAGAATGCCAACACCATAATTCATAAACGAGTAGTAATCAAAGATTAGTAAAGTGCATTCGATCTCTAATATTCATTGCGTAGAAATATTCAGGGAAAGTGGATTGTGGGGTGCTTTCAGTCAGCGTCAAACCAGTTGCAAAGTTGAACACAACAATAAGTTTTAATAGCAGTATGGTGGCCCAGCATTATCATAGTAAAATATGTAAGTTTTTGGTGAGAAAAGAGTAAAAAATGGAAAGAAACGACAAATATAAGCAATCAAAATCGAAAAAAAAAAAAAAAAAAACGCGAGAAAAATAATATTGTAATAAAAATTAATAATATAAAGTAAAAAAAAAAAGAAAAGAAAAAAATAATTTAAGCACTAAAATAATATTATTTTGAAAAAAATATCCACACTTTGGCCACACTTTGGCTATCCAGTGGGCTCGTGCGATGTGCTGGTGTCCAACAAAGGCCCATCAGGAGCTTCTAATCACCTCTCAAATGGATGAAATATATATTAAATATGCGTGCAAAGCATGCTGCTCTATGATAACGACAGGCCACGTTGTGGCCCAGCATGATCATAGTAAAATATGAAAGTTTTCGAAATCCGCCAGAAGAAGGGAAGCGTCAGCTGAAGTGTTCAAACTTCACACTTCATACAAACAACAGGATACGTCCTCATTTGAGGTCAGACCACAGGAGCCCAAAAAAGGTCAAATATGCGTGCCAGTGCAGAGCATCCTGGTCTATGATAACAACAGGCCACGTGGAAATAACGTTTTTTTTTTTCTTTTTTTTTTTTTTCGATTTCTAATGTTGATTTTCAATGTTGATTTTTAATGTTGATTTTCGATGTTGATTTTCAATGTTGATTTTTAATGTTAATTTTCGATGTTGATTTTCAATGTTGTTTTTTGACAATGATTTTTCTTCTTTTTTTTTTTTGGATATTTTTTTTCAAAATATTTTTAGTGCTTAAAATATTTTTCTTTCTTTTCTTTTTTTTTTTTTAATTTGTCAACAAATATTTTTTTACTTTATGTTATTAATTTTTATTACAATATTATTTTTCTCCGCGTTTTTTTTTTTTTTTTTCGATTTTGATTGCTTATATTTGTCGTTTCTTTCCATTTTTTACTCTTTTCTCACCAAAAACTTACATATTTTACTATGATATGCTGGGCCACCATATAGCAGCACCATAATTTATAAATAAACATCGAGCATGGAATAGAATGGAATAATTTGAGAATGCAAATTGCTGGATGACAATTCAATACCATAAATTTTCATAAAACAAAAGGTAAAATTTAAACTACGAAAAGAGCTTTTCATCAACAAACTTACTCTTTCTTATATAGAAAATGCAAATGAAATATGGTCATAAAAGAATGGCCATGTATGAAACTTATCGACTATATATGACTCTAGCTCAATTTACAAACTGATCTCTTTAATTCAAGACCTTACAAACGGCTTACTTCTAGATGAAAATTTGGTTTATCAACAGAGTTGATAATGTATATTGACCACCGTGCAAGGATTCACTCTGAAGGGCTAACGCTCGAAACGTCAAAAAATAAATAGCTTTTTGAATCTATGTACGGCGGTCAATTTACATTATCAACTCCACTGATAAATCAAATTTTGGTGTTTCACTCCCCCACCTACACTGTACACAGCACCACAGTTTCTTTAATTAAAAACTAATCCCCTTTATTGCTTCTAGATGGTTCAGTCACCAAACGAGAACATTCTTGAGACGTCTAGACAACGTCAGCAGCCATCTGGAGCAAAATTTTATTTATTTCAAACAGCAGCCACCTTGCTCCTTTCATACTCTGTTCATCATTCCATTGTTGTGTGTGTGTAATGTGCCCTGTGCACTGAGTTCTGTCGATAAAGTGTCATTTCAGTGAAAACGTTTTCATATGCGTATATGTTTCTGTTGTACGGAACTCCTTTAAAGTCTGTTCAGAGGAAGCCTCTTGCAGTTAATAACTGCTGCTGCATGCTTCTTTACCGTACTCCAATGTGACATGTTAGTCATATCAGGAGCTCCTGACAGGTTTTTAGTACAGCCTGCGCACCAAATACTTTAAACTTTACGTCCAAACATGGCTCCCAGTGCTCGCGACATTTTTTGGCCATGTAGTCGTTCCTTCTGTTTCAGAACTCGAAGCTGTTCCTGGACTGCTTTATTTCGTGGGTCAAGTGTCCGTGCCTGAAATGAAAAAGGAAACAAACAGATAAATAAACTAGCTAATAGAAAATTTGCATAATGAAAGAAAACCTCCCACCCTAATCTTGTCTCGTTCGCAGCCATTTTGGGGGGAGCGTTGCGTGACATCCCAAAACAGCTGCGAAGGAGACTAACCCAAATCCCTTACATCCCTTACATGCCTCAATAAGCGAACGGTCATAGGCTTGGTTTTAAGTCCTCTGCCGACCGGTTAGCTTAGTGGTAGAGCACCGGACTACTGTGCGGGAGGTTGCGGGTTCGAACCCGGCTGGACCAACACTCAGGGTCTTTAAATAATTGAGGAGAAAGTGTTGCCTTTGTAATAACATCTGCAAATGGTTAGACTTTCTAGTCTTTTCAGATAAGGACGATAAGCCGTAGGCCCTGTCTCACAACTCTTCATAATTAATTCTGTGGGACGTTAAAGAACCCACGCACTGTTCGAAAAGAGTAGGGGGAGTAGTCCCCGGTGTGGTGGTCTACCTCTACTACAATGTGTGTTTAATATGCATGGGAGGGATTTGCAGTTACAGGCCTACAGTAATTGGCGCAAGCTGTTCTAGCTAGTGTCCCTGACAGGTCTCTGGCGAAGACTATAAATCATAAATCAAATCAATGTAGACAGTCAGCAACATACACTTTTCTTACAAGAACAAATGTCCTGAAAATGGAAGACTAACTAGTAGACCAAAAATATCAATGCTATACTTTCCTAAACAATATAAGTAATCGCATTCAATTTTACTAACCTTTTCTAAATCCTCCTTTGCCTTCTCAAATTCATTCAGCACCACAAATGCCTGTTAAAAACCGGGGCAAAGACCAAACGTTGGCCATAAAAAGGTCTGATGCCTGACTTAATTATACAACCTGGAGAAATGGGTTCATTGTAAGCTATGATTCACTCAGTGACATATATAAAAGAGGAAGGAGGCTTGTGTCCCCCCCCCCCCCCCCCCCACCACCACCAGCCCACCCTGTCTTTATTATATCGTTAGACACTGATGGAAATCATAACTATAAGAAGGTGACAGAGAGTGGAATATAATGAAAAAAAAAAACTCCTGAAAGGTTATAACTGGAGTTTTGTTTTGCATTCCCCATCGACAGCTGTTCTAGTGACGTCTTTACATGCTCACTGTCCACTCTAAAAATATTCTGCCACAGTATTAACTACACAAATCTAGTCAAAAAAGTGAAAGTTTTTTGAGCGCCCTCGGCAGTCAATTAAAATACTGATAGAACTGAACCTTACCTGCCCTCGTCTGAAGAGAGCCTTAAGATTAGTTGGCATCATTCCGAGAACCTAAAGTTAGGTGAAACCATCAGCCAATATGAGCTGTACATTATTAGAATCACCGAACCACCAATATTAATAATATACACATTGTTGTAGCAGTTTAAATCTGGATTTCATTAGTGTAGAGACAAACAAACATCACATGGAAGCCAAATCCTTTGAAACAACATTGTCATACACTTTCAAAAAAATTCAATCATGAAATCAAGAAGATATTTAGATTGAATTCAAGTAAATGCAATAGCATTTGAAACAGGCACAGTTTAAAATGCCCGTACGAAACTAGCAGATCTGCAGCAGATCTGTAACAGATCTGTTTTGGCAAAAACAGACTAACAGCAGACTAATTTATCGTCTGCAGCGCCTGTTTTCAGTCTGTGCAGACTTATTGCCTTGATCGTCTGCAACAATTTTGAGCTGCAGACGAGAAACAGATCAAAAACAGATCTGCAGATAATCTGTTCAGTCTGTAAGAAATCTGCAACATGTTGGACTCCAAAGCCCGGCTCTTGATGTTCACATGTCGTCTGCGTGACCAATTCGTTACAAATACGGTAGTTATCAATGAAACAATTTCGACGCAGTACATTTGTATGTCGAATCGGAGTGCCACAGGAAATGAATACATACAGTAGATGGATTCCTTTAGTTTGTAATTTAGCTCAGTAAAGTCCGCAGCATCGCCAGGGGGTTAGTTTTCCACCCATTCAATGTTCACAGCAACGTATTATGAAACTTCATGTTTGCATGGAGTATTATTTTCATTCTCTCAGGTGACATGCACATGTTGTTGTCTAGACAAAAGATAAGCCGAGAGGAGCGGAGTTGGAACGTGACTTTCAAGTCCCTTGGGACATTTGAGACAACATGTGTGTTCTACTATTGTTGCAATTTTGTGACCATCTCGTGTTACAACGGTGATTGAATAACCGTTTGAACTATTGTGGCTGGTTAAAAACTAAAAGCGGGCAAATTGAAGTTGGAGTGTCTTAATTTCGGGATAAAAAGTACGGAAATGGCTCTTGGATTTTGCCAGGACGTTATTAATATGCTAGCCGAAAGGATGAAAGGAGTGATTTTCTGTGCATCTTTGTTGGGGTTTATCCATGGAAACATTTCTGGTGTATCAGTTTTTGGCGGGCATTGGATGAATGTGATGTACGTACTCCTGTTTGCTGTAAAAGTGAACTGATTACTGCAGGAAAGTTGCAAACAGTTCTGAAAAGGATTTTGCAGGTTATTGATGTAGATTGAAACAAGAGGCTACAATTAGCCTAAACCCGGGCTTGCAAAAAAACAGTATTGTATCCCTAACTTAGTGCTAAAGAAAAGAATAGAGGGAAGTCTGTCTTTCTTACATCGGACGCATTGTGTTTAGACCCCTATCAACATATATTCCTCTAAAATACAGCTCAACCATTGAGCACAATAATTATAACACATGTAAAAAATATTTCTAAAAGAACAAGAAAAAGAGAAACAGAAAAAATAAAGCCCGTGATATATACCACTAAAAGACATCGAACCCGGGTTAGCTGCGTCACAGGCAGGAACAATGACCTTTAGGCCACAGAGGTTTATCGTTATGCAAGATGATAAAAATAGTGTATTGATTCAAAAAAAAAAAACGAAGCACACTTGTTTTCGCTTCGATGGATAATTGTTTGAGAAAGGAAACGCTTATCGAACGATGTTGGATTTTTTCGCATAAATGTGAATGGAGTCTCAGTGAAATGTGAGTAGAAAATTAATTAGCAGAGTGAAACTGTTTACAAATACGTCAATCCAGGGTCATTTGAAACACAAGAAAGGAACGTTTCTGGACAGTTTCAAGGGACGCTAGTACATTTGTAAAATATAATCGCTTATCATTCAAAAATTAAAGTCCAGAAATTGAGATATTGTGGCAAAATAGTAAATAAACTACCTGTCAAAGTCTCAGGGGTGTGTGATATCCCGTACTTGAGTTATTCAACAAAATGTACATCTCAATGGAGCGGATACGGGAACACGGCAGTCCATCTGGAGTTAAATTTTGGTCGTGTTAAAAGCTTTCTTCTCGCTGTTGAACTTGCAAACATTCGTATAGACACTTGTCTTAACATATTAGTTGTTCAGACTTCAAAGACACAAGGTGAATTGACGTTTTCCGATACGTGACAACAGGCATCATTCTTGCTGTTGATATGAGATTTACACTTGAATCACTTGGCCGTGAAAGGTCAAACTCCCTTTGTCTGTAGTCTCTAATTTTTGGCGTTCCCCTCGCGTCGCGTCTCCTCGCAACTTCGCGCGCGCACGTGCCCCCACAATCTGTCGCCAAAATTAGAGACTACTCGCTGTCTACTGAAGCAGACACGGGGAAACACGGCAGTCCATCTGCCGTTAAGTTTACTCATGTTAAAAACTTTCTTCTCGCTGTTGAACTTCCAAACATTCGCATAGACACTCCTCTTAACATATTGTTTGTTCAGACTTCAAAAGCCACAAGATGAATCGACATTTTCCCATACGTGACAACAAGCATCATTGTTGTTAAAAATAGTTAGCGCTTGCGCAGAAACGCCAGAAGTGCCATTTGTGGATGATACTCGACGACGAAAAAGAAGAACCGTCGGTAGTTTATGACCCGGGCGCCGCGCGAGACGCGCGCAGCCCGGGTAATGAAGCAGACTGATCGAGACTGATATAAAAGGTGAGCAACTTTCACCGCTCTGTTTGTTGTTGTAGAAGTACAAAATAGCGCCACCGGCTAACGAAATTCAAATGGTGCCGTGTTTCTTTGGTGTTCATTAGTTCTGTAAGTTGGCAGTGTCAGATAATTGAAGTTGATGCAATTCACTGTATTGTAATAAGTTGAAAGTTTTTCCTTGCGGTCATCAGCAAACATGAATTCAGCGTTAACTGAAGCCGTCATTTCGGAGCTGAACAAAATTAAAATTTGCCGATTGATTAATGTTGTACCGTGGTGGTAGCGTAATTTTATACTAGCTGTACTAATTTATTAAGCTTTGTTTCCCTTGTAATGGATATACTTCTGTTATGATTTTATACAAAGATGTTGGCCTCAATTTTAAAATAAATGACGTTTGATTTGTGAAGTTCATCTGCTTTTTGTCTGCTAATTGTATATGCCAAATGCCCTCGTCTGCAGAACATCTGCAGATCTGCAGAACCTCTACAGACGTTCTGCAGATGTTTTGCAGATATTCTGCAGACATTCTGCAGACATTCTACAGATATTCTGCAGACATTCTGCAGACAATCTGCAGATGATCTGTAGTTGATCTGTAGACTATCTGCAGATCTGCTAGCACATCTGTAGCAGATCTGCAGCAGACTATAAACAGATCTGCTGGTTTCCTACGGGTGGGTTCTTAATGTTGTTCTACTATCATCATGAAAATTAAGGCCATCCACCCAACTCCCTCCAATTCTCAATTAATACATGCTTTGTATAATTTGAAGTCCAAAGTGACCAATAGCCATACAGAGAAATGTCGAAATTCATTTTTAGTCTAAAGTCTTACTTGTACAGTCTTAGAAATAATACGTAATCCTTGTGCTTCTTGGATTTGACAGTGTGACACCCACTCACTGTGAACTCATTCATACCTAATACATAAAATTAATTTAGTCTTGACTAATGAATAATTCCTCAAATTGTTACCTTTGTACAGTTTGAAGCAACAAATTCATTCTGTCCAAGTTTTCCCTGGCATGCAGATAAATTAAGAAGACATGAAACTCTAAGCTGATCAAACTCCTCTTTGCGATCTTCTGGCAATTTGTTCCCAATTAAGATCAGTTGCTTTAGAGCTTGGCTGTAATGTCTGGCTGCACAGAGCCATTTCTCAGCCTACATTGAAAAAAAAAAGAACTGAATGGCCAAATTGTGCTAGCTAGAAGATTTCAAAGACATACACAAGAAGTAGCAATGAAGAGGAAGGGGGGGGGGGGGTGGGGAGAGGAGAGAAAAAGAGAAAAGAAAACAAAGGTGAGAGACAGAGAAGGGAAATAAGGATAGATGTGAAGATAGGGAAGAGGAAAGAAGGGGATGGGGAGAGAAGAGAGATAAGGAGGGGAGCAAAGAGGACCAGGGGGGAGGGGGGGCTGAGGAGGAGTAATGGATAGGAGAAGAAGAGGGAGCAAAATGGAAAGAGGAGAGAACAGAAGCAAAGAAGACAGGAGGGTGGATGGAGAAGGGAAATAAGGAAAAGGCAGGAATTTGGTGTACGTTTCATCATCAGCACCAACTGAACATGGAGTAGCTTTAATAAGTAGAAAGGTTTGAATCCAAAAGGTGCATCTATTGTAACCTTGAAGCAATCAGTTCCCTTGGCTTTGTGATGTATTGCCAATTCAAGTTTTTCTTCTGCAGTAGTTTCCCAAGGCTCCTTTGCCTGCAAACAATAAAACAAAAATATAGTTGCAATGCAAATTGTGCAATTGGATTGCATGCAAATAGATTGTTCAGGCAATTCTGCATTACTTTATCTTTAATACTTTACTTTAATCATTTCTGTCAATACAGCAAAAAAAGATACAAGTATTGAAGAAAAACCCTGAGCAGGACCTTAACTTCCCTACGTATAGGGTTACGTATACCCAAACAGCAGTCATCATCAATTGTTACAATTACAGTAATTCTGCCCAGTTCCAGTGGTGACAATTGGCATTTAGCAATCCCATCAGTCTTCAGGCAAAACTTCAAGAAACTAACCAAAATTAATTATTAATAGTTCTCAAGACATGCTGTAATTTGCACAGCACTTTTTTTTTTTTCAAGATAAAGTTATAACTGAAAATGACAGGGGGTCAACCAGACCAAATTGTCTTACTGATTGAAAACTGGCAGTGTCTTTACTGGACATAAACTCTACAGATGTGCACACCTTAAAGAAAGACTGAAGCTCGATTTCACACTGTAGGTCACTCTGAGAGGAGACACTAAGCTCATAAACAGCATCATTACCATCATACGGTACGATGCAAACTTCCTTGGCATGCATACATTCAAGACATTTGTCTAAGGTGTCTGAAATCTCACTACCCCCTATAAAATAAAACAGTAATAAATGTAATTAAGGCTCAATCCTAATGACCAAAATAGCACCACAAAACAATTTTCAATTCCAAATACTGAATCCCTCAAATAGAGATCCAGAACTCCTCATCAATAACCACCCCCTCCCCCACCCCTAACCACCTGGGTCATTTGATATAAACCAAGCATGCATTGGACAGGGACTGATGCCAACTTTCTGGGGTAATCCAGGAGTCTCCTGGACATGGAACAAACCTACCAGCCTCCTGGAATCTCCCAGCAAAAGCAACTTGGGGACACTCTTAATTTTCAAAAGAAGCTTATATCTTGAGTCGAATTTTCCAAAAATGCACGAGATATACAGTATATGCATTATTTGAGTGCATTTTTCACCTAATCTGCCACAAACCTTTATGGAAACTAAAGAAAATATGTTTCTGTCATCAACTAGTTAAATCTCACAACAAAAATGTCCCAGTTTCCAGTGAGTTTTGAGCCAGCTACAGAGGCCTTCCAAGGGGTGGTCTGGTGTTGCTTTGTCACTCGTTTACGACTGTCTGTTGCTTGTTTCATTAGGGACAAATGTCGCTGTCGCAAAGTAAAAAAAGAGGAATGGAATGTGAATTGTCGCTGTCACAAACTGTCGCACGTTTTCTGCCAATTTCTGTCAGTTGTCGGTGTTTTTGGAGAGGACTGTCACTTGTTTTAGGAGCCATGTTGCTTTTCACTTCTACCCCCTGGAAGGCTTCACTACATGTAAAATGCTGAATGAAAAAATTGAATTCAATCAGCTTTTTGATTACTACAGTTATACACAGATATTTTTTTAGGGATGGGGAAAGAGTGTGGATTTGATATTGGGGAGGAGCTAGTACGATTTTGCGATTTTGTGTTTTGAGGGGGGGGGGGGCAACGATTTTTCTTTGGGGGAGAGGGGGGGGGGCGCCCCGGAGAGGGAGGTAAATATCTACAAAAATAACAGCGACATTTTAGTATGTGTTTGAAAGATGGTATGATTTATACCTTCTCCGATCACAATTTCCTGCTCGTTTGCCAGTATGACAGTACCATCCTGAGAAAATATTTTCAGCTTCACTGCAAAGACAAGCAATTGGTAAGCACGAAACATTGTCAGCAGTGGTTCAGTCTCTAAGTCTAAGTCAAAACATTTACCCAGAGAAGAAGAAGAACATTACCGTTACAAGATGAGCCGTAATTAGGTGTTTCTAGTCCAGTTCCTTTTCGAACAATAGTTCTTGGAACTCCTGCCAGACGTGTGTCAACCATTATGATCCGCCATATTGGAAACTAAACAAGCTTTGCAATGATTGGCCAGTTAAATCTAAATTAGCAAATAGTACGCCTCCTCTATCACACGCACAAAGGAAGAAAAACGTGCAACTGAGCAACACGGACGAGCATAGCTTCACGAAAAATTGAATTTTCCGCAGATTTGATGGCTAAAGCCATTAAAAACTGCGGAGATGGTCCGTTATGTGGAAATTAATTATATTTTCAAGCATCCTTTTGAGAAAGTTACTCGTGCATACTTCCAGAAGGTAATCTCACAATACACTTTGTCTAATTGTTTTCGATATTTAATATGAAGTAACTAAGCTTATTATCGTAGCTCAATTTCCGAGTTAATTGACCTTGTGCTGTGTCGAAATGTGTTCCCAATTCCTTGGCGAGTAAATAGGTGAAGATATGTTTTCTTTTGAGTGTGCTTTGACTCGTCAGTCGCCATGCAGTAATGTAGACAGGAGCGAAAATCAGAAAACTCATTTAACGGTAGAACTGATATTAAGCTTAGTTTTTGAAGCTTTCGTACCTTTAGACTCAAACGGTAACTATATACCCGTAATGCTGACTTTCCCATGTCAACAGGAAGTTAGGAGTCAATAGACCTTTCCACTGTTTCTGACGCTATCTTGGTTGGGGGGTGGGGAGGGAAGGGGGGGACACGGCTACAGGAAATGTCTGGACTGCAGTGAATGTATGGGATTTTGGTCGACTTTGAACCTCTGTAACTCCATGGAGGTACGATTTTGATAAGGAAAATTGCTTTTGAAAGACATTTGTACCAAGATTATTTTCTGGAACTATAAAGAGCCAATTCAGGCTTGTCAACAACCGAAAACAAATTTTTAAGATTTCATACAAACCCTTCTAATCAAAATTATGCAAATTACTGTAGAAATTAGAAGCCACATGAGAAAATTTATAATTCCAATGTATGGATGTCATAAGTTCTTTAATGGCCTAATTTTCTGTTGATTGAATGATATATCTTAATGTATCATATAAATGCAAAACAAGCACCATCAAATATTCTAAATCTTTTCTGTAGAACTTCTAGCATACACAAATATGCTACCTGATCATCAACCTTTCAAAATTTTTTTTATTAAAAATTCTAGAATCGACCTACAAAAATACTATTTTCACGTGTTGGAGCAAAAGCGTGGAATGGGATACCTGAAAGAATAAAAAAGTTGCCAAAAAATAGTTTTAATAAAGAAATGAAAAGAGTACTGTTTGACATTTTGAAAACTGAAGATAGTTACATTGAAATCAATAAAATAATATTTGATCTAAAGAATCATTAGGGAAGACACAATTGCAAGTATCTTTAGTATCTTTTGTTCAATCTCGCACAAATACACTTATCTGTTTTTTCTTTTCTTTAAATCCTGTCCTGTAATATAATTAAATAAAAATAATATAAATAGAATAAACTTTTGTTTTACTGATGAAGCAACATACTTCATGTAAATAAGTTCCTCCTTCTTTGCATTTCTTTTTATTTTCTTTTTCTTTTCTTTTATTTTACCTGCCACTTAGAACCTAAATTGTTTATGGAACTAACAAGAAAATCTACTTGTTTATTTAGCTCCCTAGCTTGCCCTTTGTTTTTATTAAGTTTAGATTAAGCATATTTTGTAAATTTTCTAGATTGTAATTAAAAAAATGTACATTGACAAAAGCATAATAAAGATTATTGTTATTATTACTGTTTCAGTAGACTGGCCTGCCATGATTAGCTAAGCTACCTGCAGGTCAGTCTAAATTGTAATATTTCTATTCACTTTATTTTAATTTTACCTTTATGAACCTTATTGACACTATTAAATAAAGTGGCAAATTTTGGATAGCAGCGTTTCAGCAGTTCTAAGTCAACCAAATCCCATACATTCACTGTAATTTTAACTGCATTTGCCCCCCAACCAAGATGGTGCCAAAGACTGAGGAATTAGGTCTTTTTTGTACATTTGTTCACTTAGAAAGATGTCATTACTCAATGCTGTCAAATGCATAGCCGAATAGTTTCTAAGTTCTCCCAACAGGAATCAAACCTCTGTCTTTCCAAATATATAGTCCTGAAGTGATGACATCACAAAAACCAAATCTGAGAAATGGGATTTGTTTGGATATTCAGAAAGAATGGGATAAAAAAGGCCTACTTGCCAAAAATCATTTTCTTGCAGTTTAAGAGCAAGATATAATAGCACCATTATGCTCTGCTGACTCCATACAAATCCTTCTAAATTTTATTTGGTTGATAACGTTATGAACCAAGTAAAATTTTAGAAGAATTTGCATGGAGTCAACAGAGCATAACGGTGATAATATCTTTGTGCCAATTTGCCTTTACATGTTGAATTTTGGCAAGTTAGCATTTTTCAAAATCTCAACAAATTCCATAATTTCAAAAATTCAGACATTTGTGATGTCACACTTCAGGACTCCATTACTAGTTTCAAGGGTACTTATCAACGGAGCTACAGGAGACTCGGGGGAGCTGGGCCATTAAACTACTGCACTAGGTCCACATGACAAAATATATGTCGTGCGTACTGCTAGCAGCTGAATGTCGATATAGGTGGCATATTGGCAATGAGAGTGCCGTTGTATCCTTACCCATATGCCCACCTGAACCATGAACTCCGAGCTGCCAAGGAACAAACATGGCAAACTCAAAGGTACATCATCTGGGTTGGATGTATGGAGAAGTTCTCTCTGTTAATTGATTACGCAAAGGAACTTACCATTTAACAGTCCCACCACTTGCCTTTTATCAATTTGGCCTTTTTTGTTTCTGTCATTATCATCATTGGTAGTAAGTAGTAGTAGTACTTACCGGTAGTAGCAGTTGCAGTAGCAGTAGCAGAGCAGCAGCAGCAGCAAATCAAAACTCTAATATTTGTCTTTATTTATCTATTTATTTGTTTATGAATTAAACCAGGCCCCAGTTGTTCAAAGAGCAGATAATTAACTGACAGAAGTATAATCTCTGTATATAATTTAAAAGTTTAATCTCAAGTCATGACTTCCATCAAGCAATTTGCTCATCCATCTTAGTGTTTTGACTTTTCCCCTTTGTTGTATTGAGCTATGCACTCGTGTCAGGATTACCCTCATATTCCTGCATCATAACTTGGTATTAAAATATGCTTAAATCCAGATGATTATAGCCCTGAGAAGGACCTTTTTGGATGGTATTGACTGATATTCCAACAATCTGCACTGTAGTGATAATCACAGTTATTGCTGAGTCATATGTATCAAAATATTAGTCATTATGCTGACATTACCGAAAAGAGTTGCCCTTAAGACCCCAGTTCCCAGATGATGGCACTTTTTCATGTTATGATGTGATAACATACGATATGTTTTTCATCTGTTTCACCTATACAGTACACCTGTGGCAAAGATACAAATGTGACGGCCATAAAAGTCTTGGAACATAAAATAGGTAACAAGTATCATCTGCATGCCTTAATTGGGGTCCAAACAGTACACCTTTGTTACAGTCAGCTTACTTGATTATGGAGGCCATTGTTATGCAATTGCATCATGCTTTGTTCAGGTATTCAGACTGACTTTTCGGCTGTATGTGTGATCGGAAGCAATGTGAACCTTGCTGTCACTCAGGTTATTGGTCACTGTAGTTGCTGCGAGTTGCCACACGAATTTTTGCTTCTGCGAATTTTTGCAATAGCGATTTTTCGTTTGACCTTCCGAAATATTGTGCGATACTTTTGAAATTTCCCTCAAAATATCGTTTCAAGGTGAAACTTTTCGCGCAAAAGTTTGCAGGAAGAAAGAACGAAATTCGTCGTATTTCGTTTGCATTACTTTTGCACAATACTGTACATGTACTTCATTCAAGTAGACGCTAGCTTGAATTTACTATGAATCATGAATGTCTAAAAGAATTGGCAGGGACAGACTCTCCAAAATAGAGGGCTACAAATGATCAAAACATTCAAACAACGTGCATGTGCTTCAAACTCTCTCAAAAGGATTCAACAATGAAAAAGCTCATTAACAATCCTTTTATTATTATTATTATTATTAATTGTCCTAATAAACCCTAATCATCTCATGACTACATAGTCAGTGTGTAGTTTTCAGAGATCCATGTTCATTTTTTATCAATGTCGTCAACCAGGCAAGTATGCCAAGTGATAAGTACCAGTACTTGCCCTGGCCAAATTTTGCTTACACTTGCAAAAGTGCAGAATTATAAAAAAAAAGTGACCATTGTGTGTAACTGGAACATTTGCTTTTTTATTTCTGTTGTGCACTGAATACTCAGTCTTGTTTATTTGTGTATTTGTGGACAGTCTCATGAATTGTTATGGACTCAAACCACTGTCACATTTTGCACGAATGCAGTTCATCAGAGAAATAGTGGTTATATCTACATGAAAATTGAGCCTGTCTTCATTTCATAGAAAATAGATGGCATCCAAAGTTATGATTTCATTGTAGACAAAATTTGCATGTTATTCTTTGTTTTCTGAAAGTTTCAAATGGACGATAATAATGTCATACTGTATGAAAATTAGGAAAGATGTGGTGGTAGAGTTAAAACTTTATTCATCCAAAGGATGAGTTTTGGAGTTATTTTACTCGTCCGCACAACTTTTTGGTTGTCCCAGACGTCCAGACAACTGTGAGTATGGATCCCTGAGTTTTGAGTTTGAAGTGGTGAATAACAGACTGAATACTGTGCAGCAAGCATTCGCAAGGCTACCAAGCATGTAAGTATCCACAGAAAGTGATGGTTTGATCATGCCTTGCACTGTTTCCTCGTCGACGTCTTATTTAGCAGCCAATCCCTATTACTGGTAAGCAGTCACCAGCCATCCCCCATGGGGTGAAAGAGGGGAGGGAGGGGGGCTATTTTAAGTAAGGTTCCACTGTATTTAGATCTTACTGAAATTCTGTCCCTCAGCTCAGCACATCATGTTCTTGCTTTGTTGATATGCTATAATAATTTTTCCTCATCTCCCAAGACCCACAAACTGGAGAGGAGTATCTACTAAGAAGAGGTGAATGTGAGAATATTTTACCAGGATTTTTTAAAAAGGTAACTAAATATTATTCTGCTTTTCCAAAGCAGTTCACTGTAGAGGCACCAGAAAGGCCTGTAATATGAGTTTGCTTAAAGGGGTACTGTTATAATGCCAATTCTTTTTATAAGTTTGTTCAAATTGCGAGGAAGTACTTTAATTTTCTATTAACATGAAGAGTAGAGAAATTAGGTAGTATTATATTTAAGGCGTTTTCTCTGAGACAATGACAACACTTGAAAAAGTTAACCCAACTTTTTCAAGTTGCAATCAATTTCTTCCCATTCATCCATGGCCATAGACAACTGCAAATAGTTTCTAAACACAAAATTATTGAGCACTTCTTAGGAAAGCTGCAACGTTTTTAAATGTTCCACTACTGCAGACATGTTTTGATTCAGATCCAAATTACAAGAGAGTGTCCCTCAAGTGTCATCAGTGTCATCTCAAGCTTTGTAAAATGTAGTCACCTTTTGAACATTCTGGTTATAATTAATTTATAAGATTCTAGTTAACTGTTTGAAGTATAAATCAAATAATCACAAATGATCAAAATGTTCTCACTGGCATTTAGTTTTATTAATTCTACCATCTCTGATACCAGAAGAGATATTATATGCCAGTGGGCAATGGAGCAGTTTTTACAGTATTAGTGAATGAAGCCCTTTATTTAACTAAAGGCTAAGGATCAATTTCAATTTCTTTGTAGCTCTGCCCATTTAAGAAACTTGAGGTAGAGGAGGAAGCTTGGCTGAACCAAAAAAAAAAAAGTCTTCGTCTTCATTGTTATAACTTGACTTGGGCCAAGTATGCCTCCCTTGAGGAGTATAGCTGTTACAGAGCATGCGAAAACAACCCAGACTGGTACGTATTAGATAAAAGTAACAATTGTTAGATTCTCCCACTTGTTCAGCTTTTAGAGTGGGTAATTGTACATCTTTTTACTGGCTGCTTGATGGTATTTGTCTTAATTTTGTGAATTTGAAGTTATTGGACGGCATTAACAGCAACTAAGAATACATGTGGCTGATCATATGGGCCTCAGTGAGAGGTCTTTAGGTATTACAGGTGATAGAAGTTCATGAGGTTTATGGGACACTTCTACTAATGGCTTGCTTCACTTCTCTTCATCATTATTAATTTTTTCTTCACACACTTTTATTAACTTTAGAAAAAACTAACTCAATTTACAATTGCAATTGCTAACCTAATTTACAAAACAAAAGAAACAAGACAAAACTTTAACAAAACAGACAAACAAGCAAAACGAAGCAAAAAAAGTAACTGATGCACATTAAAGGAAATATTGAAAGTTACTCTCGTAGATAGTTTTGGCCTGATTTTTAATAGCTATTTCTTTTTTAATGTTCAGTTTTTCACGTAGAAGCGTTAGAAAACTGTAGGCAACTGCAGTATATAGAAAATTCCGCAATTAGGAGCGCATAATTTAAAGAATATCCGTGTTCCAAGTTATCAAAAACCCTATTTAAAAAAAATAATACCATATAGAATCATGTTTTACTTAATTATTGGTTAGGGAAACTTGTGTCACTTTCTCAACCAATGAAAAGCAATAACTGAAACCAATCGTGACTTGCTCGCATGCATTTTCCCGCGCATTGTGATGGCTTATGTAATTGATTCAAACTCTGAGTAGCTCATTGTGTGGCTCGCGTTTGTTGTCATTGGCCCAGAGTAATTGCTTTGTTTTTGGTGTCACATCGCTGAGCTGAAAATCGCTCTAACTTTGTTAACTCTAGGACAATATTTGAGCAGCGTGGCAGCATCAGTGTTTTCGGTGTGGGTTCGTTGATCGGAGGAATGTTTGAGTCCTTTGGACAGAGGTTTCTGCAACACGGAGCCAAAAAGGTGAGGAACAAACATTTCTGATCAGTGAAACTGATGTTGATTTTATTACACTGTTGACTGGCACTAAATGGTCGTCGTCGTCATCATCATCATCATCATCATTACAACAGTCCTTGAACCTGGAACTGAAAGTGCATTCTCCAAGTGTTGTGTTACACGGGACTAAACTGGTTTTTAGAGGGGAATCATGCGTGTATGAAGCGCGTGACGAGGAGCAATGAGTGTGACGGCAGTCCTGGCTCCCGAGAGTTCCCCATTCCACTCGTTGCACACGCATATCCGACTCCCCTCTTCCCATCCCCTTTCTAGCACCAGCCAAACAAACTAACTTGTTTTTGACTACAGATAACTTCTGCAAATTGTTTTCAGGAAAAGTGGTGATCCCATGCCCCACTCCAAAAAGTGGTCAGAAGTCAATCAATTATTTTGATTTTCTGTTTGTGTTCCAGGGTTTCAACATAATGGAAGATCTTATAATGACAATGGGAGGGAGAAACACTGAAGCTTAAAGACGGGAATCGTGAAATGAGAGATGCTTATACGACTGAATGGTCAGGACTAAGCTGGCTCATTTATCAGCGTTTTCTAAATTAGCAATCAAGTCTGAACTTCCAAAATGCAGAATTTGGCAACATTTTGAATGTGACTCAGCAATTTTATTGTAATTTTCAAAACTCAAAACGAAAAACTAAAATTAAAAATTAAATTAAAATTAAAATTAAATTAAAAATTGCTCGAGTTATTCCTTTATTTAAATC
This sequence comes from Pachyseris speciosa, assembly GCA_016490735.1. Lineage (NCBI taxonomy): Eukaryota > Metazoa > Cnidaria > Anthozoa > Scleractinia > Pachyseridae > Pachyseris > Pachyseris speciosa. The sequence goes on from JAEMWC010000008.1 coordinate 1,655,054, forward strand.
TGGTGAACAGGATATATTTACAAATGACAGACCCGTGTCTGTTTTACCTGCATTCTCTAAAATTCTAGAGAGAGTCATGTACAATCGTCTTTTAAGGTTTCTCAATGTCTATAAAATTCTCTCTGATAATCATTATGGTTTTCGCAAACATCACTCCACTGCTTATGCTCTAGCTTGTTTGTATAACAAAATCTCTTCCGCTATTGAAAATAAGGAATATACAGTTGGTATTTTTATAGACTTGTCTAAAGCCTTTGACACCGTTGATCATCAAATTTTAATTTCAAAACTAGAGCATTATGGTGTTCGAGGTACTGCACTTAGATGGTTTGAAAGCTATCTAAGCGATAGACAACAATATGTGGAATTTAATGGTATTTGTTGGGATTCTTGCCAAATAAAGTGTGGGGTGCCTCAGGGCTCTATACTAGGCCCCCTCCTCTTTCTGCTCTATATAAATGATCTGTGTAATGTGTCAAAGGTGGTGGACTTTATTCTTTTTGCTGATGACACTAACATATTTTTTTCTCACAAAGATTTTAATTTACTTTCTGAAACCCTAAATTCTGAAATGTGTAAATTAACACAGTGGTGTCGAGCTAATAAGCTGTCAATTAACTTAAAAAAATCGAATTTTATGGGTTTTAGACCACGCCAAAGGAGGCAAGCACTTGATCTATCTATTCAAATTGACAACAATAAGATTGATTGTGTGAAAGAAACAGTATTTTTAGGTGTTATCCTTGATGAGCATTTGTCATGGAAGCCTCAGATGCTTAGTGTCTCTAGAAAAATATCAAAATCTATAGGCATTATTCATAAGTCAAGTTTTTGCCTTCCCAAAACTTCCTTACACTGTTTGTACTATAGTCTAGTTTATCCTTACTTAATATATTGTGTTTCAGTTTGGGGATCGACATATCAGAGTAATTTAAATCGCGTTATTCTTCTGCAAAAGAAGATAATAAGAATAATATCTAAAGTTCCTTTCGATTCCCACACTGATGTTCTTTTCAAAGAAAAGGAGATTTTGAAATTCTCTGACATTTATTTATACCAGATAGGTAAATTTATGTATCTATTCAAAAGAGGTTTACTTCCTAATTATTTTCGTGATATGTTTACTCTCGCAAGCCAGTTACATTCGCATTATACTAGAAATTGCAACCTTTTTTACATACCTCCCTGCCGAACTAATATTCGAAACTTCTCAATTCGGTTTCAAGGACCTACGTTTTTCAACTCGTTAAGTCGTGAAATTCAAAACAGTGAAAGCATCCGTTTGTTTGGGAAAAGACTTAAAAAATTCCTTCTTTCTTAGGCAAATATACTCATTGTTGAGCTACTTACTTCTTCTTTTCTTTTCTTTTTAAAATAATACATTTCATATTTCATGCTGTCCCCGTAATTCGTATGATGTATCCTATATTGTCAGGAATGCCTATAGTTCATAAGCCCCCGGCTTCTATATAGGCTTTCTTGTCATTACCACCTTAAACATTTGTAGTCTATTGTCTTAAGTTTAAGTTATTTTAAATTTCTTGTGTTTCGTATTTTTAAATTTTGTATTTTTATGTGGTTAATGGCAAATAAATGGAAATGGAAATGGAAACTTGTGAGCTTCCCTTAACTGGCGGCAAATGGCGTTAGTTGGAAAATAGGCTGCCTGTGGAGAACTGCTGTTTGACCCATAGTTTGTATGCAGTGCACATCGGGAAGGGCGAAACTTCCTCCCTTGGACAAAAGTGTTGTTTGTTTGTAATGATGTCGCACAGTCACTGGCAAGGTGAAATAATGTTGGAAACGAACTGCAACTGTGCAGCTGTCACAGTCGAACAGTTGTTATACTTACTGTGAGTTTTATATTTAGGCGTCGAGAGAATGTAGTTGTGGTAAACGAACTGGGTCAAAATGCAGTCTCTGAAACTAATAATTAAAGAGTAAGCAAAGATCAAAACAAATGAAAATGAGTGTAAAATGTTTTCAGATGTCTTTTTTACTTGAAACCGAGTAAAGTTTTTTGCGCCTGTGCATGGCTCACTCGTAGAGAGGTTCTTAGTGACTAGAGTGTTCAGCTCTAGAACAGAGTTATTGCTACGTTGTGGAATACCTAGTTGGGTTTTCTTTCGCCCTGATGGCATTGCAGAGGTCTCGATCCTCCATTGCTTGATATCTGCTTCAGAACTCAACCGCTATCGGCAGATCAGGACGTTAAAGAACGCAAATACCGCGAGCACTGCAAGGGTATCGCAGAGGTCATGGGTTCGACTACCGTGCAAGCCTGATTCTTTGTTGTTGTTGTTTTGTTTTGTTTTTCGTGCTTTATTTTCACTACTGCGTTAACCTGCGTAGCAAGCGTTTCCGTGTGGTTTCCAAGCAAATATAGACCGAGCAAAGGGATTTTCGATGTTTTGCCCGCGCGAAATAAAGTCTTTCTTTAGTCTCTCTTTGCTCGGAAACCACACGGACACGCTTGCTTCATAGCTTCATAGCTTCATAGCATACGATGAACATTCACATATATTCATTATTTAATCCTCAGTTCAAATATATGATTTTCATATAGTCATTTCCACATAAATTATTTATCACTCACGGGTATATTACGAACCAACAAACTGTTTACTATCTCCCAGCCCGGTTGGCTTGTTAGCTCAGATGGTTAAGCACTGCACTGGTATCGCAGAGGTCGTGGGTTCGAGTCCCATACAAGCCTGATTTTTTTCAGGCTTTATTTTCACTACTGCTTAAGTACTGTTCATAACTGCGATGATCACCCTCATCTTCATTTTTCACAAATACCGTTTGTTCTGAACATTCCATTCCCAAAATGATCAAGAACTGAATGCGCCTTTAGTGTCTAGTGGTCTCCCTCCAGGGATAGCGCAGCGGGTAACTGGGCGCTAAGAAATAGCTTCCTGCAAGGAGATTCGGTGCTCGGGCTTCAGACTGTAACCCGGTTCAATGTATCAGTCTTTTGCGAATGATCAGCGGGATAGTGCTCGATAAAACAGTCCAACAGAATACAATCCATTAAGTGCCTCTTGGTTTATCTGACCATGACCTGACACCCGCTGAAATCGTGAGCGAGGGCCACGTCGCCTCACACATGTAATCCACTACCAATTCATCACAAAAATAACTGCTTCCGTGTTCGCTTACTTGTATTAGAGCTCCTTGTTCACTGTAGGGTTTTTTAGCTGTAAACAAAGTCTCGCTACTTTTAATCAACGATACTTTCCGAGTAAAATTCCCACGATACGAAGCCAGAAACTTTGACAAATTCGCATATTCACACGGTCAACACGGTCGCATATTCGCACGGTCAACATGGCGGACGGATGCAAACTCAGGCTCTTGCGAGCATTTGTATATTTCTCTGCATTTATGTGTCTTTTGTAAACTACAAGTCCTTATATCTGCAGAAGAGCACTTTTCTAAACGACAGTGATGTGTATTTTGTCTCAAAAGTGAGCTGCAGAACTGAAATTGCGGGTAATTTACGTCAACAGAGGAATCCGTCCGGAGATAAAGAGATTAGTAATTCGCTCAAAGCTGTTATGCTTTGTAAGCTCTTTCATCGAGCCTGTTTCGCCCTAGCTCTAATTGCTCTGGCTGGCGATATCGAGTCTAACCCCGGCTACCAGACGTTAGACGACTTAAGGAACACTCGTGGACTGAAAATTGCTCACTTAAACATACGAAGTCTCGTACACAAGACCGACTCTTTGCGCCTTGAGGGAATCGACAGTAAAACAGTGGACATTCTAACTCTATCCGCGACATGGTTGGATGGGAATATTTGCAACACAGAAATTAATCTTCCTGGATTCGTGTGCGTTCGTCAGGATCGCACTGGCATTAAAGAGGGATATGGTGGTATAGCTATCTATGTGAGAGAAGGTTTGGCTTTTCGCCTGCGGAATGATATTAATACTGGCGGTCAGGAATGTCTATGGATTGAGTTGATTAGAGACAAATGCAAGCCAACACTCGTCTGCTGCGCTTATAGAGCACCGGATTCTACTTTCAGACCTTTATTTCTTCGCTACACGAGAGTGTGTCATCTGTGGATCTGGAAAAATCGGATGTGGTAATTCTAGGCGATTTAAACGCAGACATGATGGCGAGTTCTGAATTGCCAAAAAGAGATAAACAAGAACTTCTTAACTTCTCGCGGGCCTACAACTTCACTCAGTTAATAAAAGAACCGACACGCGTAACTGACACCTTGCGGACAATGATCGACTTGGTTTTTGCTAATAATGAACACCGCATTGTCAAATCTGGTGTTGTTCCAGTACCGCTTAGCGACCATTTTCTGGTATTTTGCATAATTAAAGCTGGTATTACAACAAAGGCTAAACCGAGAATACTCGAGTATCGCTCCTATAAGAATTTTAATCCGACTTTATTTAATGATGATCTTAGGAATATTCCCTGGCATATTGTTGAAAACGAGGACAACGTCGACGATGCCTTGTTTACGTGGAATAAAATGTTTTCGGAGGTTGCTGATCAACACGCACCAGTAAAAAGAAGGCGTGTCAAGGGAACACCTCTTCCATGGATGAACAGTCGAATAAGTGAAACTATGAAAGAACGTGACTGGGCGCATAGAAAGGCGCGAAAATCGAACTCGGCGCGTCATTGGTCAATGTATGCAAAGCGTAGGAACAAGGTTAATGGCTTAGTACGAACTGCCAAGTCTAAATATTACTGTGATATGATCGAGGAAGCCAAGGGTGACTCAGAAAAGGTGTGGAAAGCAGTGAACGAAGCATGCAACCGGAACTCATCTTCAGAGAGTATTCAGTGTATTATCTCTGGTGGTGTTCAGCATATAACATCCCAATCCATTGCTTCTTCAATGAATAGCTTCTTTGCTTCCATTGGCCTAATTCTAGCAAGTAGAATACAGACTTCCGTCTTGAATTTAAATTCCATTTCAAAACACCCGCTTTTCCAGTTCGCAGTTCCAGTTGACTGAATTGGATCAATCATTTGTGCTTGAGCAGCTTTTGTCATTGAAAGCAAACAAAGCGATTGGTCTTGATAAAATTAGCGCGAGACTTCTTAAAATCTCAGCTCACACAATTGCACCATCTGTTGTTAAACTTTTGAATCTTTCAATTCGCACTAGTCAATTTCCCAAATTGTGGAAATGCGCGAAAATCATGGCATTGTTTAAGTCAGGTGACAGGACTAACGTTTCCAACTACCGCCCCATCTCAATCCTCCCTACACTAAACAAGACTTTGGAGAGAGCGGTACACTTGCAGTTGTATCAGTACTTGATTACCAATAATTTATTGTCCAACAAGCAGTTTGGTTTCCGGAAGGGTTTCTCAACTACAACAGCTTTGACCTAATTTGCTGATGAAGTGCTCTTAAACATGGAACAAGGAAAGCTTTGCGGGGCCGTGTTCATCGATCTAACCAAGGCATTTGACACGGTAGACCATCAAATAATGTTATGCAAGCTATCCGAGATCGGCCTTTCTGAAACAGCTCTTCATTGGTTCCGTTCTTACCTAACTGGTAGACAACAGCGCACCTCATGTGGAAATGAGTTTTCTGAGAAACTTCCAGTCACGCATGGGGTGCCACAGGGTAGCATTCTAGGGCCTCTGTTGTTTGTGATTTACATAAATAACTTGCCAAATGTGCTTAACTCCTACTACGCGTCACTTTATGCAGACGACACTGTGATTTATTGCTATGGTACATCCTCAAAGGAATTGAGTAATAAGTTAAATAACGATCTACTGGGTGTGGCGAAATGGCTTCATGATCACAAACTGACTTTAAATTTGGACAAAACTAAATGCATGCTTATCGGTAGTAATAGGAAACGCGAAAGCAAAGTAGATTTGACTGTTTCAATTTTAGATCATAGTATAAGTAATGTTCGCAGCTTTAAATACCTCGGTATACATATATCTTCGGATTTCACATGGACTGATCTTGGGCTTCTCAAGCGTATAAAGCATTTATTGCCTTTCAGGGCGCGTCTACTTTTCTATAAAAGTCTTGTCATGCCCCTTTTTGAATATGCTGATCTATTATAGGGGGCGATAAACATAATATTACCCTTATGTCTAGTTTGCAAGTTTTGCAAAATAAGGCCGCTAAAGTTATTTTAAATAGACCATTGTACTCACCTGCACTGAGGCATTAGCCGTTCTCAAGTGGCTGCCTCTAGAGAGAAGGCGATTTCAAAGAAGGTGTGTACACGTATACAAATGCATCAATGGCCTAATTAATCACGATATGGACTTAATTAGACAAGACGTACTTCATAGGCATAATACACGTAACAAAGGCAATTTTAGATTACCACGTGTCAAAAGAAATTGGGGGAAGCAAAGAACACAATATCATGCCGTTTCCGATTTTAACTCCCTTAGTCAGACGATCAAAGACTCAAGGGATGTAAATAGTTTTAAACGTAATGTCTTTAATATAGCTACTTACGTTTAATTTTTTTTTATACTTATTTTTAATTTTTTGTGCATTTTTTGTATCTTTTTAATCCCTATGCAATTTTATACCTTTTTTGTTTTTACAATATATATCTAGTTTTGAGGTCCTTTTTGAAAACCATATCTTTTATGAAAAAGTTTCCTCAATAAAGATGATTATTATTTATTATAAATTCAAAACGAACCTTCAAGGCTGCGCAGAACTCTTTTACCGACTGAGTGGGAGCTGGACCCGGGCAGTTCTCTCGAACTTAGTTACTGACCTGATTTCTTGGGTCTTTCATTTGATTTCTTGCAGTCAGTCGTTTTCTCTATTTTACATTGATCATTCATATATTCAGTATCTTCTTCTTTATTTCCTTTGTTATTAACTGGTATTAGCTAGTATAAGACATCAAACAATTTATCCTAGTCTCACAGCTTCATAGTTTAACGAGAAAGGCATTATAATTAGATAAAAGGAAGAATAATATTGTTGATCCAGCCTTAAACATTGGCCTACAATCGATAGCCCATTATCGGTATCAGCAAGGCCTTTGTTTTTTTTTTTTTTTTCTATTTTGTTGTTGTTCAAATTTCAAACTCGCAAATTTATCAAGAATTTTGTCTTTCAAATCAAAACCCATAAAATCAAATTATAATACTGTGTTGCAATTTTAAAAGCGCTCTATCTGATGTTTGATTACTCTGAATTAATACATAGATACTGTTCATTAGTGAAGTCTTTCTACACGGCACAACCAGTTGCGTGTTTCACGTCATCAATGAACTTCTCCACGGTGCCTTTGCCAGCTGCAGTGTTGTAATGAGTCTTCCAGTACTGAGCCTGCGATTCCAGGTCAGTTGGAATCGGGGCAGAAATCCTGGCAAGGAACAGCCGAGCAGCCAATCCAGAGTACAGCGGTTTCTCTAGGTCGTTCCATGTTGTCTCGGTCCAATCAATGCCAAGTTCTTCCTTGATTTTATCCCAGTACTTTTTCAGCCCCTTTTGAGTCACGGTCTCGCGGTAACCAATCTCGTCAACCTGTGAAGATGAAAAACATAGGAAGTAATAGCCCAATTTACATTTGTGCGTCCAGTTACCTGGCCTTTGAGTGGAAGCGAGGCTGACGGTGACCTTGTTTTGATACAAAACTCTGTCTTTCTCATGCAAAATGCACTCTAGTTAGCGTGAGAATAACATGATTTACATGAGAATAGCAGTGAGGTCTGTATGAAAACAAGGTCACCGCCAGCCTCATTTCCATTCATTGGCCAGGTCATTTAGCAAGCAACTGTAAAACAAACTATAACAAAAGCTTTGGTCATCAGTGTTCCATTTCCGTCTTCCATCAGGGATACTATGGGTATTGAAGGCAAGATGGTGATGTATCCAGATTATTTAACCAGCTGAGAGGTCCACTTTATGACTAAAACTCAAATAAAGTGCAAAACTCCAAGGCCCATACCTCATCCCAGAAAAATCCGCTGAACTGAAGACACGGTAATTGACACGGATTGAAGCAGTTGTAGCCTCCTACGCAGATACTCTTTGGGCTCGTCGAGCGTTCCTCCCCCACGAACGTCTGCCCAGCTGCCATTTCCCTTTGCCGGCGGTTAGCCAATCATAGCTTGTCCAATTCGTGGAAAACAGGACTTCGACCATTTTTTTCCCAGACGATGCATTGATGTGAATCGTTTGGCAGAAATTACTCCACGGGTGTCGATTTCCATTCTTAGGCAGTTCGTTATTGGCTATCTGCTATGCAATAAACGGATACTGATTGGTTTCTTCAAGACAAAGGCTAACCGGCGACGAACGGAAGTGGCAGTTCCGTTCCGTTGTGTGACGAGCCCAAAGAACATCTGCGTAGGAGGCTAAAAGGAAAGCACAAAGGAAGACCTTGAAGAAATCTGCTCGAAGTTCTGAAATTGGAATCCATTCCTTTGTTAGCTAGGCCTTCTGGACGAGAAAATGTTTCAGAACAATTCCCGTGCACTGGAATAGGTTTTTTGTTTGGCTGAAAATATTTTCCTTTCCTCAAAACGTGTAAGCCAAACAGCTTTTAAACCTGCAACCATTTTGCCCAAATGAAACTGCACCCTCTTTCCCTCCCCCTCTCTCGTCCTTCCCGCCAAAGGACCGTTCACCTCGCTTGTGTCCTGTTTAGCCAATTATTTTTGAGTATGTAATTCAACTTTTTACCTGCCAAATACCACCATGATAGCCTGGCCTGTAGGTACCAGGCGCCTCTCCGTATTTCGACTCTACCCAGGCCACTCGGCAGAGAAACTTGTGATCATTTGGAAATACTCCCATCCCGTTTATTTTGTCAACGACTTCCTTAACGACATTTGCGCCTTCTCCTTTGGGTGTACTTGCCATTGCAATTGCTTCCGAGAAGTTAAGTAAGCTGTGGATGAAAACGGCTGCAATCAGAGGCATATAGTAGCTTTCGTTAGTTTTACACGGACGTTACCTTGAAAACTGCAGCGAAAGATACTAAGTGTGTAATTTCATTTCGTCCCCCCAAAACAAAACAAAAACGTTGCGACCATGTCCCTTTCTGGGTTTGCTTCCGATAACACTCCTTACAAGGAGAAAAAGCGCTTTTAAATTTGTCAAGATGTTCGCAGGTGTTTAGATTATAGCTAGCCATACTATTTAGGGACTAAACAAATAGTCGCAGTAGCATAGAAAGGGTAAATGTCGTTAAATAAAATTATATACGATCGAAGTTTTACTTCTTTTATTCAGTGCTTGGGCGCTAAGCAAAGACCTCTAGACAAACACATCACCTGACACTTGCTCTAAGCCGAGGATATCCCATATAACTGGGAGAACCCGTGGGCTCACCGTACCCTCAGAAATATTCAAACTGAAATTGAAACCAGCCATGCTCTATACTCGAGGCCATCAAAGCTGTTTAAAAATGACAGTCGGAATTTTATGGATAATCAGACGGAAGCAAGCTTCTATTGCGAATTGATATGTCTTGGGTAAGATCCAATAGAACGCCGGGATTTCAATTTGGCTTGAAAAATGTTAAACAACAATTCGTTTTGACCCCAAATAGGAAAGCATAACTTCTTTCCGGTTCGTCTGTTTTCAATCCGCCGCCGTTGTTCCGGGAAGTGAATAGTTAACTGGTTAAGGTAAATGAAAATTGGATATTGGCCAAATACGTTACTCGAAAATGCTTCCTCTTTTTCCCAGAAATGCAAGATATCCATGCATTGTGAACGTTGCTGAATAAACCATTCCCGTGTGCAATATCTATTTTCAGCTGTATATGGACTTATATAAGTCTATGGTTTAGGTGATGTACCTCTAGCTGCCCTCGGTACACACTTTTACAGTAGAATGGTCGTACTTGGCTGTTAGTTTTCACTTAAAAACTGCACAAAGGAAAGAGGAACGTTTGTTCGCAAGGTATGTGTCAGTGACGATTTCAATCCGTAGCATGATGGCAGGAAGTAAATTGTGTCGCCAATCTCATGTGATAAACACTATTACTAAAAAATGGTTCAACTGGGGGGGGGGGCAAACACGGCTAAAATTACAGTAAATGTATATTTTGACCGACTTTGGAACCGCTCTAACGCCGCTAAAAAGAGGTGGATTTTCAACATTTGCCACTACTTTTAACGGTTTTATTGTTATCGTTCATTCAACAGAAAATAAGGCCATTAACGAAGGTACGACGTCCGTAAATAATTTAGAATTATCAATTCCGTAAATAAATATGAAATGATAAATAGCATGAATTTGCTTGTTACTTCATATATCTAGAATCTCTTTCAATTACTTGCGAGAAAACCAATAATAGAAATGACGCGACAGTTGCTTTCCCGTTCGATAAACGGAAGCGAAACTGGGTTTCATTTTCGATTACTAGCTGACTAAAAATGTCTTATCCGTTTGATTATTCTACTCTAAATGTAGTATACATGGGGAAGGAGTGTAATTCTAATGGTAAGTCAGTATTTTTAGAAAAAGCAAAATCCTTTCTGGGGGACTGAACTATAGGGCATTTTTACATTCAACCGGAACTAGCAGTACCGTCCAGGCGGAAGTTGCCGGAAGCTATATAACGCTCCTTCACACAGCATCATACAAGATAATGAATAGTGGCCGTGTGAAAACTAACCCAAAAATCTTGAGAGTTGAAGCCACTTTATATGTGTTTCAACACAACAAGTGAGACTGCGACGAAAAAGAGTGTCTAATACACCACTGTTTCATCCAATAAAATGATATAGATATTCAGCCAAGTTTCTGATTCTTCAATATTATCACAACACCCAATTAACAAGTTCACCCTCTCAGTACATTGGAGATCGCTATTAACAGATAATGCAAAGTTAAAACGACTTACTTTTTCGCTACGTCGATCACCAACGGCTGCCGATTCTTCTCCAGAAACAGCTAAAAGAGAATGAATTCTATTGCTCCAAGGCTCCGATTTAAACGAGCATCATTCGCTAAATAAAGATTTTATTGACAACTCTGAGAGCAAAGCGATTGGCTCGATTCTTTCACCGTGATCTGCTACATATTTTCAGTTTCGATATCTTGTTCTCACTTGGTACAAAAATCAGGCTTCCAAACTGACCCACCTTGGGTTTCTATTCATAAAACATAAAATGGCGATCTGTTAAATGAGATGACTTATTTTATTTATTTATTTATTTATTTATTTATTTACTTTGCCAGTCAAGCTGACAGAGCGCCACAACAGCTTGCGCCAATTACTGTGGTCCCTTGACAATACAAACTAATGATAAAATGCAAATACAAAAATTAAATATACACTAAACAGCAAGTGATAGGCGCGGCTAGGCCTGTGGCTATGTTGCACGAGGGGCAGATGGAACGCCATTTCCGTGGATTTTCCGAAACAAAACAAAACTTTAACAAAACAGACAAACAAGCAAAACGAAGCAAAAAAAGTAACCGATGCACATTAAAGGAAATATTGAAAGTTACTCTCGAAGGTAGTTTAGTCTGATTTTTAATAGCTATTTCTTTTTTAATGTTCAGTTTTTCACGTAGAAGCGTTAGAAAACTGTAGGCAACTGCAGTATATAGAAAATTCCGCAATTAGGAGCGCATAATTTAAAGAATATCCGTGTTCCAAGTTATCAAAAACCCCATTTAAAAAAATACCATATAGAATCATGTTTTACTTAATTATTGGTTAGGGAAACTTGTGTCACTTTCTCAACCAATGAAAAGCAATAACTGAAACCAATCGTGACTTGCTCGCGTGCATTTTCCCACGCATTGTGATGGCTTATGTAATTGATTCAAACTCTGAGTAGCTCATTGTGTGGCTCGCGTTTGTTGTCATTGGCCCAGAGTAACTGCTTTGTTTTTGGTGTCACATCACTCAGCTGAAAATTGCTGTAACTTTGTCAACTCTAGGACAATATTTGAGCAGCGTGGCAGCATCAGTGTTTTCGGTGTGGGTTCGTTGATCGGAGGAATGTTTGAGTCCTTTGGACAGAGGTTTCTGCAACACGGAGCCAAAAAGGTGAGGAACAAACATTTCTGATCAGTGAAACTGATGTTGATTTTATTAGACTGTTGACTGGGACTAAATGGTCGTCGTCGTCATCATCATCATCATCATCATTACAACAGTCCTTGAACCTGGAACTGAAAGTGCATTCTCCAAGTGTTGTGTTACACGGGACTAAACTGGTTTTTAGAGGGGAATCATGCGTGTATGAAGCGCGTGACGAGGAGCAATGAGTGTGACGGCAGTCCTGGCTCCCGAGAGTTCCCCATTCCACTCGTTGCACACGCATATCCGACTCCCCTCTTCCCATCCCCTTTCTAGTACCAGCCAAACAAACTAACTTGTTTTTGACTACAGATAACTTCTGCAAATTGTTTTCAGGAAAAGTGGTGATCCCATGCCCCACTCCAAAAAGTGGTCAGAAGTCAATCGATTATTTTGATTTTCTGTTTGTGTTC
>JAEMWC010000008.1:1680000-1710000 GCA_016490735.1 Pachyseris speciosa
TATCATTCACACTATTTCTAATAGATGGTTCAACTGGGGGGCAAACAAGGCTAAATTACAGTAAATGTATGGGATTTTGACCGACTTTGAACCGCTCTAACGCCGCTAAAAAGAGGCGGATTTCCAACATTTGCCACTACTTTTAACGGTTTTATTGCTATCGTTCATTCAACAGAAAATAAGGCCATTTAATTAGAGGGTACGATGTCCGTAAATTAGAATTATAAATCTACTCGTGTGGCTTCCGCGTAAATTCGCGGTAATTTGCATAATTTTGATTAGAGAGGTTTGTATGAAATCTTAAAAATTCGTTTACGGTCGTTGTATAGCCTGAATCTGTTCTTTATACTTCATGAAAATAATGTCAGTACAAATGTCTTTTGAAAGACATTTTCGCTGCGGAAATCCGCCTCTTTTTAGCAGTGTTCTAGCTGTCCAAAGTCGGTCAAAATCCCATACATTTCACTGTAATACCCAATAACCATTAACCGTGGAACCATCTATTCAGACTGAAGTTATCCTCATAAATCATGCACAATATTAATTGTGCGAACGCTATATAAGGCCAGTTTCAAACGTCGTGCTACTGCCGTGCTTAGCTGGCTCGACTGTCGCACGACTCCAGCACGACTTGGTTTCAGACGTCGAATTTAATTCCGTTAAATAAAAAGTTGTTGCCAAATCTCGTACCCAGAATCGTCGGGTGCCGTAATTAAAACACTTACCAGCCGTTGCACAAAGCAAATCCAAAATGTTAATTTGAATTGAGTTCGACACGGCAGTAGCACGACGTTTGAAACAGGCCTAACTCTATGCACGATTGACGATTTTTTAAGGGCAAGGGGATGGGCTGTTCGGAAAAATAAGAAAACAAAAATTAATAGACAGAAGGCTTGTAATAAAAACACCTCGAGGTATCCTTGTGGAAGGGAGATCATATTGTTATGAGTTTTAAAATGCACGAGTGAGTTTAATGGCCTATGGCCTAGTAAATTAAAATATGAAATGATAAATAGCATGAATTTGCTTGTTACTTCACATATCTAGAATCTCTTTCAATTTCTTGCGAGAAAACCAATAATAGAAATGACGCGACAGTTGGTTTCCCGTTCGATAAACGGAAGCGAAACTGGGTTTCATTTTCGATTACTAACTGACTAAAAATGTCTTAGCCGTTTGATTATTCTACTCTAAATGTAGTATACATGGGGAAGGAGTGTAATTCTAATGGTAAGTCAGTATTTTTAGAAAAAGCAAAATCCTTTCTGGGGACTGAACTATAGGGCATTTTTACATTCAACCGGAACTAGCAGTACCGTCCAGGCGGAAGTTGCCGGAAGCTATATAACGCTCCTTCACACAGCATCATACAAGATAATGAATAGTGGCCGTGTGAAAACTAACCCAAAAATCTTGAGAGTTGAAGCCACTTTATATGTGTTTCAACACAACAAGTGAGACTGCGACGAAAAAGAGTGTCTAATACACCACTGTTTCATCCAATAAAATGATATAGATATTCAGCCAAGTTTCTGATTCTTCAATATTATCACAACACCCAATTAACAAGTTCACCCTCTCAGTACATTGGAGATCGCTATTAACAGATAATGCAAAGTTAAAACGACTTACTTTTTCGCTACGTCGATCACCAACGGCTGCCGATTCTTCTCCAGAAACAGCTAAAAGAGAATGAATTCTATTGCTCCAAGGCTCCGATTTAAACGAGCATCGCATCGCGCAGCGCATCATTCGCTAAATAAAGATTTTATTGACAACTCTGAGAGCAAAGCGATTGGCTCGATTCTTTCACCGTGATCTGCTACATATTTTCAGTTTCGATATCTTGTTCTCACTTGGTACAAAAATCAGGCTTCCAAACTGACCCACCTTGGGTTTCTATTCATAAAACATAAAATGGCGATCTGTTAAATGAGATGACTTATTTTATTTATTTATTTATTTATTTATTTATTTATTTTTTTATTTTTTTATTTACTTTGCCAGTCAAGCTGACAGAGCGCCACAACAGCTTGCGCCAATTACTGTGGTCCCTTGACAATACAAACTAATGGTAAAATGCAAATACAAAAATTAAATATACACTAAACAGCAAGTGATAGGCGCGGCTAGGGATGTGGCTATGTTGCACGAGGGGCAGATGGAACGCCATTTCCGTGGATTTTCCGCGTCAAAAAACGAGAGAGCCTGGCCAACAACCTCCAACCCTGAAAGTTCGGAGCGTTTCTCAACGAGCCTTAAGGGGGCAGTCTGGTTGAATGGGAAAAATAGGGTGAATTGGGAATGAAAGATAGAAGGGTAGAAATGAATACACACATAATCCAGTTAGTCCGCTGACGGGATCAGGGGCACCTCGTTTTGCTTGTCTACTAATTCCAATATTTTCTAATTTTCCATAGTTTTCCACTCCCCCCCCCCCCCCCCTTCCATTTTTATTCATTAAAAATAATCCAAAACCATAAACAAATCCTCAAACATTGACTGTGAAAGACTACGTACGACCTAACTTAGCCGTTTCTCGATTGAAAAAAATCCAGGCGAGATTTATAAGAAAAATTGCGGAAATAAATAAAGGGAAAACAATGCATTTAACCAGACTGCCCACCTTAAGAAAGGTCACTCAACCATCGTTTTCCCTGCTCTGACCAAACATGAATATGGAAGTCTTCTGTGCATAGCTCCCTCTCCCTCTTCGCCTCAATAAGATATCAGATTATTCAATAAGATATCAGATTATTCTTGGAATGAAGTTATTGCATAACTGTGTTATACTTTTGTTTATAAGAAGGATTTGTCTGACTTTTAGTTGTCGCATTCGTGACACGCAAGTGTTTGCTTCGAGGAAAGCCTGCTACTGTCAGGAGGGCCTCTTTCGCCTCAGAAATTCGGGTTAAATTGTGCTTAGAAAGGAGAGTTTTCTTTGAAGAGATGCCCCCTCAAACGTCTCCCAAGTCAAACCTCCCGTAAGTGGACACCCTTGAGAGAGGTGAATGCTCACCAGAAGATGTATAAGTGGGGAACGTCGTCGTCATCATCATCATCATCATGATCGTTTTATGTACTGTGGTCTGTTGATGTGCCCAAGCGAGGTTCGAATGTATTAGACATTTCGTCCCAGAGCCCTCGCGATTTTGTTTTTTGAACTGTCACGCAACAGCTGTTCCAAGAAAACGTTAGCTCTTATTATGTCTCAGAGAGTAAAAATCATGTCTTTGAGAGCTCACAGTAGCGAAGAGATTCGGAAAATAACAGTCCGTTCTCCTGAAAATCCGTCTACGACTGCAGTTTTCGGTTGAACAATCCTAACAGAACAAACAGTTCAAAAACACCGCAGGGTAATCTGAGAACAAAGTAAGAGCAGTATTAAAAATATTTTGCTAAATATTTTCGTTGGTTGCCTATATGTGATAGTTGCCTGTTTCTTTTCTTTAAACCAAGGATTGGTGAAGTTGTTTAATAGCGGCGGCTTCGACGTGGTAAGGAGCGCTAGCAATGTTAACTTTTGACAAAAACCTGTGGTCTCACTGAACATTCAAGTAAAATGAGGCGTAGTCATTTACCTTCGCTCTCCGCCGATGCGGGTCTCCATTTCACGTTCAAGCATGTCAGTAGATCTGAACCTTCTTTCAGGGTAAGCTCGCTGAACTTATTGAGTGCCTCGTTTGTTTTAAGTGGATAATTATCTACATTTCTAGTGTTTCTCGTGCCCATCGATTTGTTGATCGCCTGTTTTCAGACGTATGTCATTTTATTAGGCAAGATGGATGTCCAATTTTCCCGCCCAGCGCTCTTCGGTGCAGGCGAAAGAACAAACAAGTACATATTCACTGGGTGCAAGAATGCACAGTCGTTCAATTTTGATCCAATTTTCCTAACGACTTAAAATACGACTTTTGCAGTATTATATTTTATTCCATTTTATTGATTTTCCAAAGGCCAGTACAACCATTTTAAAGCCAAAAGGTCTATATATAATAAGTGTTTATAGTTTTTTTTTTCAAGATCTTACTTTAACAGCAATCTGTTTATCTGAAAAGTAACTTTAGTTTTGGCCCGTTGTAGCAAAACCTATATTCGTGTACGAAGCCAAATCCGGAGCATTTTCTGTTTATTAACTTTGACGGATCATGACACGCGTCATGCAGCACAGCCCCGAGCACTCCTAACATCATTAATAAACTTTCGCACCGTTCCCTTCCCGGCGAAGGTATTGTAATATCTCTTCCAGTAACGAGCCTGTGATGTCAGGCCACCGGGAATTCGAGCGGGAATCCTGACGAGGTAAAGCCGAGCAGCCAGTCCAGAGTACAGCGGTTTGTGTAAATCCTGCCAGCGAGTCTTGGTCCAGTCGATTCCGAGTCTGGCTTCAATTAGGCTCCAGTACCTTCTCAGACGACGGTTGATGACCGTTTCGCGATGACCAATCCGGTCAACCTAGATAAGAGATAAAATAGAAAAAAAAAACATAGAAAGTCTGTGTTTTCTTTCATGCCTCGGACTCAAGGTCCCACTCTGACTCCTCCTCACTAGAAGTATTACAGACGCAACAGAAAGGAAGACCTTCCGGTTTGCGACAAGCTGGGCAGCAATTTTCTAACACAATTTGACGTGATTTTAGGCTTAAATTAGCGTACTCTAGTCTCATTTAGAAATGAAAGTAAAGAAATGAAGACAAATTGCAGTGGAAGTCATTTTTGCTTACGTAACCAATACCCGCAGACAGATGCTGAATTCAAAGTGATGAAAGGGAGAAGGATAACAACGGTGTCTTATAATAATATAAATTCATAATAATAATAATATCATCATCATTATTATTATTTAACGGTGTTTGATATTACATTTGGACGCCTTCGGGTAACAAATACAGGGAATTCAGAAACAAGCGGAGGTAGCCGCAACCATACATTAGGGAGTTTAAGAAACGAAGACGGCGACGGCAACGAAAACATCATTTCAAAAAAACTTCTCGTGATTGTAGCACTTTCGGCGCGATTATTCCAATTTGGTCAACTTTGTAAAATGTCGGCGAATTGTTTAGGAACTAAAGAAAAAGAGAGAAAAATTTGTCATCATGTGCTCAATTCTCTCCCAAACCTAAAATTTGGTCATTGGCACGTTGCTGTTTTGCAGAGGACGGCAAAGAAATGTACCAGAATGTATAACTCACGTGCAGAGCGATTGGTTTTGCTCATACTGAACCTATTGTTTTGCACACGTTCTCGTTGACGTCTCCGTCCTCGTTTCTTGAACTAGCGTACTCCCTATTATAGGCGCGAAAAACAAGTAAACTGAACAAGGAAGAGGTATGTTCCAGTAAGCTTTCGAGCTTTTAAAAACAAGCGACCCGCGATGTTTAACGTGAAAAACAATAACCTAATCAGTTGCAAATCACTATTTAGGCCATTCCGTATGTGAAGATTAAAACCGCGATTACCAACAAGGAAATATCAGCAAAATATTAGTAGCCTCGGCGTTTATCCAGAACGTAGGGAGCTTAAGCAACAATGACGGCAACGGCAAAGAACGCGACATCTCACTGAATATACCTTGTTGTTATAGCAACTCTTTTGCGATAATTCCATTTTTTATTTAGTAAAATGTGTGCGAACTATCGGGAAGTAAATTACTGTGAATGACAGAGTCTCTTTGCACCAAAGAGGTACGCACCAGTCATTACCTGCCAAATGCCGCCATAATAGCGACGCCTGTACGTGCCACGCGCCAAACCGTATCTTGATTCGACCCAGGCTATTCGGCAGAGAAACTTGTGATCATTTGGAAATATGCGCAGCCCGTTGATCTTGTCAACGACATCCTTGACAACAGATGCACCTTTTGCACGTGAAGTGTAAATTGAGCTCGAGCAGGCCGTAACAAACTGGTAGATAAGTCCGGCCACGACAATCCTCGCCAGAAACATGGTCTGGTAAGAAAAACAGTTAGGATCACTTAAGTGCTAGTCGACCAGGTCTTCTTCGAATTCCTTGAGGCAAACAATTTTTTGCCGGAAGGCGCTAATCCAGATTCTCAGAAAACTTCCAGTTATCAAGACGGTTAGCTCGTCAGTTTCACTTCACTACATGAAACAAATGTTTATGTTATCCCAACTTTATACCTGACCACCTTTTTCTATATTGTTTATTTAGCAGACCCGGTATTTGTCTGTCATTATCGCAGCTGAAACGATTAATATTGAAAATATATATTATGGCTTTACAAACGTTTCAGCTCTCGGAAATATCTACTTCCAAAAACAAGCATTTCTTTTTTGAATTTGAATGAAATGCCTTTCTTTTTTTTTTTCAAGAATAAGTTAGACAGTTGTGTTAAAATTGTCTTTGCAAAGTACAGGGTTAAAACCAAACGAGCTATAACTCAATCGGCAATCAATCGATATAAACCGCAGCACTTCGATAAAAGAACGCCGAAAGCCTTATGTTAGACCGCCATTTCCTCAAATACGGAAGAAATAACTCACATGTCAATATTATACTCTAAGTGCAAATATAGCTTTGTATTATTCATAACCTCGGTTTTACCTCTCTAATTATAACCATTCTGACGTTGCGTTTAAATCTACTACTGAAGCGCGCTAAAACAGTTCAACTCTTTTCCAGCGGACGTTTCGTGTGTCTTTTTTTTTTTTTGCAACTTCCGGAGGGTAGGAGGTCAAATCGATCTCGTTATCCCATGGCTGTGGTAAGAAAAATCGTGAAATATTAAATGGTTCTTCAAGAAACTAAACAGAGTGCTTACTTTTTTAATTCAGGACTGACGGGTACAAACAGAGAAGGAATGCTGAACAGCGAGTTTGGAGCGAGCTCTTTAAATGCCTTGCAACGTCTTAAATTAAATAAACGCGGGCTACTCAAAATGGAACGAACATAGGGCGGGGGTGTGGGTTAGGTTGGAAAGTTGACTGTGCAGCATGCGATGGAGTGATATGGAATTGAATAAATAAAATAGAATGACTAGGATGAATAGGAGAGAGAATATAAAGTGTGGGTGGGGGTTAGGTTGGACAGTTGACTGTGCAGCATGGGGTGGAGTGATATGGAATTGAATAAATAAAACAGAATGACTTAGGATGAATAGGAGAGACACTATAGCATATTTCTTTAATGACAGCCGCCCCACAAGCTATTGAAATTAAGAACAGTTTGAAAGTCCGTGTTCAGTTTATTTGCACAGGTAAGTGGCTGTTGTAGAGAGTGGTCGGGAGTGATTGAGTGAGTGTATCCGCTGGGAGAAAAACGAGGCCGACGTCGAGATGTGACCGTTGTTCCACTGTATCAGGTGTGTAATCTGATTAAGGCGAGGTACACCTGAACACCGTTTTTAGGTCACTTAACATGGATTTAATGTTGATAACTCGTTCGCGTTTCAAGCAATCAAAAATCTCTCTAGGAATAAATAATTATTCTCAAAGGATTAGTTAAATTTAGGGAAACAGGAAATATTGATGATTTAATGAAGGTTTAAAACTGAGTTAAAGTTAGAAATAGGTAGACGGTAACCAAACAGTTCCCCAGCAACCTGCAGTGCCCTTGTGGGGTGTCGACTGTCTTGTGGTGTTTCAAAACATTTTTACCCCATTTCCCGGAGTTTGAAGACGGGATGATCCCTTCTTCAAACTCCTTAAAATTTCACTCAAAGTTCACTCAATTATTTTAGGTACTTCTTGTTACACTATTTGAGATAGGGATACGTTGTTTTAAAAATAAAGCCCAAGTTTAGCTTCTATCTCCCTTACTTCCACATGCCATGAGCACGTGTAAGCAAGCAAGAGATTAAAGGAGCACTCTAATTACTAGTTTCTCACCCGCGACAATTTATCCGCTTCCCGCGACCCGAGACAATTCACCCGCGACACGCGACAATTTACCCCCGACACGCGACCCGCGAAAATTAGATTGTCCCAATCATCTACCTTGTCCATCGTAATAAACAGCACATTTGCGGACAAGTGTTACCGTTTTGTAAAATACAGTTAGAAATATATCGACACCCTTGAAGAAAAATTTATAGAGAAAGAATAACGAACATTGGCATAATGAAATATTGGACTTGATATGTCGGGAATAACGGAATATCGATATTTTAGATAGCCGGTAGAATCGCCTGTTGATTTTACATTTGAGAGAGGGTCGACAAGGAGCAAACGAGGGGGAAAAAAGAGGAATAATAGAATAACGGCAATTTTAGAGATGGAATTTTCATCCCCCGGAAATAAAATGCGATATTCCTGGCATCGTAATCTGCAACGACGAAAGGATAGAACAACTCACGGGTTCAGTCCCTGCGAGCTGAATATCAATATCACCGCAGCGACCGATAACAAAAGCCTGCAGAATTTCTGCACATCGTCTTCATGAACATTGAGGTCTCAAGCCATTCTCTTGAAGAGTCTTGAAGAGTCTCAAATTTCTAGTTTCTACGTTACAATCTGCACAGTATTGTTGGAAAATGTGCACTGAGTATTTCTTTTCCAAATGACAAGGATCTGATTGATGTCACTTGAGTCGATTTTTTTTTACCGATACCTGGCAACCAACTGAGTTGGAACACTTATCATCACAAGTCATTGAACAACTTGAGGCTTGCTTGCATTCTATTTTCAGTTCAAAGACTCCAAAGGGCTTATGGCGTATGTACATCTAGATCAAAAACAAAAGCGATCTACTGGATCTTCCACGCATGCACAAGCCCTTATGAAAAGTGAGGATGGAAAACCCTTCCTGAAAACCAAGGCTGAAATAGGAGCAACATGGAGAGAACACTTTCACGACCTTCTCAATCACAAGGCTGACATCGACAGAGGTGTGCCCGACATGATTTCAAACAAAGTTAAAGATGACTCTCTGTCTCCGATACCTTCCCTCGATACCTTCTCTTGCGAACAACCTTCAGAATTTTAAATCCGGCACAATAAGAAAGCGTGATCTACAGAGCCTCTTAATTACGTACAAGATGGATGCGTTGGATACTATCTATGTAATTCTTAGTCTGCTTGTTTACATATCACACATGGACGTTGCCGAATTTTTACTTTTCACCTTCTCTCTTGTTTTGCACACATGTACAGTTTATAGTTTCAATACACTCTCTATTATTGTAATTAAGGCATAGTTTGTCAATAGCTACATTGCACACCATGCGAAGCAGTTCCGCCTCCAAATCCCTCAGTTCATTATGGCGTTGGGCTTGCTCTCCCGCCCGGTATTAGTTGCGCACAGTGTAATAGAGTTTTTCGAGCAGAAATTGGACTCATAAGCCACCTGCGGAAGCACCGCTGACTGATGCGAAGACCATCATCCTCCGGCCATGAGGGATAGCCAAGACAGCATCTAGATAAAGAAAACTTTTTGATATCGTCTTTCGGACATTTTCGACTGAGGTTTCTGACTTTTTAAATGAAACAAATCCAAATAGTTTTATACAGTTGTTGTACTCTACATTAACTGGACTTGGTAAACCAAGTTTGGAGTTTGTTGTTTTTGTAGATATTAGCGAGCGTCTCTTAAAATTCCGCAGAAATCTCTTATGAGCGTGCGTGCACGCGTCTCCTGTATTTATTTTGCTTCAGGCGGAAAACGGGGACTTCTACTTGCAGCCAAATTCGTTGTATGGCGCTGCGTGTTTTGCAAACTTTGAAGGGATTTTGGGTTTTATCGTTCCACTAATCATCTGATTGGGGGCGGGGTTATGCAAATAGCCCAATCAGAACTCTTTGCGTTGTGATTTGCATAACCCCGCTCCTACTCAGATGATTAACGGAACAGAAAGAACCCATTTTGTTTTCGAAAACGCGCAGCGCGATGCAACGAATTTGGCTGTAACACAGTTGCCAATCGTGTTCCAGTACATATCAATTCTGCTATTCTAGCTTTACATTTCTCCATAATTAGTAAAATACGGCCTATGTGTTTCATCATCAAAGGTGAAAACAAAATTCGTAGCCTTTTCAATTGAGTGAAATTTTAAAGATTTTCTTTCTTTATTCCGAGCAAGAGGAAAGCCCTAAGGGCCGTTTGTCCGATGATGGCAAAAATGTTTATGCTTGTCTGTCGACCGAATATGGGAATAGTTTTTACGGCAGTTGATGTTAGCTGTGACCAAAAACTATTCACGATTAGCGAACAAGAACACGAGTCCTCCAAAAAAAACATTCGCTTCTTGGGAGAAGCCTATGTTTCTTCAATTTCCTGATTTCCTGATCACTGGAAGGCCAACTTTGAAAACTTTAGATCAGTGTTTGTGAAAAACATCTTCCTCGATATTTCGCATATTTTTTTAAAGTCTATGTTGCTTTCTTAGTTTCCCAACGCGCTTTCTACAAATCTACTGCGACATGAGGTCACTGCGCAAACTATAGAGAACCAGGAGAACGGAAGTCTTTGCGAACTTCACACTATCGGCAACTTTGAACAAGATTTCTATCTTTACGCATTACGATAGCCGACAAACGCAAGATCAAAACTTTGATCTGTCAGATGATAAACTCCCGCAAAACTCTGTACCTGTACTCGTGAAGATACTTGGGGGCGAATATTGGTTCATACTTCCTACATTGGAAATATGGCGTTACAGTAAAAGCTCTGTTAAGCCACCGTCTCTATTAACCCTCCCCCCTCTCTCATAAGCCCCCCGTTTGGAAGTCGGTTTTTGTAATAATTAATTGCAAAAATGTTTGGACGAACATCATCCAACATGGGCGGCCAAACGGTCGAACAATGTTGGATTGAGCAAAGTTGGAACTTTGAATCCAACTGTGATCAATAGTTTGGCCAGGGCTTTATTGCTCTTATCTTTAGCACTCAAGGTAGGACTATGGACCAGATTGCTTTCCTTTTCCGTGTATCCGTTTCCGTTCGTGGAAATTGATGTTCGCGGATCTGGGAGCAAATGGTAAGCAATTTTTATTAATGCTGGAAAAGATGGAAAAACCTGACCACAGCAATTTTGTTTGTTGACCCTATGTATTTTTGAAACTTTGCCATGGAATGTGTTACTGGCAAAAATTATCCACTTTCCATGCTTCTACTTTGACCAGCTTTTTAGGGCTCAAATTCGAGGTAGACAAACCTCCTATGCCATGAACCAGAAAAAAATGCCAATCTGTTGAATTGTTAATTCATAACATTCCAAAGATTGATGGTAGGTATAGGCAAAAACACCCATTTTTGGCAAAGTGAAACTTTTATTTGTGATTTTTCTCTTCGCAAATAGCCAGCGTTAGTCCACAAGTTTAGGTTCACAGCATACATCGCAGTGTAAAGTGTTTCTTGCCTCACTGACTAAACGTTTCTGCTCAAATATTTTTACCGAGGCCTAGGAACCACTATTAGAGACATTTGACAAAAGCTTGTTCTGTTGCCATGGCAACAAGAGACTCGTACATCTACATTGTGTTTGTTATCATTAATGGCATAGCAGTGGGGAATCCCCTCTGCTAGATTTTGCCGACACGTTAATAAAGTCATCAATCAATCAATCAATGATGGTGGTTTCTACTGAGTTAGTTTGATTTTGAAGAAAGAGGTGATCTTGAGTGGAAGACCCCCATAAGCTAACGGAAGGAGAAAGAAAAGAGGCCGTACAAGCAGGCTCCTGGTACAAGTCAATTTCGACATTACAGGCAAGTAGTACAGGCTAGTCAAATTTATCTATTGATTTTAATGATCTGTAGCTCTAATGTTATCAATTGGCGCACTAGTACACTCTGGCGAAAGATAAAGGAAATTCCGAAGATTCGTTGGATTACTATCAATATATAACGATAGTAGATAACGAGATAACGAGTTCAAAACTTTTTTTACAGGTAGTTTGTTCTTAGTTGTGTATAAAAATAAAAGACTAAAAGAGAATAATGTTCTAATGAATTAAAGGAAAGTCTTGCTTTGGACTAGACTGCAATGTTGAATGAAAGTCATACAATTTATTCTCTAGATCCGCCACGACTGAGCAACTCTGCCACTTGATCAGTATAGTGAAGCGCACTCATGCACAAAGGATTCTGGAGGAGACAAGTTTCCGAGTTGTGGGGGAGGAAGGAGAAACGTCTGTTGATTGTGAAACAGGAACAGTCAACAAAACTGACATCCTTGATGATGGTTCGAGCGAGGAAAATAGTCATGAATTAATTCCATGTTATTTTGACAAAAAATTTAAACAAAGAAAAGAATGTTAGTTTCATTAGTGTGGGCGAGGAGTTCGATGACCTCTCTGTCTCTTCTTGTTTGATTGTTTGTTTGTTTTTTGTTGTAGCTGTTGTTGTATGTTGTTTTACGCGTATGAGGTTAAATAAAGAAATGTTTCATTGCCAAAACTGGCAACAACAACAGCAACTTCATTATATCCATCGTTACATTTTAGTTTAACTAGAAATTACTCTGTGGCACTATTCAGTGGAAGCATGACATGAAAGATACTGATGGATATAACACAAAGTTAGATTTTGGTTAAGAGTTTCTACTGACTATTCCTGAGCATTTTGTTGAGCAATGTTTTCAAAACGGCAAATGTTCTAAAAATGGTATGCTCTTTGCGGAGAAGGCCCGAGGCCTGCATGAACTAGACCTGGAGCCGGGACATATCCGATTCCGGTGCCACGTCGGCACGGCGGGTCGGTCGTGTATTCCAAGTAAATCGTATCATGGCCATTATGTTGATCAGGAAGGAAATGATCATGATTTAAAAAGAAAACGAATACCGGCTATTCCAAGTTTTTCTGTTCCGTAATAGTTGCGTCAAGGAAGAATAGCTTCAACTTTAAATGAATTCCACTCGGTATTTTTTGTTACATTGAGAAAGGTAATATTTATTTTCTTATTGACCAGAATTGCTTAAGTAACACTGAGATTCTCTTAGAATTGCAATGAATATGCAGTTCAAATTCATTCACTCTCACAGCGAAGGCAACAACAATATGGGGCATTACCAACCAGCCAAGAGTCAATCAACAAATAGCACGCAAATTACAAAAAGCAAATTACAAAAAGTCTGCATTACTCTCTTTATCTGAAGAGCTTTTTGAGCTAATATCATGAAGAATCTTCAATATTTCATTCAAAGAATTATTAGCAGCAATAATTTGTTTCTGTTGTTCGCCAATGATCGTCTGGACTTTCTGGAGTTCAGCTCCACCGGCTTCCAGGTTCATTCTTTCATCTGACAATGCAGCATCTTTGTTATTCCTTTCAGCAATTGTTCCAGAACACACCTGCAGCAATACCATTGTGGACGGTTAATTTTAACTGACAACTGCATGAGTATCTTATCTACAGATTCTCCGTATAACCTGGAGTTTCGTTACCTCTAATTTATAGTGCCGACTCCTAAACTCTAACTGAATTCTCGTCTATTCGGAAACTTATCTCAAAAGATTGATCGCAATTCTCGGTCCCGATAAACATTTCGAACAAAGAGGTCCAACTTATCAACTTGTGCGGATATCGGCGGTAGGAATTTCACCTACAACGGACTTACAACTTACACCACTCCCTCCCTAACGCGGGGCCGAAAGCTTCTTAACCTCGGAGAGAAAATTGAAGCTCAGTTTCGAGTTTATTTGAGCACTTTTCTGGATCAGTAATTGTGTCTCTTAAATGTGAATGTTCAAAATCCATCAGTTACCTTGGCTAAAACTCGAATGTCTTTATGGCCCATTCCAATGAAAGGATAAAGTTCCTTTTTCTTTTCTTCGTAATCCATCCAGGCTTCGTATATCAGGGCTCCATTCAGGGTGAAGATAACCGCAACCTTACCATCCTCAAGTCTTCCAAAGTCAACTGAACATACAATTGAATCCCCCCGATATGCCATTTTACCTAGTCATATATGAAATTGTGAAAGTCAGGTGGCTTGAAAACAATTGTGATTTCAGGTTCGTAACTTCACGGAAAAACAACAAAAACGAATCTTGTGAAGGCTAGAGAACAGGTTTAAATACTTCGTTTACAATGGAATGTAGTTTGGAACAGCTAGTTACCAAAGAAAACTTTGAGAAGTACTTTTGCTGTTTTTAGTTATTTATAGAACTATACCTTCCACTGGCTGAACACTTTTGTTATCTCGGTCAGACACGTTTAGAAGGCGACCATCGCAAGTGTAATAACCAATAGTGTCTTTGACTTGGCCAGCTGACATGTGGGGCTTGTGCTTGGCTCGAACCACTCCAACAACCAATTCTCGCTTCCCTCCATCTTCTTGTATCAGAACCTGGTGACAGTGATCGTACAATAATAATGACGCGTCACTGTAAAAAACAGGAACGCGTTATAATGACATTCGCTTGCTATAAGGAACAGACGAAGAATTGGCCAAAAACTGCATGAAATGGTGTTGTTCTATATTTGCATCAATCAAAATTATTTGTACACTTTTTAAAACTTCTATAAGGAACAGACGAAGAATTGGCCAAAAACTTGGTGTTGTTTTATATTTGCATCAAGAGAAGAGAAAATGCGCAACGCACTCCAGTGCTATAGTCCAAAACTCGAAAAAAGTGTATCTATTTCATGTATTTCGTCAGCGAGCCTAGTCTCCATCAATTCTTGACTTTAGTTAACGATCTCACCTCTAGCTTAGGGAAGCTTTCTGTGAAAGGCCATCTATACCTAGCACCATGAAAATCTTGTCCTTCCAGCTTACAGGCTTTGCAAAGGTCACGACCAGCGTAAGTAAACAAACAGCCTTCAATCTGTATTCCTAGACTGTCCCAGAACTGGAAAAAATATTTTTTAATGTGGTCAGGTCATCATTCGATGAATAATTCGTTTGTTTGATGATTTGATCGCTGGTTTAACTGTTTGTATGATTGCTTGTTTGCTCGTTCGACTGGTTTGCTTGTTTATTTGATTTCAATCCAGGTAAGTTTTGGTTCAACGTCGCTGAAAGTAAAACCGTTGAAGTAGTGTAGGGATTAATTAGGATTAATCAGGAATAATTCGGGATTAACAAAAACCAAAAGGCAATAAAAACTGAACGATTATATAGACAACAACAACAACAACTTAATTTGTCAAAAAAGAGATCACATTTATTTTCACACGTCCCTACATTTTAGCAAGTGAAGCTAGTCAAGGCAGACAGTGACGCTACATACATTTATGGAACATTGCCTGTCATTGGCACACATATATAAACAAATATTAATAAAATATAAATAAAATTAAAAGAAGTGTTACAAACATGTAGAGAACAGAGAGATAACTAGGAAGCGAAAGAAATAATTTAACGCGATGCCTTTTTCTCTTTTATTTCATAAATAAGGGTGTCTATGTAAGCATAATTATCCTGCTTTTCAAGATTGTAGAATAAGAGACTGTATTTTTTAGTTAAAAGCGTGTTTTAAAAGTTCTCAAATTCTCAGGGATACTGTTCCAAAATTTTCCTCCGAAGCTAGCAAATGAGTTTTTATGGTGCTTAGTTTAGAGTATTTACGATACTGTAATTAAGACAGCACAACTAAATTATGCTGCATGTAACAGATTCACAGTGAGCAAAGTTTTCATTCCTTAGAGAAGAAAGGGTGACTGTACTGATTAAATTGTACATTTTGCATTGACTTATGCTACGAAGAGAGACTTTGCCATTATTCACTGACAATAGTATATTTACATATGCGCAAATATGCCAAGCGTTATGCACTGGTCAGCGGATTCACAAAATGTTTAATTAAGCAAAGTACTCAGTTTTCTGAAAAATCCACCTTGACCATAAAACAACCCAATTTGCCCATAAAATGCCAAATCGAGTGGGAACATTTTTCATTAACGCTTTGACTACTTCACCGGCCGAAACCGCCCGCGCAGAACCACGTCCCTTGTACCGCTTTTGACGTCACCAGTTTTAACGCTCATAGACAACTTTTATATGTAACATATGCAGGGGGAAGAGATCTTTCAGACCATACCCGAATAAGCACGATTCCATCAAACAGGCCGGAGTAAACGCGAAAAAACCAAGTGACATTGACCCGAAAATTTGAATGAAAATCTTGTTCCACTACCTACCTGCACTTCCATCTAATCCTACGATCCTAAAAGTTTTCGCCAAATCATTTCCCACCGAAAGGAAGTCCAGTAAATGCCCAGCAAGAGAAAAAAAAGTGAGGCAAGAAAAGTGAAAGAAAAGGGAGGAGAGAAAGCGAAAGGTAGAAGGAGAGGGGGTGGCAAAACTTTTCAACACCCCAAAATTTTGTTTTCTGCGCATGCCCCAACTTGGAAAGCTAATATTAAGCATCAGGAACAGAAGGGCGCAGGGAGCTCCACCAGCAAACAGAGTTTTGGGCAGTATTAGTTCTTTTTGGCTAGATTCTGGCCAGAAAACGGCTCGACGAGCTTCATAAGGTGTTTATCGGCAAAATGCTCGGGAGTAAAAAGGTTCACAGGAATCGTACGAGCGAAGGAGTGAAATAGCTCGGCATAGCTTCAACTTGGAAATGGCATAGCCGTTGTCCGAATTAAAAAATAATGCAAAAAATGTACATATTTTTGTAGGTATATTTCTGTATTTCTTTCTCAGACAAGTAACCATGAAGGAACTACTTAACAATAATACTCAACGCTTAATAAAATAAAGCGCACAGTTGATGTGAAGTGCAGTTCTTCCCTGCAGTAAGCAAGGAGCATAGATCAATTACTTGAAAAAACAAAACAACAACGATAGAACAAAGCAAGTTTCTTTTCAGCTAATGATTTTGTTGCACGTTTAAGCATAATACTGAAGAACTTAAAGCAAAAACCATTCTTCAAAGGACGTCCGTTGACTTATGCAGTATTTTAACGAATGGCCTCGCCGTCCCCCTCAGGGGAATGGCTGTCTGAAAATAAGATTCTGAAAGCACTGGAGGCTGCAACGCTGGCAAACATCTTTTTGTACTCTGCTCGGAAGGTACGATTCATGACGCCATAAATAGCAGGGTTGATGGCGCTACTGATGAACCAAAGGCAGGTGGCAATGAGAAAAATCTGAAGAAAAACATTGGAGAAAAGCATTAAAAGAGATGTCGATCTATAGTCACTACATGTCAGGCAAGTGAACTGTCCCTTTCCTATCGGCTAAATTATTTGGTCTGATCTCTACCGAATACATGTATTCTTGCCCTGGTAATTAGTAGTTAGAAATCCAGATGATATTTAGATTGACTGGACACCTGAAAGCCTAAACATCCCTGGTGCTTTTCCAACACCTGGGTGGTTTTTGTTCGACCTGATCTACTACTAGGACAATAGTAACATGAAAAACGTCTTTCAGAAACGTGTTGGAAAGTTTAAAGGAGAATTCTGTTTAATTATAATGTTTAAATTTTCATTCGCATAGTTTTAAGA
This sequence comes from Pachyseris speciosa, assembly GCA_016490735.1. Taxonomy (NCBI): domain Eukaryota; kingdom Metazoa; phylum Cnidaria; class Anthozoa; order Scleractinia; family Pachyseridae; genus Pachyseris; species Pachyseris speciosa. The sequence continues at coordinate 1,697,358 of JAEMWC010000008.1, forward strand.
AAAATCATTAAATTCGTAGTCTATTCCATGCAGCGATGTCGATACGCCAGTAAAATTAAACCCCCGTGTCGCATCCAAATAGTGTCAAATTAAAAAGATTATCTTCAACTAGCTAAACAAGGTGTTTACTTTCATCTTGGGTAACGCCGCAGCGGAAAGATGAAAAGCTATTGACCTGTGACTGCGTCAACCAATCAGAATCTACAACAGCATTTACCAAAAATTAGAGCTTTTATGAAAAAGTCGAGCAATCTATTCGTGACGATAATATTGAGCCAAATCTGCTTCTTCCGCTGTAATTTGTTTTCATTTTCAGATAGATTGTGTTGTTTGTTCGTTTGCTGGTTTTTGTTTGTTTTCCTATTTTTGTTTTCCTTGTTTTTCCTTGTTTTGTTTCCTTTCTGTTGTTTTTTCTTGATCGATTTAGCTATTTATTTAGACTTTTTTAAATACGGTTTTTACTTTCTACGAGAACCATGCACGTTGTAAAAATCTTACCTGGCGTGGAAGAAGAAGCGGATTGATTTTTTCCATGGTGTCCATCACTTCCGCCGGAATCCAGCAAAAAGTAAATGAAAGAACGATGGCTGCCACTGCTTTGGCCACGGACACTTCTTCAGCGTGGCTGCCGGCCTGACCTTTGCGGTTGGGTTGGTTTAGATTTGGAGCCACTGCAGCATTATGCTCCTGGACCGCACGGAACACCTTCCAGTAACAGACCACTATCACACCATAAGAGATAGCGAATGAGCCATACAACCAGAAGTTGAAGCAGTAAATGGCCGCGGGTTTCATCATCCGCCTCCAACACAAGAGGTATCCGGGGCAGAAAAAGAAGTTGTCCAGCGACAAAGCATTCGGGAGGCCATTGATGAACAGTGCTACGATCCACACCGACGCGATCATGAGAAGCGTGCGCTTTTTAGTGAAGGCCTTCTTGTAGATACTTCGTCTCTTCATGCACATGTACCGGTTGAAGGCCGTCAGAGCCATGAGATAGATGGACACCTGCGCTAGAACCGCCATTGCAAAGGCTTGTGCTCTGCAGACCATGTCGCTAAAGCGCCGCTTGCTGTGTATCACGGCGTCGATTGTGAGCGGCATGACGGTAGCAGCGGTTAGGAGGTCTGCGAAGGCGAGTGCAACGATCAGCATTGTAGTCGAGGTTTGGAGTTTGGGGCTGCGGCAAACGATGAAGCACAGCAGAGCATTTCCAACCAGAGCAGCCAAGTTAATGGTTATTAGAACCGCAGATTCAATCCCAATCATTGCTTTATCTCTCGCTTCAAGTTGCTCTTGTAATATAGCCAGGACATCAACACTGGCGTCCCCAGGGTCTATGTTGTTCATAATTGAAGCAAAAATAGTTCACGCCTGACACTGCCGATTTGGAACTGTCAACACCTATTGAATATTTCCTTTTTTGTTGTTTATTATGTATTCATTTAAATTCATTCTACTTGCCGACCACTTATGTTACACCTGTTTAGCTAGCCATCTCTTGATGGGGCAGGAAAATCGGAAAATCCTTAAATACCTCCCACATAAAGCATAATAAACTTCACACCAAGTTCAAAACTAAGCTTTGAACTTACTTCATAAGCCTTTCATTGAGAAAAAGTTCAACAGGCGTTCTCTTAGGCAATTCAAACTACTTTATGACTGGTGGATAATGTGTCTCGGACTTCCCCCGCTCAGACAACTGAACATATTAAAAGTTTCAATTTGCCTGAATACAATTTAAGTGAGGCTTTGAATTTATAAACTTTTGACTTTTCGACTCGGCGTGCAGTTGAAATAAAACTAAGTAATCGAAAGTAATTATGAGAAGAAATGGAGGATTACCAACCATGAGAATAAAGAGAATCGTTCAAATATCCTGCATTATTGGAGTTTTGGAAAAAAGTACCGCAAATACGTTATTTAAATGGGAAAAAAGAAATAAAATCAGCAACGGACCGCCCACGATAATGCTGCTAGTTTACATAGGATCAACAAGAGATCCAATCAGCCAAAAAATGTATCGTGTGAAATTGAAAGACGTATTTTTTCCTCTCGTTCACTTAAGCCCATCGTTAAGCTTAAGCTTAATATGAACTACCGCAAGAAGAATTTCTCTCGCAAATGCTTTAAATTTTAGTTTCAGTTTTTCAGGTAAATAATCCTGTGCCAATTCATATCTGAGGGCATAGCAGTTTTAAGACAAGAGCAATACGGTTTAACTATTCGTTCCATAGAATACCCGTTGAGAAGGGACCTTTGTCCTCGCAAAATCAGTAATCGGTTCTTTGATGGAGCGTTATCTCCAGCGCCGGAAAAATAATTCCTTTTGTCTTCGGAGGGGCAGTAACTTCATTTAAGATGTAAAATATTTCACTATGCAGCTGGAATTTTCGGAAAGAAAACAGAAACTCGGAAATGATTAGAACAAATGTACGTTGCACTAAATTTCTTCGACTTCGCTATTTGACTTGCTTTTTGTTTAAAGGACAGATTAGTATGAATCCCATTTAAAAAAAAGAGAAAACCTGGAAACCTGAAGAAAGATCGTTATTTATTTTTCTTTGATTATTTTGGCAATTTAATTGTCGTAAGATGTCACTGTATATATTAGAATAATTACCAAAACAAAGAAAAATTGGCACGAAAACCGTCGCCGTACTCTGCTGGTAAAATGGTTTATTTCCCTTATTCTGCTCGAACACCTAAACCTTGAACTCTGCTCGGTATATGGGAGGGATCCTGGGCCTAAAGCCCTGGTCAAACGGCGCATGATAGTCGATGATAGTTGATTCTCTCCAAACTATCATCGACTATCACCAACTATCATTCACATGGTCAAACGGCGCATGATAGTCGATGATAGTTGATGATAGTTCACCGGCAGTCGCGCGAGCAAACGTCATGCGAGCAGCTAGTTCCAGGCTCTTTCCGCGAAAAATGTGAGCACTAAAATGGCTTCGCGAGAGACAAACTTGTAGAAGTATGAATTTATCGCGACGAAAGAGGGCGGCAGCTTGCTTAATAGTAATCGATTTGTTGGAGGGATGCGGTGTCTCTTCTAATTCTTGCGAGTTGGCACTTTCTTCAGAAGATATCTTCTCTATGTTATCTTGGTCTTCAATATTTTTGTTGTCATGATTATCATCTTGGATATAAACACGTATTTCTGAAGCTGCAGCTGAGCCTCGCGAGGAACTTTTGGCGGCCATTTTAAACGAGCCCGTCGATTCTCGGGGAAAACAGCTGACCAAAAACTATCATGAACTATCATACGCGTGGTCAAACGAGAAAAACTATCATCGACTATCATGAAGAATTTGAGCAAGCTCAAAATGAATGATAGTTGATGATAGTCGATGATAGTGCATGATAGTTGGTGGTCAAACGGAAGCGCGCGCTTCAACTATCATCGACTATCATGCGCCGTTTGACCAGGGCTTAACCCCTCTTACTAATTAGATATTCATGCTTAACTAAATTGTAATTCATCTTACTCTATACGTATCACTCATTTTAGTCAAGACTGGCTTCAAAGTATGTGATGGAGTAAATGCGTTTTAGCTAACAAGTACATGAATGACAAGGTATTCTCCTTTGCTAGTCGTAGAAACAATACAACTTTCTTTAATTTTCCAGACAAGTTTCGACGGTGCATCCGTCATCATCAGTGTACAGTTTTGAAATTGCCGTTGAATTTATAACGCGCGTGAAATTACAAGGTTCGTTACATTGCGTTAACAATATTGCGTGCTAAATAGTTTAAACAATAGACATTAAGCGATTTAAACTATTTAGCACGCAATATTGTAAACGCAATGTAACGAACCTTGTAATTTCACGCGCGTTATAAATTCAACGGCGATTTCAAAACAGTACACTGATGATGACGGATGCATCGTCGAAACATGTCTGGAAAATTAAAGAAAGTTGTATTGCTTCTACGACTATCAATTTTGTTGCTGCTCAGCAGACCATTTGGATCTATTATTCTCCATTTGTTTTATATTTAGTTTTCAATTTTTCTTACGGTTATGCATCCATTGGTTATCGTTACTGATTTTCCGATATTTTGCTCAAATTATGGTCGAACACGATGCGTTATTCTGCCGGCGGGATGCTCGCCTCAAAAGTCACTTGTTCTGCTCGAAATATTACACAACCTACGCCGCACACAGTTTCCTGCCGTTTTAGAGGTTCTTTCGTGGAATTTTTTGCTTTGAGGGAATGGCTCCATCTCGTAGAAAACTGAATAAGTTAGCTGATATAAAGTCATGCAATCAGATTTATTTGATCCAAGCTGAGCCTTTTAAATTTTATTTTTGGTTCAGCATATATATAATGGTGATGACCAAAGTAAAAAAAGTCAAATTTGGTTTATACTTACGTCAGGTCCAACCGAAGCCACTCTAGCGCTTTGAGATTGATTGTAGAATACTTTCCTGGCAATTTGGTTGCACATTTCGCGATTCCTACGCGTCTCAATCAGCATGTGGTTCATGTCTGGAAGTGAGAATAACTCATCACTAAATGAAACCGAATTATCTATGAACGTTTCTGTTCGTCTGGCGGTGGATTGAAGCAGGAGCCATAGCTTATCGTGGCCCATTATGCTTTCAGTTGTCAATCAGCTGACAGGCCGTACACGCCTTTTCAACGACCACTACTCAGAGTTAAAGTTAATGCGTCTAATACTACTGGAATGATATTCGTTGAGTTTTTGTGGGATTCAGAAGGATTTTCTGCTGACTAAGGCAGTCAAGGCGGGAGTAAAGATAAGGGGATAAGACACCACAATTTCATAGCCAAAATATTAACAATGTAATTTCACATACAAGCCGCATATAAGAAGTACATGTTATCAGTTACGTATGATGCGTTTCGTTCCATCAGCAACACTGAACTGCACTAACGTGCAATGACTGAAAAAAGACTAAAAAATGTACGAGATGAAAGGGTATGATATGGTTGGTGTCAAAACCCTAATTATCGCTTAACGTCTTGGTTTTAAAAATATTCAAGCCTGATTTTTAAGTGACCTATGAAGGAAACCTAGGCCGGTAATGACCATGTTTTAATACACACCTCGCTGATTTTTTCATATTAATAATGGTCATACTATTCTTGTGCTAACTAGTCCACATTTCCAAAGAGGTTTGTATCAAATCAAGGTCACCTCCAGCCTCGCTTCCACTCAAAGGCCAGGTCTTTGAACATGGGCTATTCCACAACAAAGGCCGCCAACTTTGATTCGTAGTAGTAAATTTAACTTGTGACATTCATGACATGCCATGTTGTCATGTAACGTTTGCTTTTCCGGCCAGAATACGTTGAGTTAATTTAAGATTTTATCATAATATCAAAACAAAACCAAACAAACAAAAAAAACAAACAAACAAAGCTGTAGATTTTCCCCTTAAAAAGGTAAATGCATCAGAGCAACTTTGGATAGCAGCATCGCAACTGGATATATTTTAATTTCTTTTCTTCTTGCTTTCTTTTATATATATAATTATTGTTCAGAGAACTGGAAACTAAATTATTATGTTTTTGTGCAAGTTCCCTCTCAAAATCATGCTTCAAGTCGTGGTTTGGACAGCTTCCGCCATTTTAACCTTTTAAGGGGAGGTGTTGGATTGTCCGTTTGGCTAACCCTATTAAGCCTTTGTAGAGGGCCACCTCATAAGATGTCACTAACAATTGCAAACTTCAATCAATGGTTTTATCTCCTACCTGTTAAAGGAAAGGAAGATCCATATGTTGCAAAATAAGCTGACCTCAGTTTAGCGATCACGCGATCCAGCTACAAACAAAGCAAACAACACTATTGATGGTATTGAGCAGGCATTTTAGTAAATCGCCACTTTAATTCTGGAAAGAGAATCCTTTACGATGGACTTGGCTCGTTCAGGAAATCACAGTCAAGAAAAGTCCATGCCCAAACGGGTTTTATATATATGTGCCTTGTTCTGTTTAGAAGAAACGGATCTGGGTGATTTAAAATAGGCCTGAGACCCCTTTTGAAAAAGACCAACTAAGTTATCTGGTCGAACAAGTATTTCTGTCACACCTGCACTGTAAAACAGATTATTCCCAATGATAACCCGTGTTTTAATTAAGATAACCACGAGTTTAAGAAAATTTAGTAGTTTCAAAGTAAAAGACAATGGGATCAATTTTTCAGCAACAGACAAATGGCAGTTTATCATAGCTTCCGAGAAAGGGGCTTCTGGATTCAAATAACATGGTAAGTCACCTCGTTATCTTTCTTATAATTTTGCGGTGTGAACTTTCCATTTAATTTTCATTTCGACTTACAAGTAGAAGACATTTTGACGGTCACTGTGGTCGAAAATCACAATTGCGAACAATTCCTTTCAGGGATCCGTCATGTTTGTAGGGGTGCGGGAACCCGTGAACTGCTTTTCTCATGGTAACCATGGTTAGCGGTATTGCTCGTGGGCGCGACCGCACGACGACGTTGCCCAATAATTAATAATATCCTGATAATAATAATAATCATCATCAATACTTGAGCTCAACTTGGCGGCCATACTCCAGCTGACCACCAAGTTTACAGGGCACGTCTTTGATATTGGACATCCATGTTAGGGCCAATTGACACCTGTCAAACAAGGAATCCCCTTACCAGTATAATGTAACCATATCGCGGGCTCAAGCTTAAAGCTCATCGAGGTCAGCTGTCTTTTGAAGTTGACCGCTGACCAGGTACTGGCTTTCGATTGGATCGCAGGGTGAAGCCTTGTGTGGGACACTAACCAAAACGAGGCTTAAGGAGATTCCTCTCAATTGCATGGCGCATCCTTACTGCGCATAATTTATGGCGTCATTTAGCGCGCGCTCATGCGCGCGTACACTAGAAACATTGCGAATTTGCCTTGACATTGAGCTTTTTCAGCTGAAATTTTCACTTTGTCGTCGTGTTGTAAAGAAACGAGCACGGTGACCCCACTTTTTTATTGGTATAACGTACTTGTAATAGGCACACGAAAAACATATTTTAAGGAGAAAAAAAAGTTTAATAGTACAAGTTGGATTATTTATATATAAATGGGGTGAAACTCTGCGTTTGGAGCCAGGAAGGAGTTTGAGATGATGACGAAGTGTTCCAAATTTCCTCACAATATTTGCAAGATCGGGCAATTTGAAATCACAATACTAAAAGAATATAACCCAGAAAAACAATTAGGCTCTAGTTTTCACTACATTTATAGTTTTTGCTACATAATAACAGCTTTCTTCAGTTGTTCATGCTTCGAACATTTCTCGCACAACTCCGTAAAAACACTTAGAACAACGAGTATGCAGGGCTAAAACAAGCACGGTGACCCCATCTTTTTATTGCATTTTTTCAATGTCCTATGCATGACTATCAATTGTGCCAAGTCTGAAAAAAGTCTTAATAGTACATCCTTTTCAGGGGAATTACCTTAAGAGCAGTTTTGCTGTAAGGAACGACTAAGGGTATGTAAGATAGAAAAAAGCGATTTTCCCAAACTTTGTCAAAATAGAGGCCAAAGTGAACTAGTTATAAAAATATATGTTACCGGTCGTTTAGGTTTTTCTTTATTATTATTTTTTTTATGCATTTTTTCGGATTTTGCGCATGGCGGCAGCCTAAATCAACGCCGAAATTGGGAATTTTCCGAAACCTCTTACATATATATTGAGAGTGTTCATGAAAAGATTAACCCAGGAAGTCAACATATCTTGTTTCACAACTGCGAGGATCATTCTTCATCTGATATCTTATTTCCTTTGGTTATTATCGGTGTCAAATTTAAATAAAAGATTAACTTCAATTTTTGACGGAGTCCTGCAATAGAGCTTTCGACAACCGAATTTAGGCAATATTCAACGCACAAAAAAGCACTGTGGTACATGGCTTTACCCAACAAGACTATACTCCGGGAAAGAACAATCATTTTAACTACACATTGGTCGAAAAAAAATTGGGGTAAATGAAACGGCGAATTCTGAGAGCATTTTCAAAACAGGTCACTTGAGTAATTTGAGCGACCTTTTGACCTTTCATGTCAATGGGACATCATCAAACGGCAGCTCTTAACATGTTATTTTCGTTCACCGGAATACGTTTCTCGTTGATTTAGTTTTCTTTAGTATCATGTTTTAAGTAGAAGAAGCTAGACTTTTGATTTTGGAGGCGTCTACCATCAACGTTAAGCAACGCATGGGTATACTTAACAATTGACGGTTACGATAAGCTTATGTAAGTCGCCGAATTTTACATTAAAACCCTGTTTCTTACAATGGCGAACAGCGAACTTAAAGTCAATTTACTGAATGCTTAGAAAATATTCCTTATCTTAGGCAGTTTTCCCTGGCTGGAAACCACAGAGATTTAGCAAACTCATAGTGAGGGCGCCGGACCATGTCGCATATACTAAATGTGAGTCACGACTTCGACGATGTCACGCAATATCAACAAGTTTTCGTATTTTCGACAAACAAAGAAAACACCTCCATAGATCAATTTATCTACCGAATTTAGTAAATCGGACATTTTCCTGGCAAGAAACCACAGCAGTTTTAGCAAACTCAGAACGAGAGCCCCGAGCCGGCATGTCCCACGTGATCAGTTGTCAATATGTTGAGGCTGTTTAACAATCACGGGGTCCACATAAGTTACCGAAGGGACAGAAGTAAGTTTTGCTGTGCCATGAAAACACATAAAGACACTTAGCATAACAATGGTAAGGACTGTTTGCGAGTATTTTGGTGTGTGAACAGACGGATTCCACGGAAGGTGCAAGGCGGAGTACATTTCTGCATTAGGGGAGCTTATCAAGGGTGTGCCTCCCCGGGGTATTAAAAAAAGTTAATATCGGGAGGCTCCGCCCCGATTTCCGACCTCTTACCCTTTTATATACCACTTTTGGCAAAAAAGGTATCCCTTTCGTATACCCTCCATTGACAAATGGTACCCCTTTCGTATACCTTCCATTTGGAAAATGGCACCCCTTTCACAAGAAGTCTTCTTGTCATTTTCATGTAGCGAAACAGTACAGTCATAAGGTATGTGCGTTCTTTTAAATACCTAAATGACAGATTTCTCTACCCTTTCATATACTTCGACTCGTGAAATCCCTACCCTTTCGTATAACTGAAACTTTCCGATATACTAAATTCGGCATGATAAATTGATCTATGTGGGTGGTGTTCTGTTTGTATGAAAATCCAGGAGCCCATAAAACACAATAACTTGTTGATATTGCATGACATCGAAGAAGTGGTCCATTGACATGCCAAGCATGCCACATGGCTTGGCGCTCTCGGTATGAGATTGCTAAAACTCCATGGTTTGGAGCCAGGGAAAGTTGCCTAAGGTAAGGAATATTTTCTAAGCATTCAGTAAATTGACTTCAACTTCGTTGTTGATACCGCCGTTGTATAAAACAGGGTTCTAATGTACAATCAACATATGATCAACATCTCGTAACCGTCAAAATACAAGTTAGGTCAAATTTCAAAATATACCCATGCGTTGCTTAACATTGCGAGTAGACGCCTCCAAATTCAAAAGTCTAGCTTCATCTAAAAACATGATAGTAAAGCAAACTAAATCAACGAGAAACGTATTCCGGTGAACGAAAATAACATGTTAAGAGCTGCCGTTTGATGATGTCCCATTGACACAGAAAGGTCAAAAGGTCGCTCATATTACTCAAGTAACCTGTTTTGAAAATGCTCTCAGAATTCGCCGTTTCATTTACCCCAATTTTTTTTTTCGACTAATATGTAGTTGAAATGATTGTTCTTTCCCGGAGTATAGTCTCGTTGGGTAAAGCCATGTACCAGAGTGCTTTTTTGAGCGTTGAATATTGACTAAAGCTCTGTTGCAGGACATAAATTTTAAAATTCCGTCAAAAATTGAAGTTAATCTTTTATTTAAATTTGACACCGTTAATAACCAAAGGAAATAGGATATGTTGACTTCCTAGGCTAATCTTTTCATGAACGCTCTCAATATATAAGCAAGAGGTTTCGGAAAATTCCCAATTTCGGCGTTGATTTAGGCTGCCGCCATGCGCAAAATCCAAAAAAATGCATAAAAAAATAAAGAAAAACCTAAACGACCTGAAACATATTTTTATAACTAGTTCACTTTGGCCTTTATTTTGACAAAGTTTGGGAAAATCGCTATTTTCTATCTTGCATGCCTTTAGTCGTTCCTTACAGCAAACTGCTCTTAATTTTTGGGGCGCTTTCTGCGGCTCAAAATTTCACATTCAGTTGGTTTCTTCATTTTGCGAAGTTTATCTTTTAATTCGCGTAAAGGCATACAGATCAGGTACTCAGATACTCCGGAAGGTGAATTTTCAAGTTATAAGAGGAAGAGTAAAAACGATTTTTCTCAAGAAAAGCTTAAAATTTGGATCGACTTGTGTGGTTAAAAAACAAATGATTCAACGCTTCAAGGGCTTTCACCTTATCGCGGAACCTTGCAGCTCACCAAAAAAGGTCACTTAATAGCGGAGCTCCGGCGGCCCGAAAGGCCGCCAAGCGGAGCACCATACCTATAGAAACCCGTCAACTGCTTTTCTCATGGTAAAAATGGCTAGCGGTATTGCTCGTGGGCGCGTACGCACGACGACGACGACGGAGTCGCCCAATAATTAATAATATCCTAACAATAATCATAATCGTATCTATAACAAAATTTTCGATCGTGATTGGTTCTCCGCGCGCCTATTTGTCACGTAATCGACGCGCGATCACGTGTCCAATTACAGGTATCCAATTTGAACTTTTTGTAATTGGATACCTGTAATTAGATACCCACGTGATTTTCACGTCAATTACGCGCGCTCTAATGGCTTCCTTTGCAAACGTTTCCTGCAGTTTTCAAAACATATGGAAAGCGCTACAGACGTTTTCGCTCAAAAGACCTTCCCAAAAGAAATATTTAATTCCGAAATTTGTTATAGATACGATTAATTAGTAATTGGACCTCGTGTCGTACAATTCAGTAATCGCGCTCGATTTTGAAATTACTCGCGCGATTACTCCCTTAATAATATACATTAAAAAATTTCTCGATTCTCATTGGCTAAGAGAAATGCTGTTTTTAGGAAACACCGGTGCAGAAAAAAGGTAATTCGGTGCAAAAAAAAGGAAATACAGTGCAAGACAAGGTAAAAAACTGAGGATTCTGATTGGTTGATAAACAAAGGCGCTGCGATTGAGCCAATCAAACGCGGCCTCTGAATGGCGCAATGTCTAAAGAGCTGCAAGCGACTCTGCGAGCCAAAACAATGGCTGGCTTTTTGAGCAGGTTTTCTTTCTTCGTGACCGCAATAACAGCAGAGAAGCTGCAAAACAGCTCTAAAAAGGAGAAACGGCTGCGAAAAGCACGGTATTTTAGCTGTCTGTTTGGAAACAGTGGTGTCCAGAGAAGGGAATTGCCGACCTAATTGGAATTACGAGTCCGTTGATGGAGTGACGCCGAGATCAATAAACAAACAAGGACAAACAAGGCGAAGATAACGAACGATAAGGCCTGAAGGTAATGATTACAGCGCTTGATAGACACTTAGCAAACAAAGTAGCCTTATAACTATAGCCTGTAATTGTTTAGCCAGTTTTTACAGCTAAAAACGCTTTAAAACATCGAGAAAACTGTTGTTTTGGTTCACCTTAGCTTCGTTGCGTTGCTTCTGCAACGTTAAGAAGCTATCTCGCAATTTTTTCATGTATATTATATACCTCTTACTAACCGAGTTCGAGGTCCGTACTGTAACTTACGGACCGAGTTTTTTCCCGTTGATTTATGGCTGTGCTGTGCTCGTGCAATTTTGTGAGTCTTTGAAAAAATTTACTCGTGCTTATTTATTCCAAATTGCACTCGAAATCATGTGATTACCTATACGAATTGTACTCCACTCGGTCCAATTACTATTACTAATAATCCAATATGGCGGCTATACTCCACCTGGCCCAGCTGACCAGCTACTTTACAGCGTACTTCTTTGATACTGGACATCCAACTTATAGCCAATTGACACCTGTCAAAACAAGGTATCTGCTGACCAGTGTCACGTGACCATATCGCGGGCTCAAGTTAAGAGCTCATCGAGGTCAGCTGTTTTTTTGAAGTTGACCGCTGACCAGGTACTTGCTTTCGAATTGATCGCAGGCTCAAGCCAAGTGTGGGACACCCAAACCAAATCGAGGCTTTTAAATTTTTCGCGCGCTTTCTGCGGCTCGTAATTTCACATTCAGTTGGTTTCTTTATTTTGAGCAAAACAACTTCATCTTCTTCGATCGAAGTTTGTCTTTCGCATAAAAATCAAGAACTTGTTAAAAGATACTCCGGAAGGTGAATTTTCAAGTGATGAAAGGAAGGACGAAAGATTTTTCTCAGGAAAACTTGGATCGATTGTGCGGTTGAAAACAGTATAATTCAACGCTTCAAGGGCTTTCACTTCACCGCGGCATCTTGCATCTCACCAAGAAAAGTCACTTAACAGTTCACCGGTATTAATGGAAGGAATGAGTAGCTCAAACTCTGTGGAAGAAGCTCTTTCTTTGGACAAATCGTTTGCTATTTTTGCGAATGCTTGTTTTTACTTTACTGAAGCTTACGTATTTTCAAGTGGTT
>JAEMWC010000008.1:1715000-1770000 GCA_016490735.1 Pachyseris speciosa
CGGCTAACGATCAAACATTTTTTTGTCATGCACATGTCATCGGCTTCCCCGTGGGGTCGATCCCCGGGCCTACCAGGGAGGTTTGTGGGGAAATATAAGGAGATGGATGGGATTCTTTGCCCGAGGGTAGGGGAAAATCTTGACATTGTTTTACGATCAAAGATTAGGGGGTGCGGGAGTTCACAAGTTTGAAAATGTCACAGGGATTTTCAGCTGAGAGACACCTCACCCAGGGGACTTTGTCTTGACAGATTTCCCGACCCCCCGGGGAAATTCCTCAAGTTTGCTTGACTGATTTTACAATCCCCCTGGCTAGCCTGGGGATCGACCCCACGGGGCAGCCGAGTACATGTGCATAACGCGAAATGTTGGATGAAAATGTTTGATCTAGATCAAACGTGGAAAGCCATTTAAATGCTGGCAATGTTGAGAGAGGTGGTTTAACGGTCAAACATGCTCGTCCAACACAATGTTGGATGAAAATGTTCGATCGTTTTTAGATTGTTGAATTTGTTTTCGAACAGACATACATACGTTGAACCGCGGTCAATTCCTGTTGAATGCTCCAAACGTAAAATATTGGCGTAAAGAAAGCCATGCGAAGTGCAATACCAGTAAAAAATAATAATAGAATATCCTAAATATCGCAAATTATCCCGGTAATGTACATCGTCGCATAATAGAATTCGGACTTTCCTACATCATACGAAATAATTGTAAATTGTGCTTTCTTTCTGATAGCGGCTTTCCCACATAATCTTATGAATTTACAAATAGAGTGCTTTTACCTTCTTCGTTCTATTTTCTCTTTCCTTTTTGGCAATCTCCTCCTCAGAAATGTCGTCTCCAGTTATTGGACTGTATGTTTCTCTACATTTACATCTGGAGATACAGGCTTTGATGCATTGAAATAATAGCTTACCAAAGTGGCGCAGCAAATTCCATGGCACAGGAATAGGATCGTATTTGCTGTACGTTCTTATCATAATAGCCTTTCTCAGGGACCATTCCCTGAGGGAATTGCTCTTTAAGAGAAAAGAAATAAAATGGATAGTAATCTGTTATGAGAAAACCCATTGTGTTCCATACAAGGGCCTCGACAGGTCCCCATTGTGCATTCTGCTTTACTTATGATGGAATGCAAATTCAGTGCCGGTTGAAACTAGGACACCTGGTGGGCTGAATTGCTCGAAGCATGGTTAGCGGTAACCATTGGTTAAGATGTATTAAAACTTATATGGTATTTAACCCGGCTTAGCGCTAACCATGCTTCGAGCAACTGGGCCTTGAAATCTACAAATTGCAGGGTTTCCCCAGTATTCTATGCATAAAATGCCAGTATGCGTAGTACAGAAACGTTTTGTTTCTCATGAGTGATAGACTGGCATTTTAGTCGGAGATTCGCGCAATTATATTTTAGCTGCCGCGCTTGCAGAAGGCAATGTCAAATTAAATGAGCATCAGGCCCAAAAAATGTGTTCGTAGTGTGATCACCTAGCCCACACGGTCTTGCATGTTTGGGGGTCAACGGTGGATTTGGAAGTTCTGAGAAACATTACAAACAAATTGTTTAGTCCAGATCGGCAGAAGTCTTCTTTATGATACATACAATACCTCCACTCGTTCATAAGTGTTGGAAAGAACGGCAATCATCATGTTGACAAGGAGGATCAGCGCGGATATAACGAATATAGCGTACATTATTTCTGCAATGTAGTTGGACGGGGAGTCGTCGGTGGTAAAGGGCTCCAAATCTGTCGTACCAAGAAGTGTCCAAACCAGATGTTGTATAATTTTAAACCAGCTAAAGACAGACAAAAACAACTTTTCATAGACTACACTCAAATTTAAAAGAACTTAACTTTCAGTTGTCAAAGTCTGGATTCTCACCGAACTGAACCGTGTAACGAAAGAGAAAAACGAATGAAAACAAAAATAACTTGAACAAAATAAATTTTCGTTTACAGTTATTAGGTCAAAAAAAAGAAAAAAGAAATAGCCGACCCAGTAAAGTAATTATAGAGGGGCCATGTTTGACTAACTAATATAATGGCTTAAACATTGAATTCAAAATCAAAAGAATGCCGTACCAATACAAACCATTTCCTTGGCAGATCCTATGGAAACAAAATACAGAAATTGTTATTAATAATCATTAAATAAATGTGGTCTATGGGTATAGGTTGCAATGGAATTGGTATTAAATTTGACTGAATGGTAATTATAATAATCATTAAATGAAAGTGGTTTATGGGTATAGGTTGCAATGAAATTGGTGTTGAATTTGACCGTGTCGGAAGTTTTGAAATTTTACGTGTGCATGATCTTAATTCTAGCCAATCAAGATTACCTCTCTGATCCAATCGGTCCTTACGTTTGATCGATAGGGTGGACAGACAGACAAACGCAAGGTTAGATAAGTCTATTTCTGAGCTTAATCTTAGAGCGCTTTTCAATTGAGTGTCGTAAAACCAAAACCGGAGCAATTACTCTGACCAATCACAACAGAAGTAAGCAGTACAATGAGCCAATCAGAATACGAAGTGTTACGAAAAATTGTTGCGTGACTTGCGTCACTGTCTAGGACCTTCGTGAATATTTAATTAGTTGCATCAGCAATTTTTTTAAGCCGTTTACGTATGATGCTGTAAACAGTTTAATATTGTAATGTTACTTTATTTAGTAGAGTCGGAAAGTTCTAGAATGTTATGCTCATAAGTATATAAACCGATCGGCATAGCTTTAAGAAAGAAAGTTTTGAGTTAGCAGTATCTACAAGCTGTGAGACTTGGCGGAGGCCGTGTTTATTTGAGTGTGACAAAGGTCGCGTGTACATTTGGCGGAGTTCGTGTTTAATCGAGTGTGACAGAGGTCGCGTGTCGCAGAGGCCGTGCGACAGAGGTCGAAGTGTAATTTACAAGCTTAGTGTGTGGCTTGTGGAGTTTTTGTGCGGTATTCACTACGTTCATTTGGAATAAATCTCCTTGTTGCTGTTCCGACAGCCCTGCGTTCTGTTTGGACTGCAAACACATTCCTCTAACCACATTTGAACTCGTAACACGAAGCAATTACATGAAGTCGGCGTAAAGCGCGGGAAAATACGCGCGTGCAAGACGCGATTGGTTTTGGTTTTGCTTCTCATTGGTTGAGAAAGTGGCGCGAGTTTTCCTGGCCAATCACAGAGCGAAGCAATGCAAAACCGAAGCAAAACAAGAATTACTTAGGACACTCAATTGAAAACCGCTCTAAGGAAACAACCATACGAACCCTTTTGCATTTAATCCTCCTTCGTCACCACCAACAAACGAACGCTCAGCGAGCAACACTTTGGCCATTGCTAGAGAACAAGCCAGTATGACCATAACAAACTGGACAAATATGATAGCTACATCTTCAACAATGTGGACAAGAGCTATATGAGTAGTTCCAGTCCCCTTGCTTGCCTCAAGAAGACTACCAAATACCCGTATGGTCAAGATGGCAGCATTGAATCCATAGAAATATTGCGCAATCACTAACAGTCGATTCCCAAGGACAGTGGTGGATATTCCCCACGTGACCATACGAAGCACAAACGTGACAACGTAGACATTGAGATTGACAAGATCCAGCAAATTCCAACGATCGCTGTAAATCAAAAAAGTGTTAGATCGTTTTCTTTTTTTAAGTCAATTAAGCTAATTGATCAATAACAAATGAATAGATATTTCATCATCACTATCACCTAACTAAGTGGCGCACAGGGCCTCCTAAGAGGTTTAATAATAATAATAACTTAATTATCCTCTCCCCATCGGGGCTTTTCAGGGATATTGATACAAATACAAACCATGTAAGAAACAACTAATTCAAATAATCTCAACATGATAAGAATCCCAACTGGCCGGAGGCAAACCAGTTGGCTATTTACAAGAATGACCGAGTAGTTGAACCAGGGACTACCCAGAACAACCCCAGCTAGCGGCCAGAGCGGGATTTGAACCCGGGACAACCGCATTGAAATCCAGCGCCCTAACCGCTCGGCCACTCCTGCCTCCTCCAAACACTCCTGCCTTCTCCATGACCTTCTCCATGACCAGCAAAGGCTCTTGGCGACACGTGGCCAGCCCGTCGCCCGAATCTCAAAAACAAATGAAATAGATATTTCTTCACAGGTGGTAAAAACGCAATCAGTGCTATTGGCGATCGAGTAGGTAACAACTGTATGTTTAGCATGGATTCTACAACATCGGCGGGAACCACTGAGAATGTTTTGCATGGATCGAGTGGTTGCAATCTGATGATGTTACTTTGTCGCTTTTCTATGACGAGGGTAACACCAATGTGTAACTTTAGTATAAATCTACTAGCGTTCTATCACGAATTCCGCTCTCTGTTTGGCTACGCTACTCGCCATCTATTCTGTGATAGATAGTGAGTAACGGTTGTCAACAAAATGCCACCGCTTCTTCGCGTTATCGAAGTGTCTACGTGGAAGATTTAGACAATTTACGTGTTTAGTTTTGAACGACTAGTAGATTTATACTAAAACAATTAGATTATTCGCTCTCGATTTCTATGCATGATTATCACGCGATAGAAATCAGGAGCTCATAATCTAATTGTTGAATAGACAAGAGTAGCCTCATAGCAGAATACATTGGAGCCCCTCTTACCCTTTTGTGCCTAGTTTAGCAGTCAGAGAGGCTGAAAAAGCCGGTTTGTTCCCAACTTTCAAACGCAGAAAGCTAGTGCAAAAACTTCGTAAAACTTCAAATGTTTTGGCTACAATTCTAGATATAGCATTCCTCTTGTAAAAGCCTGTTATTCAAAACATTAAGTAGGACTTAGGAAAGTGAGAAACTCTGATCGAGTGTTGTCAATGGCCTGCAGGCAAATTGGGGCCTTTTCTATCGTATTCTTGGCTTTTTAAAGTGCATTCGCAATCAAATTTTTTCCGCTTCGGTGCTCATGAATAATTGTCCGGTATTCTGCCTGATAAACGAACTGACATTCCTTTATACAAGTATGTGCATTTGCAAGTTCAATAATTTGAAAGGGTTGGATGGCCTTGTCACATTCTTTGGTATAGTGCCTGTCTCTAAAATATAGAAGGACTAAAATTGTAAGTCCTCGTCTGGTTGGATAAATCGCGAGGTACTATATTTTTTCCTTTGTAACTGGGACGTATTATTTCCGAAAGTTAACAGTTATAGGCTTACCTCAGGTATACAGTTAAGTGTGTGATGCCATTGACTTAATCGACGCAAACCTGGAACTTTTCTCTTTCGCACCTTGCTGTTCTGTGTTAAGCGAATCTTCCGTTGGCAAACTTTCGTAACACTGATGGACCTCTAGAACAAAGCGGCCAACAAAGATGATAAGAATGGCTAGTTCAGTCACAGAGAACGCGACGACAGACTGCGAAAGGCAAATGGCGATATGAAGGCCCAGCAGAAAGAAGTAACTCAGCGTGTCTCTTGCAAATACGAAGAATGGTGTTTTGAAGTAATCAAGATAACGTTCTGTGAAAAACAAATCAAACGGAAGGAAGTCACGACAAACGATAACAAAGACCACATCGGGTAATTATATTTAACAATTAGATTATTCGCTCTCGATTTCTATCGCGTGACAGCTGATGAGGGCGCAGCCCAAATCGGCTATCACGCATAAGAATCGAGAGCGAATAATCTAATTGTTTTAGTATAAATCTACTAGACGTTCAATTCTTAGCAAGTAAATTATCTAAATCCTCCTCGCAGACACTTTGAAAACGCGGCCTTCATTTTGTTGACAACCGTTCCGCCCTATCTTTCACAGAATAGATAGCGACTAGCATAGCCAATCAGAGAACAGCATTCGTGATAGAAAGCTACTAATAAACAGTTGATCGCGGGATCACCTTACTATAAGTTAAACTTGACTAGTCCTTGTTCCTTGTTCCTCAAGTATATGATTTAATTGTCTTAAACATATAAAGAAATTATCTAAAATTATTTTCTATCTTGTTACTTGGTTTGATCACTTTCAGACTAACCTTTGTTTTTGTTATAAAGTAACTTTCGTTTGACCACGATAAAAAGCTTCCGAGAGTGTTCACATTTTGTTTCATCCGTCACTTGTTTAAAAGATCAGAACAGTTTACGGCCAGAGAACACCCTAAAGGGGAACCAAGATTGCCCAGTCGTCCAAGTGTATTGCTCAAGACTAAATATCGTTAGCATGTTTGCTAACCAACCAAAAGCCACGCGGGTTTTCGTCTGTTTCCTTAACCAATCAAATTGCTTTTTGTCAGTTCGTTTGTTGGCGGTTGCGGTTCTGTCGCTCGCAATCATTCCAGCGTCGAAAGAAAAAAAACTAGCCCCAAATACAGTCATGGTCGACTTACCGTCACCGCGGCTGTCTTTGTCATTAGGGCCGTTTATACGAGAGAAAATAAGCCGCGGCTTACTCTGGGCACGGCTTAAATAAGACGCAAACACTCCGTATAAATGGTACAAAATCTACGTTCACGGCTTTCTCAAGCTGAGGCTTATCCTGGCCTAGGAGTTTTTACTCATATAAATGGTTCCTTTCGCGGCTTATGTAAGCCGCGGCCAGAGTAAGCCGCGGCTTATTTTCTCTCGTATAAACAGCCCTATTATATATTACTACAATGATCATGGTACAGATTGCCTCTGACATGGTCATTGTCATTCATAGTCACTGTTATTGCTATTGTCATTCTCACAATA
Organism: Pachyseris speciosa; assembly: GCA_016490735.1. Taxonomy (NCBI): domain Eukaryota; kingdom Metazoa; phylum Cnidaria; class Anthozoa; order Scleractinia; family Pachyseridae; genus Pachyseris; species Pachyseris speciosa. Next base: position 1,721,717 of record JAEMWC010000008.1, read on the forward strand.
TAACTGTCATCGTGCCTGTATGTAAAAATCTCTTTGAAGCAAATAAAATCAAAAAATCTTTCAGCATGTTGTTCTTGGACCTGGGTTCTCCCTATACAGTTCGAAAGATTTGCCTCAGAGACTTACAAAGTAAAAAGCTTTACTCACAAACTTAAACATAAAACGTACCGTAAAGACTTGCGCCATAAATCTCTGAAACAATAGAAATACGACGTAATAATCAATTACAAACAGGCTGTGTGTGTTTTTGTTTTGTTTGGAGGCGGGGGATATTTGTTTTAACAAGTTTTAGTATTAAAGTATGCAAGATCAAGCCCATAAATAAATAAATCGACTTTGTTTAACGAGGGTGACACTTTTACAGTAATTCAACGGATAAACCTGTGGCCCTCGAAATTCCGGATCAAATTGGATATGACCCTCTTATCGAGCAGACCCTATATTTAGCTTAACTAGTCCACAATATTGACCTTACCACGGCCAAAATGCATTTTTTTTTACAGAGATCCCATTCACAGTCGATTCTGAATAACAATATAAAATACTAAACTGTATTGTTTACACCAATGAAAAGCTATATCGGCTCGGCTTAACTGACTCTCTATGTTGTACTTTTTGCCAAGAGGATAAAGAATCCATTAGGCAATTATTTTTCTTGTGCAAAGTAGCTTCTGATTTTGGAAACAGGTCTCGTCTTGGTTAAGGGACAAAGGAATCCAAATAACTACATTAAAAGACACATTTGATTTTTGGAAAATTCGATAATACAGATGATTTCATTCTAATCAATTATGTGCTACTACTATTGAGTAAATGTTATCTCTACTCCAGTAGATGTAAAAAAAAAAAAAAAACAGGAGTACCTAACCTTCAAGCATTTATAAATGTCATGCTATCTTTGGGAATTAATTTACCTTGCATAATTTTGTGCTCCAGCTTTGAATGTATCTCGTATACTTCACTCGATATAACGTTGCCGTGATATGCAATTTCTTTCAGGTCGTCAGCAAGAGCGTTATGTCCGACAGCGACAGGGATGATCCGTACTCCTTTATTCTCAAGTTCCCTTACATTGAGTTTGAGCTTTCCATGCCTCTGAGCACGGCCGTGTAAGCTTGAAGAATCGTTGGTTGTTAAGAAAAGTAGCTGTGGGTGAAATACAGTACAAATGGATATTAAAACCACGTTTGATTTTAATGTGTTTTTGTTCTTGTTCCTTATTTTTTCACGAAAGTTAAATGACACTGTCATTCGATGATAATAATAATAATTATCATCATCATCATTATCATCATCATCATTATCATCATCATCATTATTTTATTAAAGTATCAAATCTTTCTAATTGAGCACAGATGCTCTACTAATTGGGGAGACTAAATCGAATCAACTCTAAATAAAGTAGAATCAAATCAAATCAAGTCAAATGTTTTTTTTCGTGGAGAGGAAACCGTACCGGAACAGGGTAGAGAACCAACGAACTCAGCCCGCTTGTGACGCCGAGTCCGGGAATCGAACCTGGGACACATTGGTGGAAGGCGAGCGCTCCCCACTGCGACAACCCTGGGCCCCGATACTTTTTTCCTTACATTTCATTGCTGCAAACAATATTCTGCTTGTACGTAGTTGTGTCCACGCGCCCATGTTCTTCACATTCAGTGAAAAATGGCAAAAAAAAAAAGTAAAAATAATGAAAATAATTATGAAAAACAAGCTCGTTGATCGAATGATAAAACTTCGGGTTTTCAGGTGGAAAATTTTGATGATACGCCAACTCACGCCTACGGACCAATTTTCTCACACCTCGCTGCACAATGTGAGCTATTACAGCTTTAACTGACGCACTGTTCAAAAACATATGAACTCAAGCCAATGCAAGAAATGAAAAGTCCATGTAAAATGAGTAAATGACGACAACTTTCCCAAAATCTGAATTTTGAACGAAAGATACTGAAGTTGTATCGAACGTAATAATTTCTTGCGAACTTCCGAATTATTATCTTCGGGGCGCTTCGGAAGTCTTCGGAAATCATCGGATATGGTCATGTTATCATCGAAAATCCTGGAACTCCCGCAATAGAAACTCACGTCTTTTGAGTGAGAAAAACTTGGCAGGTACACAATTAATAAAATGTACAGTACGGTGTGATTTCGAGCAGAACAGTACGTCAAACGGCTCTCTAGAACTGCTATCGATTATAGTGAGAACAGAGCGACGATGTTCATTTAATATGTAGCAATATGGAAACAAGAATATCATAACTTTTCTTTTAGTAATTTAATAGATGAGGGATATTTTTCAACACTGCCTCCAAAGGGGCCTTATTTAGTACGATTTGGGTGGTTTATTTTCTAGCATGCTGAACAGAACGGCCACAGGAGGGATTATCTGCAAATGCTTGGGTGGGAGTGTGCGCCTTGAACTACAAGTTTAACTGCAATTTGACACCCTATAGTAAACAACAAAGTTCCTACCCTAACACTTACACACTACTTCCCAAACGAACATGAAACAAAAGCTCGCATTTATAATCAAAACTGTGATAATGCATAACCGTTCCATCAGTCGTTACTTTACAAAGTAATATATCATTACTAAAGACATACCACTCAATATCCCCAAACAGAAACAAAAACCAATGTTCATCTTTACTTTCTTCATTAAAAACCCCACTTCTCCCAGCTGCGTACCACTATCATTTTCTCGTAACTAAATTTACTTCGGGCATGCCCGTTTGTTGCTACTTTTCAAGCAACAAATCTACTTGTTTTTAAATATTTTGCTGCAGAACAAAATTCGCACTAATACCCGGTATAAAGTATTTTCATACTTGGTTAACAAAGAACAGCCCTAAAAACAACGGCAGTGGTTGCACATCCAGGTCGTTGAAATTAGAAGCTCTTGGAAAGTGCGACATTATTGAAGGGCGGATGAATAACGAATGGAACGTGTTAAATTAAATTAAATAATGCACGTACCTTTTTACTGTCATATGGCCATTTGAAAACGTTCAGTGTCTCCTCGAGCTCTTCATCTAACGTTGTCAAACGTTTGCTTTGTCTTTCGATGGCTTTAATTTCCGTCACAAGCGCCTCCACTGTTGAGAAACGTTCCTGAAAAGTTACGTATTGGAATGGTTTTCCATTTTTGCCGCTGACCACACAGTATCTAACTGAGTCGATTCCGCATAACTGAACCACTTTGGCTATGCAGTTTTTCATGGGCTCAAAGATTTCCTCTCCAGTTTCTCCCGTGGTGTTAAGGATAAAGCATAAATGGACATCTACGGGACGGCAATAGAAGAACTGCAATCAGTACCTCGTAAGTAACCATTGCTTCTTAAATCTCGGAAAAAGTGAGTAACCTTATATGGCAAAACAGTAATCACCACTTGTTGAGAAATAATTGGGAAAATTTTTTATACCATGTTCAAGGAAACAAACGAAAATTGTGGGAGTATCGATCCATCAAAGAGTTGGTGTTTGAAAATAACCAAACTATTTTGAGCCACCTTAGGGTAAAGTTAAGTTCAAGTTAAGATTTAATGTCATTAAATTTCTTGCAAATATCAAATGCTGATGTAACAGTTATCTTCTTAACTGGATACTGCTGCAGCATCTGTTTATTCTTGTCGCCTAACGATATATTTTTTTTTTCAGATAAATCGACCCATGATACGATATACGTGAGCTTAAGTTTTCCAACAGTTTTGCACAAAACTTTCACAAGTATACGAGTACGAAACGTTTATCCTACCCTAAACTGTCAAACAAAAATGTTCATTTTTTAGTATCAGAGTACGATATTTACCAAAAGTCCAATTTAAACAAAGTTTAACTTAATAATATCCAGGCCTAAACTTGTCTAAGTATCATTAAAACCCCCATGATATTTGAGGAAAACATAGTTTAACTTGCACCAAAGTCGAATCATTTTTTCTTTCTCACGGCAATTGTGGATGGTCATTGTTTGAGTGATGAGGACTGTAATTATAGGGAGTTCTTTGAGTATCCAACCTTGGTGTTTCCTTATCCAGACCTGGAGCTTGTCCCAAAGAAAGAAAAGACCAAAGACGAAAGGAAACAGTAACATTTCAAACAAGCACCACATCTTGAGCAAAGACCACTTCCAAAAGTATTCCTTCCAGTCATAAAATCGCCCTCTCCATCTCTTGTCCAGTAGAGTGTACACAACTGGGTGAGAAAGAAACTGGTAGAACAAAACAAAAGAAAACACTTTTAAAAGACAGACTGATGGACGGACGGACGAACAGACGGACGACCTTACTGCTTGATTGACTGACTCACTGACTGACTGACGGACGGACGGACGGACGGACGGACCGACTGTCTGACAGACTGACTGACTGATGACTGATTGACTGACTGACTGACGAACGGACTGACTGACTGACTGATTGTAATTTTCATTGTAATGGATTTATATACCGCGCGTATCACATAGTTTCATGACGGTTTACAATTCTTCTCTAGGATGAGATGGGACATCAGCCTGTAAAGGCGCCTCTGGAAGCCACTATCAGTCCATATTTAATCTCACCCGCCAACCCACCAGCCCAAACATGACTGTCAGATGAAAGATAGAGGTAGACCACCAAACCGGGAACTACGTCCTCTTCTCTTTTCGAAAAGTGTGTGTTTAACGTCCCACAAATTATTAGGAACAAGTGTTGTGAGACGGGACCCACGGTTTATTGTCTTTATCCGAGAAGACTAGAAAGTCTAACTGTTTGCAGATGTAATTACAAAGGCAATTATTTAAAGACCCTGAGTGTTGGACCGGCTGGGGTTTGAGCCCGCGACCTCCCGCACGGTAGTCCGGTGCTCTTCCAACTGAGCTAACCAGTCGGCGGTCGGCGGTTAGCTGATGGCTGACAGACTGACTGACTGCCGACTTGTCGTCTGCCGACGAGATATTTTAAGATCGACCGAAGTTTTATGTTAGAAATGAGAAAACAGCTTGCTAGGCGTGATACACCATTTAGCGAATGATCAGTTGCAGTAAACTAATGATCCGATTAGTAATTTGAAATTTTAATTTTGACTGTTTACCCTCGAAAAGGACTGGATCTACCCACAATTCACCAGGAACTTATCATTAGTAAAATGGTGTATTAGCAGATAGTGCGACAAGCACTAGCTGAGTGCGAGAGAAGATCTGGTTTGTTTTATTTATCATACAGAAATAGAGTATCGAAAGTAGATGTTGTTATCGATGTTGCTTTACTAAGCACTTTGATTAGTCAGCACAACTCGTTCCACCTAAAATTCGAATCTCAACCCATGACAATGAATCGTGACGTTCCTCGCATTCACAAGAATTTTTTTGGCAAATTCGATTGGACAACTGTGCTGTTTATGTCTGTTATGATTGACCCGGTTTTGGTTTTACGACAGTTAAAAATCGATCCCTACCCTCATCTGTTTGTTTTGGATGGCTTCATCGATGATGGACTCTAATGAATCGCCAAAGGCTTCTCTTGACTGTTTATCCGACTTCAGTGGATCTATTAAAGTTGTTGTAAATTCCTCCACCGAGTTGGCCAATGATTTCAGCTCTTCAATGTCCGGTCGCTCCTTCCGAGCTTTCCAATTTAGTTTTCCACTGACCTGAGAAAATAAATGAAACCGTTTGATAGGGAACGATAAATCATTTAGTATATTGCAGTGGAAATGCTGGGAACATTTCCGAAAAGAACGTCTAAAGATTGACTACTTCCGGAAAAGAGAAAATGATGGGGGCAGTGCAATGATATAATCTTTTTTTTTTTCGTAGAACTACCTGTTTGGCTGCCTTGTTGCCCTAAAATGAAAGCTCTAGTAAAAGCCGTTTTAATAAGAACTTTTTGCAATTATTATAGCGATTTTCAATGCCGTTTCAAACCACCTTTATAAACTGCCTGTGTTCTCGCAGGGATGTCAAAAGCGATTCCACTTTGATTTAATAACTAAGTTTTAAATGCTGCGTGGTGGCTTGTGGAGAGGAAGTATGGCGAATTGAGTCTGATTGTGTGGTCAACTTCGGTTTCCTCTCACGGATGAAAAGCATTTCGCGGATTAGACAGTCAAGCTGTCCCTGACATTATTTTTTTAAAACGGAGAACTGTTTTAAAAATTCGGGGTTTGAAATTCCGTGGCAACCTTTCACATGTGCACCGACGGCTGAGGCTCTGTGTTCTTCAATTCGCTGAGAGTGATGACGAATAGTGTAGCCGATGTAATCTGTATCGCACAGATCACATTTAAATTGATATACAACACATTATCGGGTAACGACCGGTAGTTTCCTTGCCTGAATTTTAAGTTGCTCGCCAATTTTTGGACTCGTGAATACCGTTTGTATTGGGTTGCCGATGTTGTTGCTACCATCCCTCTCTGCGGCGGCGAGCAAAATGAAAACAATACGAAAAATTAAAGTAAACTCAAGTAACTTCTCCGGATCTTTCCAAACGCCGTTCGTATTCTGCCCAGTTCCATGAAGTATCGATTCAATTTCTTCATGTCTCCTGACTGAATAGATGATTTGTGTTTTGGTTTCGCATTGTTTTCTTTCGTAAATAGCTTGGCCTTCGCTACAAACATTTTGTTGGCAGACGTGAATTCGCTGTCTTGCAAAATGCTTATTATTCGGCTGAGTGGAGCACAGGTTAAATGGCGATGAATGGCCGCTCTAATTCCTGTCAAAACACTTGGAGTTAAATGATTGGTCTTTCCGTTTTTTCTTCAGAGGAGGACATTTTCACTCAAGTCCATTGGACTTAATGTTTTGAGATCCACTTTAATTTTTCTTTTCTCACCCCATTTCTCGAACATTTTTACTCCCCACTCAGTTGTAAGGGGGTGGGGGTGGCGCTTATTACAGTGGGGGCTTATTTCAGATCTTATGCACGCCATTTTCGTTTTAAAATATTTTTTGTACAAAACTCAGACAATTGCGTGAAACTTAGTCTACGAAATCGTTATCAAGTCGTCTAAATTGTTTTGACGATATCATGCTTCTTCCAGTCTGTAATATTTTTGTATTTTTTTTTTCTCCTTTTTTCTTTTCGCAAGTTACCAACCTTCAAAGCGGTGAACAAAACATTTGTGGAGCATCTTCCAAGATTGTGTGGAGTGACGGCGTCAATTATATCATCGAAGTCATCAGAATCTAACCTCTTCAACAGAGCTACCGAGAGAAAAAACAAAACAGTTAAGCAAACAATAATATGACAGGCCATTCACAAATCCCACAATAAAATACAATACTTTATTGGCAACTCCCCATGGGGGCTTGTCAGTGACAATAGCAATAATAATAATAAAGGATAAATAAGAAAAAAGATAATTAAATAAGTAATTAAAAACTAACTAGAAAGATGAGATAACGGAATAGTTTATCGTAACAAGTCTTTTAAAAGATACTTTCTTAAATTGAACTTAAAATTGTTGAAACATTGGCTAAGCTTGATTTCGGCTGGCAAATAGTTCCATATATTAACAATTCTATAAGAAAAGGATCACTGCCCTATTTTAGTTTTAACTAGTAGGTTTTTTAAAGATCTGCCTCTTATAAGAAATAATAGGATGTTCTTTAAACATTTCTTTAAGTTTAGGTTATGATTCTATGAGATGCCATTTATCGATTAGAATGCGTTTGAGGTTTGGCACATATGGGTTGTATTGCGTTACAAAGGGTAGTACTTCTCTTTATGCGCTCTAGTATTTTCTTTGAGAGCTATCTTTCTATCAGGTTGAATTTTTTTAAGTTTTCTGTAAAAGTCTCATCTGAAGAATTAGTTCTTAGTAGTCTAAGACCTTCACCCTTCGCGAAGCCTTATTTGACCCCGGGAGGGTGAAAGCCGTGATTTAAAGTGCGCCTGTCAAGGATAGCTTCCTTGGTAAATCTCGTTCCTTTGTAAATGCATGTATCAAGGAAGATAATTTCTTTGTCAGAAATATCAGCAATGAATTTTATTGTAGGGTGATAGTTATTTGCATGTTCAATGAAGTTATTAATTTCCGTTCTGTTCGTGTCCCATAAAGAAAACACGTCATCGATATATCTTCCATACCAACGGTTTTGTACTGTGCTGATCGATAATTGCTGTCTCGATCTTACCCATGAAAATATTGGCAAAAGAGACCGCTGTTTTTGTGCCCATAGCCGTGCCATGGGTCTGCAGAAAGTATTCTCCATTGAACTGAAAAGAGTTTTCTTGCAATATTAATCTCAGCATTTCTCTAAGATAGCATGTAGGTAGGGGGGTGTTTCCGCGTAAAATGTGTCATATGCGTGGCACATGGTCGTGATTCCTTCTTACGGTATATTCGTGTATAAACTAGTAACGTCCATTGATACAAGAATCGTGTTCTTTGGAACTCTCGTTCTTTCAAAGAAGTTAATAAACAGAATAAACTGCGTTGTATCTTTGAGTTAGGACTGCTGTTCTTTCATAATTGGTTGGAGGAGGCTGTCAACGAAAGCTGAAATTCTCTCAGTAGGGGAGTCGCATCCATAAATTGTCGGTCGACTTGACAAGTTGACCTTGTGTGTCTTTGTTAAAGTGTAAGAAACTGGGATGCGCGGAGGATTCGGTATTTGAGATATTTAAGTGTCATTTCATCAATGTATTCTTTTTGGTAGAGTTCTTTAATAACTTGTTGGAATCGTTTAGAAACTGGTGTTTCCCTGTTAGATTTTAACAGCATGCTCAGTAACCTGGCCTAAGAATGGAAACGAGGCTGATGGTGACCTTGTTTTAATATAGACCTCACTGCTTTTTTATGTAAATAATGTTGTTCTTATCCCCAACTAGTCCATATTTGTATTAGAAAGATAGAGATGAGTTTTTTTTCCTCAGAACAAGGTCACACCCATCCTCGCTTCCACTCAAAAGGCCTGGCCACTGTACATATAGCTGTAAAATGGACTGTTGTGGCGTTTATAATTTACAATTTGTAATTACGTAATTATCCTCTCCCCGACGGGGCTTTTCAGGGATAATGATAAATACTACGTTTCTTGTGCCAGCAGTAGATTTGCAAATTCAGTGCAAAGTACTTGCGACCCATCCAGCCTTGAAGGTGACTTTGATATCCGCAAAATGACTAATTCTGATATTAAATAATCATTGGAATAGCATCTCTACTCATAAACAAAATTGTTCCGAAACCTGTAGGAGGAAGATAACAAACGAAATTAAGTAGGAAGAGCGATTCAAAACACAACTCAAAAAGCAGCCTTGCACTGATTTACTACTTCTAGCATTATAAACATTAAAGTGCTACTACGATCAGAAAATCACTTGTCTTTTTACTTCAAATTTCGAAAGTGTGTTTGCTTAACACCCGACTCGCGAAATTTCAAGCTTTAATTTCAAGCAGAAGACTGTTTACTTTGAGTGCAACTTTTTAATTTAACGGTCCGCCATTACTCACGTTCGTAACTGACCGATTAGGCCTCGGAGAGCTGGATCCAAGATAAAATGATGTCATATGCTCACTGATTTAAAATTGGAGTGTGTGAATGCAGCTTATTAAGTACGCCTGAAACACGAGTTTGAGAGTCTGAAAGCTCAAAATTCCCGTGCTGCATACTAAATCACCCGGGTTTACACACACTGCATTCTTACTCTTGTGAGCCTTTTACGTCTTTTTGTCCTCGATCCATGAAGTTAGTAATGGCGGATCACTAAATAGGAATATTTCAGTCAAAATAAAAAACTGATTTCTCCTAATTAAAGCTTGAAATTTCGCGAGTCGGTTGTTAAGCAAACACACTTTCGAAATTTGAAGAAAAAACACAAGTGATTTTCTGATCGTAGTAGCACTCCTAAACCATTGATAAGTTATTTTTAAATCTAGCGGTCGGCATACGTACCTTCCTCGTCGATTTCTCCCTCCGATTCCTTTCCTGGAGAAAGCATCTAAACAATTAATCATTATTAAATGTTCAGTTCTGTTGTGTTGCTCGATTAATTACCAAAAATCATCAGGAAGACAATTAACCTCCAAGTCAGGTATTCTGGCGATATTGCCAATTTGAATCTTGAGCCATTATTTAGACTGGTGTTGAATTAGAAGTTCGCGAAGAATCTGAAGATATTAGGGCCGTTTATACGAGAGAAAATAAGCCGCGGCTTACTCTGGCCACGGCTTACATAAGACGCGAACACTCCGTATAAATGGTACAAAATCTATGTTCGAATTCTCGGCTTTCTCAAGCTGCGGCTTAACCTGGCCTAGGAGTTTTTACTCGTATAAATGGTTCCTTTTGCGTCTTATGTAAGCCGCGGCTTATTTTCTCTCATATAAACAGCTCTATTGTGAGAACATTAGGGCCGTTTATACGAGAGAAAATAAGCTGCGGCTTACTCTGGCCGCGGCTTAGATAAGACGCGAAAGGAACCATTTATACGAGTAAAGACTCCTAGGCCAGGATAAGCCGCAGCTTGAGAAAGCCGTGAACGTACATTTTGTACCATTTATACGGAGCGTTCGCGTCTTATGTAAGCCGTGGCCAGATTAAGCCGCGGCTTATTTTCTCTCGTATAAACGGCCCTATTTGTTGGCCCCACTACGTACAATGTGTTTGCACTACGTATTAGGCATTGTTAAGAGTTATTGGTGAAACAACATCGATATCCAACAACTGCCGCCAAAATCTCATTAATAATTCATGAAGAAAATACAAAAGAAATTAATTTTTAATGAGTGTCTTTATGTCTGATAAAGACACGGCTAAATTTTACGTCCGATTTTCTAGGCCAAAATTACCAAACATCTATATATTAGTGCAAGAACGGATACATGTGTACAGCTTTTGAAGCCGTTCAATAAATTTGCAATTCGTGTTTTATCAAGTCTTAAAACGCTTCGCTGCGCCTCGTGTTTTAAAGTTGATAAAACACTCCTGCTCATTGGTTAAACATTACTCAAACTCTAAACAACAGCTAACACGGTGCTTGACCCAACAATATTGGAATCATTACATTTGCACGTTTGTTGATTCGAAAGGCCATGATAAGAAAAACGGGCAAGAAAAAGCATCCCGTGCAAAGCTGAAACACGAAGGTGCACTATTAAAGGATTTAAGCTCCTCTCACTTTCTACACTACCTCCTTTGCATTTGATTTGCGAGTCAAAAATCACGGATACTATGAGAAAGAATTGTACAATTGCCAAAACTGGTTAACGCAAAATTGTTTGCTTAGACAAATTTCTCAAAATACGGTTTGAATTATATTTCGTGGGTTCGCTTGCCTCTGCATAAACTAGGACTGGTGCAGTACATCTAATGGCGTCATGGCAGTGATATTCCCTTCTTCTCTACAATGTAGTTTGACACATGAGCTTTCGGGTCTTTCTTTGGAAGGCGTCTTTTACAGTATGCCCCGCTAAAAGTAGCTTTAATTTTCTTATCGGTTGTATCGTGTGTTGTTAACTCGGTGTTCCAACGAGTTAACACGGAAGAGCAAAGATTTTCGTCCTCCAAACAGTACACGGTCAACCCATATTAAGCACAACTAGAAGACGGAACATGCCTACCTTGCTATCAAAGCAACTTCCCGAGGCCTAAAGTAAAACGCGGTAGAGTTACGAGTGTTAATTGGATGAAGGCGCTTTCCGAATTATTGAAACTTTTTAAGCAGCTGACCTTCGAGCCTTGTCTGCTTTGTGTGTGCACATACGTACTGAGCGATGGGTGGGAAAGAATGTCGGGAATAATGTAGGTTATGAGGTTATGTCGCGAGTGACAGATGCACATTCCGGTGAGACAACGTAGCCATCCATAGCTGTGCACGGGTTTCCATGGTATAGTGATCTCCTGGAAAAATAGCTGAGGTGTTCATTTCCCTGAGTACTTAAGGTTACACCTACCCTGAGAATTCAAAGGGGTCAATTTTTCTGGGTGAGTGACTCTCGAGGGAGAAGGTATGGACAATCAAGAGATGTTTTTGCTTTGCACCCTCGTGATTTTGCTGTTATGGCGACGCTTGGTTTTTTCACATGTAAGCTTGATGTTTTCTTTATCAACCAAATAAAAATGTTGTTGGAAACCTCGGTGATTCTTTTCAATTCAAAACTCACAAAAATCCTTGCAAAGAAATTTACTCCCAAAGTCTCACGAATACAGCATGCTAACTAATTAATTTTGTTTTGGAAGGGTTGATAAAGTCGGTTTACGAACTAAATAGGGCCAGCCGACAGTGCCTCTGAACTGAATTGGGACAATAAGAGTCTGTTCCAAGCTATTTGTGCGACTCAAAGTTTCAGCTAGAGAGTTCGAACGGATCGAAATTTACTGAGTAGCTTCGCACAATTAGCTGGCTTGTTAGCTCAGCTGGTAGAACCAAGAGCCACAATAGCCATCATATGTAGCTTGCTCTTGGTAGAACACTTCACCGATATAGAAGAGGTAATGGGTTCGACTCTTGTATAAGACGTTTGTTTGTTTATCTTTCTTTGTTGTTGTTGTTGTTTTGTTTCTTTGCTTGTTTTTATGCTTTTTTTTTTCTTTTAGGTTTTCGTTTCCCAACTGGTGAAGTTGCGCTTCTGGTTGCGTTAATAGCTGCCATTATCCCCTACCTGAAAAGCTGGGTGCGGCTTTGATTTTTTAAAGGGAAGAGAGGGGCTAATGAACAGCTAATTAAGATGCAAGGGGGTTATGGGATTTATTCCCCTTTGCATGTTAATACATAACCATCTTGCATACTAACACATAACCCCACAAACGCCAACATTCCTTTCCCACCGCTTGGCCAAACACATTTTACCTACTAAATTCTGGAAGGTTGACCTTGGCCTCAGGACGCTTTTCGCGGGAATAGTTCAACTTTGCAGAGACAGAGCTTGAGCGAACTCTGATTACCGTGTGCTCTACGTTCAGAATTCCTATTTAAATGCCTATCAACGGACTTCAATTATTGTCAGAGGAAATAGCGATATTTTTGTAAATTTGCCCACTAGTTACGATAGTCGCTTATTTATCAAGCTTTGCCAACAATCTTCGATATCCTCGCCGCTACTCCTGGTCGTGTTGTGGCTTTTGTGTCACCTCTCGTGAATTTGATGAAGGGCCAAGTCAGTTATTTAAGAAGTATTGGCGTATCTTCGGTTAGTCTGAGTGATTTGGAGGAAGGAGACTTTGCCATAGGTAGACCACAGCGCGCATTGGAGCTAGCGAGCGGCGAGGCAGCAAGCTACATAATTTTATACCGTCCGCTTCGCGCGAACTGAAGAAAAAAGTACCGGAATTGGCACAGTCTATGCAACTGTCTATGCCTCTGGTATTTGCTAACCTATGACCGCTTCTGCAGGACGTTTTGGGGTCTTTGAATGGGCGAATTTCATCTGATTTAATGCAGGACCACGAGAGATCGAGCTTTGTGTGACAATTTCACGTCGGTTTACTCTACGTTTGGCTCATTTCAAACGCGTTAGCTTGAGTTGCCCAGCCCGCAAAATTTTTAAATTAAAGTCCTCTGAAATGGCTGGAAATGCATTAAAAACTAACATGGTGTGGTGAAACTTATATACTTTCAGCAACAAAAACGCGATGTTTTAAAACAAGAACAATCAGTTTTCAGTAAAGCCTTAAATAGAAAAGTATTAGTATTTAGTATTACTTGTTTTTTACTGTGAATGATATATGAAATGAATCATATTGACCCGGCTCCCAACGTTAGTGGCTTCATAGCTCAGTTGGTTAGAGCATCGCACCGGTAATCGCGTTTTTTTTTTTTTTAGGCTTCTTTTCGCAATTGCATAAATTGCGTTCGCAACTGCGAGGATCATTCTTCATTTGATTGTTTTTTACTGTTAAAATGTGGAGGGGGTGGGGAAGCCCCATCCCCAGCCCCTCCCCCTGCGCGGTCCCTGCACCACTCACGTCTGTTTTGCCGACCAACAAAATGTCAGGTCCACGTGGGCTTGTTAGCTAAGCTAGTAAAGCACTGCACCGGTATCTCAGATAACTAGAGGTCATGGCTTCAAATCCCAGGCTTTGTTTTCGCTGCTGCTAAACTAGTCTTCACAACTGCGATGATCTAATTGATCTCTCACACCTTCAAGTAAATAATCCCTAACAAATGATAAAAACAAATTTCAACAAAGTAAACAATATTTGAAGTGATAAATGTTATGCTGGTGGGTTTCCCTGATAACCACAGAGCTTTCGGGTGAAATCGAATTCTCAAATCCCCCTATGAAATTTAAATTTAAAAAAGATTATAAAAAAGATTAATTATCATAGAACAATACTTATTGTTGTTATTTAACGCCGCTTTAACTCTTTTGTTCCTTTTCGTTAATCGCATCACATTCCACGCACCGCTGCAACTTCCGCTTGGCCGTCAGTGATAACCTTGCGTGCGAAAGCTTTGTCAGATCAAGCGCTCCCGAATGCCTTCCAAACAATGTCGATGAAGGAAATCTAATCAAGGTTAAGTAAATCTCTCGCATTAGCTAACGGCAAGAATTCTTTCGCGATTTCGCATTCAAACTGAGAAGTTGGAGTTGTACTTTGCGGAGCTTTTCAAGGTTTCAACAGCTCACGTTCTCATCCTGTGAGTTCCTTGGGTGAATTTGAAGAGCAACATCGAGCTTGAATTCAGTGAATTTTTTGCGTATTCCATTCCGAAACTACTTCTAAACGAATTCCCAGAACGTGATCATCAAAACTACCAGAATGAGTGTAACACCAGAAGCAAGCGAGGACGGGGAAATGGTCTCTCGGGCTCGTGATTTATTCAGGAGAGGAGCAAAGAGGCTTCAAGAAGGTAACACTTACAATATCCCTAACAAAATTTGCGACTTTAACGCGGACTCCGTCGAAACAGACTAGGCTAGATGATATGATATTTTCCCTGTCGTCCATGAAGCAAGCAAAATACTTCAAACTGAAACAAGATATCAACGGTTGGCGAACCGTGATTGCGTCTTTTGAAAACATCATGATTAAGCCCGGGAGATGAAAGCAGACCGTTTCCGTTGAATGATTATGGAAGCAAAATTTCAAAACTTTCTCCAGTTTACAGGAGCTTCAAACCTGTAACTTACTAGTTCCTCGCTGAAACAAGGGGAAAGTTACTTATTATACCTAATCATGCAACTATGAAACTGAGCTTCCAGACCAGGAGAGTCAATGAACACTGACCCAATATCACGTATGATAGCAACTCACTTGACGTATTTCCATTTTGCAGAGAACTATATCATGTTGCATTTTGTGCGGCCCTAAAAAATTAGACTTTTTTTCCTTTTCGTGTTCTAGGCACTGAACATGCTGCGATAAACTTTCGAAATTTCTTGCTAAGTCACTTTCATTCACCAGACGAAACCCCGGATGAAGGTAAGAGCCGCTATTTGTTGCCTGCCTTGTGTTAAGAAGGCTTGAATGTGATTTGCGATTTCCTTAAATGACCCACGCAATATTTTATAATCTGAAAGGAAATTCAGAGTTCTTTCAACAGGCGTTGAACCTGTGACATGTTTTATGTTTATTTTTTGTTTTGTTTTGTTTACATGCATACCGTAAAGTTCCTATGGTAGCGACCCTCGTTACTTTCCGTGTTCTTTTTTTACACCTGACGTCACGGCGGCCATGTTGGTGGAAAGAACAATAGCGAAAAAGTCTTCTGGGAATTTTACTCTATTATTATGCAAACTTTGAGCTACAATTTTCCTTTGTTTTGGCACCAACATGGCCGTCTTATCACGTGAGTGCAATCAAAGAATTAGCAGCCTTTGGGGCTCGTTACTGTCGGGTTGTCGTTACTCTCGGGGGTCGGTGACCAAAATCCATAACACAAAGTTGGCGCTAGCTTTTTTCCGAAATGAAAAATAAACAACATAATGCATGGTGCATGGTATGTGTAACAGAGATACCTAAGTGCTAAATACAGCAATACAGTCTGATAAAAAAACGAGAGAGCGATGATTAACAAATGAGAAGGAATTCATTTGTCCAGTTCCATGCCTTTTTGTCCGCCACATTGGTGTTTCAGTTTTAACTTGGAGAAACTTTCCATGTTTCCCTTATTGTAAATAAGTGCCTTATCGTGATAAATTTATAAATGCACCGCGAAAATATTAACAATTTGACTATGGATTGCAACTGGAAGACAATAAAGGCATTCGGTATGTTTATAACGTAATTAAAGAAACTTAGTCTCGATAATTTTTGGGGACTCGCTACTTTCAGGGAGGACGTTTCTTTCGGGGGCTCGCTATTTTCTGGATTTATAATTATTAGAAGTCAGAAACTTTTGACGTCACTTTCGGGGGATCGCTACTATGGGAACGTTACGGTACGTATGTCATTCACAGAAAACACACATCTTTCATTATTCATTATGCTTCAAATTCACCATCGCACTCAGACAAAATTAAGGTGGGACTGAAATTGGATAACAGCAGGAACATTTAATTTGTATTACATTGTAAACTTTCGGGATCTAACTGGTCTGTATCTAGAGTTATTTAAGCGGTCATTTATGCCCCTGAAAAATAACAGCCTTCTCCTGACTATAGTACAGTTCTAGTCGTCCCGATAAAGGGGAGGACGCGAAATTGAAACAGGAGACCTTGCTTATTTCTGGTTGAGTGGTTAGGTTTCTCATCGTTTTGGAACTTCGAATCCCGAAGTGCATCCGATCCATGTGAAATTCCCAAAGCCCTGTACATACATGTACTCTGTTAGTTCTTCTTCATTTAAGCAACCAGAGTGGAAATGGCAATATTTCGTTGCAGAGCATCAGTAGAGATTTAGTTGGGCCAAATGGAGATATTTTTATAATTTTATTTCATTTTAACGGAGCTCCGACGGCCCGAAGGGCCGCCAAGCGGAGCACCATACCTATAGAAACCCGTCAACTGCTTTTCTCATGGTAAAAATGGCTAGCGGTATTGCTCGTGGGCGCGTACGCACGACGACGACGACGACGACGACGGAGTCGCCCAATTAATTAATAATATCCTAACAATCATCATAATAATCCAACATGGCGGCCATACTCTACCTGGCCCAGCTGACCGCTACTTTACAGCGTACGTCTTTGATACTGGACATCCTTTTTAAAGCCAATTGACACCTTTCAAAACAAGGTATCTGCTGACCAGTGTAACGTGGCCATATCGCGGGCTCAATTTAAGACCTCATCGAGGTCAGCTGTTTTTTTTAAGTTGACCGCTGACCAGGTACTTGCTTTCGATTGGATCGCAGGCTCAAGCCAAGTGTAGGACACCCAAACCAAATCGAGGCCTTTAATTTTTTTCGCGCGCTTTCTGCGGCTCCTAATTTCACATTCAGTTGGTTTCTTTATTTTGAGCAAAACAACTTCATCTTCTTCGATCGAAGTTTGTCTTTCGCGTAAAAAACATAAAAAGCAAGAACTTGTCAAAAGATACTCCGGAATGTGATTTTTCAAGTGATGAAAGGAAGGACGAAAGATTTTTCTCAGGAAAAGCTTCAAAGATCGTGCGGTTGAAAACAGTATAATTCAACGCTTCAAGGGCTTTCACTTCACCGCGGCACCTTGCATCTCACCAAAAAAAGTCACTTAACAGCTCACCGGTATTAATGGGAGGAATGAGTAGCTCAAACTCTGTGGAAGAAGCTCTTTCTTTGGACAAACCGTTTGCTATTTTTGCGGATGCTTGTTTTTACTTTACTGAAGCTTACGTATTTTCAAGTGGTAGAAACCTCTACAACACAGGACAGTGAGGTAAATTCAATAACTAGAAGCTTAACATTTGGTTTAATCCTTGTTACTTTTGTTGAGGAATGAAACTTGTATTTTCTCTCGAATGGATATAAATAACAATCATCTATACTCGTTTTGGACGCAAAGTAAGAAGTAGTTGAATTGTTTGTTTGTTTTGTTACGTTGTTTTCTTTGCAAGCGAACGAGTGTCTTTACTCGGCTTGGCTGACTGTTTTTCGACCTTGGTTCCTCAATAGCGTTAAGAAACTTTTGCCCTTATCTTAGGCCTGTTTCAAACGTCGTGCTACTACCGTGCTAAGCTGGCTCGACTCCAGCACGACTTCGTTTTAGACGTCGAATTTAATTCTGTCGGATAAAAAGCTGTTGCCCAATCTCTTACTCAGAGTCGTCGGGTGCCGTAATCAAAACAGTGAGCAGCCATTGTACGAAGCAAATCCAAATTGTTAATTTATGAATTGAGTTCGACACGGCAGTAGCACGACGTTTGAAACCAAGTCGTGCTACTGCCGTGTAGCACGGCAAGGCTTGCCGTGCTACACGGCAGTAGCACGACTTCGTTTCAAACGTCGTGCTTGAGTCGAATTTAATTCGATTAATTGAGTTCGACACGGCAGTAGCACGACGTTTGAAACGGGCCTTATTAACACGTAAAAGCAATGAGTCCTCGTAAAATTAAGGATTAAAGGCGGAAACTCAAGCTCGAGTAAAAATAAAAAATCCGATCAAATGCATGTGCATGTGCACTTCTCAAAATCTCACATTAAGTTGTCAAAATGCTGCCAAAACAGTCAAAACCCTGCACGCCTCACTCGTCATTTGAGAAAAGTCTTTAAGAGATCTTCGTCGAAAGCAGCCTGTAAACAACAATTAAGTTTCGCCGTCTTTAAACATGTCGGCTTAATTTGTTTGAACCGGTAAGAATCAGCGTTTGGATGTTAAAAACAGCGAAATGGGTTGACTGGCTGGCTGGTTTTGATATATTTTATAGTGGATGGGTCTGCGAGAGAAATGCTCGTTTGGTTTGGCAAGCGCTTTCTTCGTTATCTGGATGATGTTTTGCCACTGAAAATCATTAATTGAAGAAGGTTCTTCGGAAGACATGGGAAGTAACAGTAAAACTATCAAAGCACTTAAGTGTTTTGTGTAAGCCAAGGAAAGATTTTGTGGGAAATGGCTCTATTATTCAGCTCTGTCGCATTCCGAGTAATTACTGTCTCGGTGATTCCTGTTGACTGCTCTAAACGATCAGGTGCGGACCTCTTTTTTTGTCTTTTCTACGGACATTTATGTCAAATTTGCTAAGCAATTTTTCTAGCTTAATACAATTTCTCCACCTTCTCCAAGAATCTTCGAAGAAATATTATTCGTATTGTGCTTTGCTTTCTTGTAATATGTTTGTTGTTCTGTTGTTTCTGAACCGCGGTCAATTCCTGTTGACTGCTGTAAACGAAGAGTTTGTACCCTTTTATTTTCTAGGGGCATTTATGTCAAAATAAATACCGATTTTCCTAGCTTTATCAGTGCAAGCTATTTTAATTACTAGCTAGTCTTGTTTAATTTCTCCACCTTCTCCTAGTTAGGACTCAAGAATGTCTGTCTTTTTTTTTTTTTTCCAAACCTTTACTATCGAAAACTCTTCGTTTTCCCTGCTTCTGCTCAATATTGTTCTGGACATTAATTAAACTGGCCCAAATAAACCCTTGCGAAGTTGCTCGGTGAGAGTGTGCAGCTCCGATTCTAGGCTTGGCGCGGCTAAATATATATATGGCCTTCAGCTTTTCTTTTTTTAATCGCTACATAACATACTGGAATGCTGTTCCATCGAACATCATGCATGCACCTTCTTTAAGCAGTTTTAAGTCCTATCTATTATATTATTAGTGTCAATTTTAAATCAGATGTATTTAATTAGGTTTGCTTTGGATTACTTCATAATTTTTAGTTTCAATCTCAAATCAGGGGTGACTTGTAAGAGACAAGTATTTGATTTAATTTGATTAGGTTAGCTTTGGGCCACGTTTAAATTTCACCTCTTAGTTTTTAGAATGTGTAATATTACATAATATTCTTTGTATGGGAATTTAGTTTCTCCCAATTATTCTCCAGTCATGCACTTGTTTGTTTTGTATCAACTTAGTTGTATTCACATGACAAAGTATTATTAAACTTAAAACTTAAAATTAAACTTAAAGTAAGCTCTTTCTCATCAATGTACACATCCTTTGGACTTCCTTCTCCTGCATACAGTCTTTCAATTAATTTTATTAGTAGCTGGTCACACCAATCTTATGGGATGTTTGGATGACATTTGGCATTAATGTTTAATGGAATCTCTGATGTTTGATGAAGTATGTGAAGATCAAGTTAAAATTGGCTAAAACAGATTTCCAGCACTTTTGCTTTGATGAATCACCTTGATAGTGGTATCAACCAATGTCCAATATTTTATTATCAAGTTGTTTGGTCTTGCACTTAAATGGCCAGAAGAGCAGCTGGATTTCTTTTTGAAAACACTGTAGGTGCATTGAGTGATGAGCTTAATGTTAGCAAGCAGTTTTTTTTTTTTGTGATGGTAAGGTTAAGAAGTAATTGATCAAAAGAAATATCTTGGTCTTAATTCATGGCATCTAAATATTTTTATTGATTTTCATGTATCTTTCTTTCATAATTTTTGTGAGGCATGCATGTATCCAGAGGATACACAATTTCTGATTTCTGACTGTCTCATGGGAGGCTGTGGATAATTTAAATTGCATTCATTATGAAGTGATGATCTGAATCACTATATATCTGATGTGATACTGATTCCAAGGAGCAATCACCAGGCTTCTCCACCAATTTCTAGTGGCTCTAAACCATACCTAAGTAGCTAAGTATGTAACTAAGTTCCCTACAGTTGAACGGGGAAACAGACCTGTCCTTAGGTATTGCTCTAAGATGTTAAGAAATGTTTTGTTTTAAAAATTTATAGATGAAAACTAGCATTGCAGGATCTTTTTTAAACAAGGTATTAAAGATTATTTTTTAAAAACCTACCTCAATATCTTTATTTTGCCTTTTTAACATCTCCAAACTCAGTTTGGAAAGGAATTTTTATTACCTTACTCAATAGAATGCTTGTTTTTAGGAGGGGTGGGGGTCCAAATCCATAAAAGGGGATTCATATCTGCTAGCAGTTCTGGACTAGGGGGTCCAAATCTGATCCACAAGCAGATCTGGACTGGAGGGTGCAAATCCACGGGGGGTCCAAATCCACTGTGCCACTGGCTCAGATCACCTTTCCATACTATTTTTTACAGCATTGGGTCTGTAGCTTGAGTGAGGTCAGATGGGTGATATTACAAGCAGACTATATGTAAATGCCAGTAGAAAAAGAATGCTTTTGGAGCTCCGCTTTTAGGCTTGGCTAAATATATATATTAGTATTGAGATATTGCCTTTTATCAATAGTAACCCACCCCTGTGTCATTCTCCTTTGGTAATACTGAAATCCATTTACCATAATTCCATTTGTCATTGCTTTACAAACTTAATTCAAGCTTAGCGGTCGGCCAGCCACAAAGATAGCTTCTCTGTTGTTTTAGGAAAGGGCCAAGCTGCTAACTTTGATGAAAAGACGTTTGCAGAACATTTCTTATGTATGAAGTTAAATATAAACTATGCCCTAGTTATATTTGCAATATTTTTAAAGAACACAGCCCTAGGTATAATTTGAGGCAAACTGATTTCTCCACTCATAGGTTTAACTCTGTAACGTACGGTAGGCATTCACTGCGATACTTAGGACCTTAATTTGGGGGAGAAACTGTCTTCGGATAACATATCAGCCAAAACACTTAATGAGTTTAAAAGGCGCATTCTTGGCAAAGATCTAACTGATACAGAAGCCGGCTGCAAGGGCTGTATCCTCTTTACAACATGACACTCTTTATCTTAATATTTATATGTTTTATTTTATTTTTTTTTTTTTTAATTCTGTATTTTATTTTCATATTAATATGTGTCCCCTAACTAGTATGGGTTTCTCTCAGGCCTCATGGTATTTATTCTATTCTATTTTCTATTCCTTTCTCAGAAAGTTTGCCTGCTAACACAGAAGATGACTGGACAGACGGAGCTGATATAAGTGAAGGTAATCTTGAAACATTAGCATATCTTTCTTGTGATTATCATTCCACTGGTTACAACACCCTGGCGGGAAGTGTTCTGTCATAAATGATATGGTTTTCATGCGTGCGTAATTGATTTCTGTCCACTTATGTTTGAAATATCTTTTTTTATAGTTACTGAAACGAACTTTTAACGACAGTAATGTTCATTCCTTGTAACACCTGCCTCGAGCAACACGTTAGCATTAGCACATGTCTCGGGTAAGAGGGTCACCCTCCTAGCCTAGACAACTTCTTGTTTCTCATGTAAACGGTTCGCCAAGTTTTGTAAGGAAATGTAGGAAAAGTTGGCTCGCACAGAGTAGCTCGAGTAGGCGGGTGACCCTTCTACCCGGGACAACGTTTCTCCATATAAACGGGGTCTAAGACAAACTGACACTTTCTTTGCAGTCCTACCACTAGGGTCTCTCGGGTTATGCCAGCATGATTTCGAGCATAATACTACATCTTGAGTATCAGGCAAAATGCAGGAATAATACTCGTATTTTGCAGGATAACTCTGACTGTTATATTACAATTCTAAAAACTGCGTGCTAATTTTTCCACCAACTCGAATGTACAAAATTGGTAAAATTGCGCGTATTTTATAAACTGGGTATACCCTGGACTCGTAACCAGAGTATTTTGCCATAGTCGAAGGCCTGGCTACTGCATTATACCAGGCTAACAAGGGATTGGGCGTGCAGCTTTTTATTGCTGTTAGAGGTTTTAAACAACTTCCGCTTAACTGAATAAATGTTGATTGTGTCTAACACCTTTCTTTCAAAGTCATATTAAAGACAGGGTTGTTTGTTTAATAAGTGTGAGAGAGAAAAGTCCTATTTTAATCTAGTACAATCCAGCCGTGCATAATATCCTGGTTTCATGGGTGACGCCCGAAAGCATGATACTTGATCGATCTTACGAGCATAATCCGGCAGACTCTACCTATCACCGCTAGGAACAGAAAGTTTCCTAGGAGCAGAAAGGTATTTCACAACCATGAATTTCACAGGTACACGAAATAAAGGGCATAGAAAATGGGCAGATTTTGCTAATGTGTTTTATTATCTCTTGTTTGACAAAAGCCGAGAGAGAGATCAAACGAATTCTGGCGGACATAAATTCAGTATTCATTGACGAAATTGAAGAGGCAATCACAGCCGACAACCTGTGCCGGTGCAGAAATCCAGTTACAACAGCTTTTGAGGTATAAGTAAGTCCTTCCACTGTTTAAAACAGGCGATAATGATATCGATTTTTTGTCCACTTAAATGATAAATTCACGTTAGAAAATAAATTTGGAAGGTAGTAATTATTTCCAACAATTTAGCGTGAATTTTTTGTGAGAGTCGAGTTAATTATAAGGGACGCAAACTTTCTCTTTGCTGGAGTTTACTCATAAAATTGTCATCAGTACTTATTCAAAACCAGTTTAAAATCTTAGTGCCATACATGTAGTTACTGAGAGCTCAAGACAAGGAATTAGACGCCAGCAAAAGCGGGTAACTAGCAAGTTCAAAAAAACAAAATCTCACGAATGTGCATTGCCAAACTTTTTCTGATTTATTGTAATTATGCATTATCCTGAATTATGTAACAAGAAAAAAAAGTTAGGCCGGTTTCTGCAAAACACGACTGAAAAATTTGATCACGTAAGAAATTATGCAAAGTAAGGACGCAAAATGCACCCCACTGTTGGGT
Organism: Pachyseris speciosa; assembly: GCA_016490735.1. Classification (NCBI taxonomy): domain Eukaryota; kingdom Metazoa; phylum Cnidaria; class Anthozoa; order Scleractinia; family Pachyseridae; genus Pachyseris; species Pachyseris speciosa. The sequence continues at coordinate 1,745,298 of JAEMWC010000008.1, forward strand.
TGGCGTGGCAGTCCAAGCCAGAAATATATTGTCAGCCATTATTTTCAGCAAGAACTATTTCAAGGGTAACTGCTTCACTTATTTTGGTTGAAACAGGTATCTAGGAGACTGAAAGAGTTGTCCCTCATTCGGGATGAAAGAGCAGTTCTTCTGAATTCCCTGGCAGAACAAGTTGAGGATTTCTCAGTCACCCTGATAGATCAAGTGAACAAAAAGGAAGAATTATCCATTGAGAATGAGAAGCAGAATATGGACACTTACGCATCACTACTTGACGAGATAACAGAATCAGCTATCCAATTCTCACAAAAGAAGGTAAGTTGTTTCCCTTACTTACTTGTTATTTTTGTACTTGTATTTTAGTACAGTTATTTAATGAAGTTGAAACTTACGCTTTTATCATATATCTGTTCCCACACGACTCGATTGGCCATGCTATTTTCGGGTGGGCCTGTCATTACTAAATTTTCTTTTACCTGTTTTTGTAACATATGTCGCAGTTGTGAACGCAATTTATGCAATTGCGTAAAGAAGCCTGAAAAAAATTCAGGACTTCAACGGGGTTTGAACCCTTGACCTCGCGATACCGGTGCGATGCTCTAACCAACTGAGCTATGAAGCCACTGACATTGGGAGCTGCTCCCACCGTCAGTGGCTTCGTAGCTCAGTTGGACAATATCTTACTTTCCACGCTTCTTGACGCAATTGCATAAATTGCGTTCACAACTGCGAGGATCATTTTTCATTTGATTTCATTTCCGCAGTTCATATATGATTTATTTCATATATCATTCACAATTTAGTGTCAATTTGTTATAAGAGTGGAGCGAGTTCCCTTTAAATTTGGGAAGTTGCCATTGGAAGGGTAACGTTCAGGAAGGGCAAAAAAATTGAATTGGGCGGAAGGGGGCTTTGAAACTCCGTTGATTATTTAATTTTTGCACGTTGAAAGGCTGTGAAGCTCACTTTTCGCGATAAATAAATTAAGGGTTTAGTTTGTTAAGAAATTATGTCGCTACCTCCGTTAGGGGAGTGGTACACGAGAATTTGGTTTTTGTCAACTGAGTTGAAAATGTAAATTGGCCACCTAGAGATTTAAAAGCTGACGTTTCGAGCGCTAGGTCTTCGTCAGAGCTAATGGGGAGGGTCTAGCTCTCGAAACGTCAGCTTTTGAATCTCTTTACGGTGACCAATTTACCTTAGCAACTCAGTTTATAAAACCAAATTTTCGTAGTTTACTCAACAGTTTTATCCAATATTGTATGGTGCAAACAGTGATATAAAAAACAGGCCTTCGAGCCAGTAGTAATTATCATCTTTAGGAGATTACTTGCTTGCCCGCTTGATCACTGGATCACCCGAAGCCTGTTTACTGCTTCCTCACCTTCCTATTTCCTTATTTTGTCTCATTGTTTTTATTAAATTATTCCATAGTTTGTATCTCATCCACTGACATACCGATTGTTAAACCAAAGATGGAACTACGGCTTGCCATCCCAATGTCTGCCAGGAAAAAGGCTGAGATGTCTGCTCTACATATTCACAATGCTCGACACAATTCTGACACCTCTCTTACTGCCAGTTATCACATATGTGTTTTACAAGGATCAGGTGGTCTGCCCCACGTTTAGGGAAAGAAGAATAAACAAAGGGCTCAGAGGTTTGTGTCTTGCCTGATTCCCCGGTCTAAATAACCCCAAGAATCCGACAATGAAAAAGAACTTGCCTTCTCCTAATTACTTCACAAGTGTGACCAGGCGTGACATTAAAGCCCAAGAATTCTGCAGCACTCGGCGTCCCTTTTGAGTCTTGTGCATGCACGTATATAGCATAGTGAAAATTCCATGTGTACACTAGTCCTCTTGTGATTTAAACAAAAAAGTCATAAAATAATTTTACCTCTATATCCAAGTCAACAATTTCTATGTTCTCGGCACAGTTTAAAAACAAACGTTTTCGTTTCTTTGGCAGTAAGGTACCTGGATTATTTAAGGTGGCAACGCAACGCCTTAACGTGTTAAAAGCATGCCTAATTGTAGCTTTAAGTGACAATAACTAAGAAGCGAGCTCGGTGACCCCTGTTTTTTTTATTTTTTTTTATTTTCGGGAAATAATTAGCATAATAATTTTCGAAAATTTAAGGTGGCTCTGAATCCGCTCCTATAATTATTTTTAAAACTTTGTGAAAAGTTGGTTCTCGACACGCTTATTACTTTCAACAATGAAAAATGGGGGTCACTGAGCTGGTTTTTTTAATTATTTTTGCTTAAAGCTAAAATGAGAGCTGTTTTTAACAGGCTATGGTGTTGCTAGAGTAACCTGTTTTGTCAAAAACATTTTATAACTTGTTCAACAATGATTGGGCATTTCTTTGATACCACTTTGAAGGTATTAGGTAGTAATGATCCTTCAAAATAGTAATGCTTGAAAATGTTGGAAACTGGTACGAGCCACCTTAATAACGCCCATCGTCATACCTTTTTATATTTGTGTGTATATCAACAATCTTGCGATTATAGAATAACAAATACCTCCATATGCAAGTCTACATTCTCGTCACAATTTGATAGCAAATGCTTTCGTTTCTCTTCCCACAGAGATGTACCTGGATTACTTAACAACACCCTTCGTCATCTTTTTGAAGGACAAATTCAGCCAAGTGGTGTTTATCGCTTTGCACTTTAGAATGTGTGTAATAGGTTCATCTGTTGAGCCAAGAACCGAAGAATTCATCATTCTAGTATTTTACATCGGTTCTTTGCTCTCCGAGTTCCAGCAGTACCATACGTCTCAATCAAGGGTATATCTACGGTAAGATAACATATTTCAAACCAAACCTGATAACAGTTAATTATCTAGAGAAAGCTTACTGCTGCAGTATCTTTTAATGAACTAAATTTTGCATTAAACAAAGGGAAATTTTAATCTGATACAAATTATGATAGAGTGTCGCAATTGATAGTAACAGGAGGCTCTTGATAGCAATTACAATTATTTATTATAATTAAGCGATAAACGGGCGTGTCTCTAGTTTTCGTTGATAATTATGTCTCGGGCGGGTGAGTAGACTCGAATTTTAATTTTAATAAAGCGCTGTTTACCTTAAGCCAGCGAAAGAAAGTTTTAAATACTTGCACCTTAAATATAACTCAATTTACCAAGTAAAGTTCTCATTTTCTTACGACAGAAACATGTGGAATTATGTAGATGTGCTCACTCTCTCCATACATGCTATCATATTCGTTCTCCGAATCGCGTCAATCATTCAAGGTGACGATCCATATCACAATCGATTGCTGCTAGCGGTAAACTACTGTTACGGTATCAACACACTGTTTCTGGTTCTGCGATTCTCGAGCATTCTGGAAGTCAATAAAACAGTTGGACCACTTCAGTTGGCTTTGTTCCGTATGTGCATTGACCTGTTAATTATCCTGGTGCAGTTTGTATTCGTTATTGTGGCTTTCTCTGTGGCTATTACAATGGTCTATACAGCTGAGATATCTTATTTGAAGTCCACCGGTGAACAGAAAAACAAAGGGACAAGAGCGAAGGGGTGAGCAAATGAAAGACAACCGTCTGATGACGGCAACGGCAACGAAAACGCCATTTTCAATTATAATCCCACCGATTAATTTTTACGCGATTTTATTGGCTATTTTGGATCACGTGGCGCAAGTCTCAAGCAATATACCCCGTCCGCGTCGATATTTGTCCTCCGATTTTTCGGTCGCAAAAAAATACAAAACAAAGCCAGTCTTTTTAAAGTTTCTTCAATTTCAAATGGAAGAATCCAATCACAGTTTAAATACAATAAACCTAACCAATCAATGCAGTTGTTTACGTCATCCACAATCGTCGTCAGATCATTTTTTTTTTTTCAACATTTTCAACTTTCAACGGTATACACGTGATATGGAAATTAATCGGAGGGTTATAAAGCAAATAAACCCCTTTCTGGCTTGATGGTATATCGAAGGATAATGACCTTAGCTGTTAGATTGCCCTCAAAGTTTCACAATTGCCCTCGAAGTTCGCCTCTCGGCCAGCTGTTCATTTTTTGGGCAATCTATCAGCCGCGGACATTGTCCTCTAATATGCAGCCGCCGAAAGGGATTTATTTACTAAATATTAGCTCTCGTTATTTTCGCGTTTATTCCAACTTTTAAATGTGTGAGAACTATGAAAGAACTAATTAAGTTAACATGAGTAGCGTTCGAGAAAAGAAAAATGTTCATGTCACGTTCGTTAAAAACGGACGGCAAAGAAATGTACCAAAATGTGTCGGATTTTTCTTCTGGTTAACCTATTCTTTTTTAGTATAAATCTACTAGCGTTCTATCACAAATACCGCTCTCTGATTGGCTACGCTACTCGCTATCTATTCTGTGATAGATAGTGAGTAGCGGTTGTCAACAAAATGCCGGCCTCTTCTCCACGTTTTCGAAGTGTCTGCGAGGAGAATTTAGATAATTGACTTGTTTATTTTTGAACGAGAAGTAGATTGATACTAAAACAATTAGAATATTCGCTCTCGATTTCTATGCGTGATAGGTGATTCGGGCTACGCCCCCATCAGCTATCACGTGATAGAAATCTCGAGCTCGTAATCAAATTTCACGTCACCATTGTCGTCGTCGTGGCTAAGTTCTCTAGTCGCTACTGAGTACCTTAGCGAGCAAGAAAAAGCCAGAAAAAATAGTTCATTCATTCATTCATTCATTCACTTGGTTAAGCTGTTCTTGTCACAATTCCTGCATTCGTGTATTGGTTACACAAAAATATCAAACTTGCCTTCTTCAAGTTTGTGAAGGTGTGGTTCCTTCAAAGCAAAGGCCGAACAATTTCATTTCGAGCAGCCTACGTTAAGAAACAAAAGTTAGGATTTGTAAATGAAAAACAATTTAATGCAAATTTATAGTTCTTCTAGTTTGTTGATCTAATTACGCGCTGTGTCATTCTTTCAAAATTTAGCTTTTGTGCAGGAGAGACGTCTGCCTGGTAAGTTTGTTTGTTTACTTTTTGTTTGTTTGTGCGTTTGTTTTGTAGGTTTGTTTTGCTTTGTTTTGATTCCCTTTTGCTATGTAATCCAGGTACGGTTAAGGCACGCAACGAGAAATTTTGAGCAAAATAATTGAAACCCATTCCTGTGTTTCCAGATCATGTTCTCAAAGCAAATTAAGCGATTAGTTTAAAAGTCTGGGATATGTTTGAGGTGGCATTTAACACTAGAAAACTGTTTTATTAACATAATTTCCTGAAGTGTCACTCCCAACAGAAATTTAACCAAAACATTGCTTGCTCCTATTTGAAACCGAAATATTTTAATGGAAGGCCCTTTTAAATGCCCAAATGGCAGATTTCTCTACCCTTTCATATACGTCGACTTCTGAAATCCCTACCCTTTCATATACCTGAAGTGTAAAGGTACCCCTTTCGGGCGGAACCTCCCCGTATAGGCCATTATAGGGAGTACCCCCCCCCCCCGCCTCTACCCTTGGGCCCACTGGCCGAAACAAATCATATAACTATAACAAAATTCTCTAATCTGAGTGGTCATCAACAGCTTATACTTTGATAAGAGCATCATAGGACAGTGCTATTCGCCATGACGAAGTAATTAGACACTTTGATAGGACTGTCGCATTTGAGTAACTTCTTTGTTGTTAACGAATCACAGAGTTGATAAGAAAAAATTATTTTGTCGATATTTGTCCGATTTTGTGTATAACTCGTAAGATTAAAGACCGAATTGGACTCCTCTCAGTCGTATTACCCTCATATAGCATCAATCTAAAACATTGGTCTGTCTGACTGCTAATTTCATGTGTATTATTTGTTATGTTAAGCCTGTTCAAAGCCTCCACACATCTCATATGGTCAGTGTTTGGTCTGACAAACCTTGAGACAATGGAGTCGCATGACAAGCTGTCAACTGCCGTTGTTGGTGTCCTGTACGTGATGTTTCTGATTCTGTCGGTGATTATGTTGATCAACATGCTTGTTGCTCTGCTCACGAACACATACAATAAAGTAGAGGTAAGAAAGTGCATGTTTTTGTTAGCTAGGTTATCCATTTGTGTATGCATTCATTCATTCATTCCTTTATTTAATGTCGTTCATTTTATTTGGGCCCCATCTATTGTTACTGGCTAGCTCGGAACTTCCAAATCTAACTGTTTCGTTTACTTACGGCTGTCAATCATTCAATCATGTAACGGACGAAGACATAGTCAAACGATATACAGCTATCACAGGTTTTGAAGGTGTGGGTTGAGGTTGAAATTGTTTGCTTGAACAGGGACCGCGCAGGGGAGGGACCGGGGGGGCAGCCCCTCCCCCCACTTTTTATGGAAAAAATAATAAATTAAGTAAAAGACATATGCAAAACAAAGTACTTTCATGGGATAATAGCGCTTGGCTAAAGGTGACGGACCTTGCGGAAAACATCCAAATTTATGATTGGTTCCTTTCGATCCTGTCTCATGGAATACATTTTAAAACCACTGTCTTTACAATTAATACAATGAGTTGTAGTCTTCTGCTGGTGATTAAAATGGGGTTGACAGACCAACGCGACTACTGCTGTGTGCCCATTGTGTTATTCACGGCCTTTATAGTTTTGCTTTAAGAGATTTTCCTTTTCGATAAGTAATCAAGGGAGGTTCCTTGATTATCTCTCTGAGTAATGGTTGTTCTTGTTTTAGATTCCTTTTGTCAATTAGTTTTTTTTTTTTCAAACATGGTAAAGACGATTGAAATTGTGCCACGAAGGATAAAAGCTTCTTGTGCGAGTAGTGTATTAGGCACCGGTTACTCCGGTTTTTTGCTGTGGTTTCTCATTAAATTGCTGTGGAATACATTAATGTCGATGACGTAATTATAGTGGATGTATTCCTTTACACAACAGAGACAGTGGATGAATTCCTTAGGATAATAACAGTGGATGTATTCCTTTACATATAAACAGCGACAGTGGATGAATTCCTTCACATAATAATAGTGGATGTATTCCTTTTCATAATAGAGACAGTGGATGACTTCCTTAGCAAACCGAAGAAACTGGATGCATTCCTTTGCATTTTTATTTTATTTTATTTTATTTTATTTTTATTTTATTTTTATTTTTATTTCTAGTTTTTTTAAACCTTTTCGTTAGGTAGACATTCGCAAATCCTCTCTCTGACGTTTGCTAAAGCTATCTTTTTAACTCAACAAAGATGGTAGTCGTCACGTTATTAATGTGATAATGGTTAATTGAAAACTCTATTGTTTCCGAACCCATAAAAGCAGTCGGGGTCTGTGGAGCACATCATTCACAAACCTTCGGTAGTACGAGTTTGAGTAGCAGTCATGGCTTTCAACCAGTTTACCGCTTTGGAAGATCAGGACATTCCGTCTGAGGTTTTTGAGCCGTGGGATGATTGGGTGAAAGAGTTTCAACCACAGGTAAATGCTCTTTGATCCTTTAAAGGGTGCGGAACACTTTTGTAAGATTTCATGGTTTGTGATAATGACGGTTATTAGTAAAATCTTATGCTTGCAGGATCCGCAAGAACCTTGTTTGAACTCTCAACAGTGTGGAGCCGGTAGAAAACGACCAGCTCAGGTAATTTTCATTGAATTTTGAATATTGTTTGGTTTTTGGAGAAGCTAATACGGTTTATTTTGAAATTGGTTGTAGGATGATGTAGATGACCTTTTCACTGAAAGGTCTCGTCATGAATGTGAAACCTGCGGCAAAGTGTTTACGCGAAAGGATGCATTGAATAGACATACCCTTAGTCACACTAACGAGAAACGGCATAAGTGTTCTCACTGTGGGAGAGCCTTCACTCTATTGCAAGACGCAAAACGCCACGAGAAACAAGTTCACGAACGCGGAGCGGTTCAGCGGGAATACAAATGTACTACCTGCGGAGAAGTCTTTCAAAATCTGGCTCCATTCCGAGCGCATCAGAAAACAGCCCACACTAAACCCTCTTCTCTGGCTACAAAACGACCACGCGAAGATGAATCAGGTAGATCTCTCTCAAATTTTTAAAATATATCTTTAGTGAATAGGACAAGTCGTATGTTAATTTTAGAAGAAATGGTAGGGCATGTTTGAACACATCTTTTGTTACCCTTTGTTCATGGGATGATTCGTATGTAAATGTAGGATGAAAGAAGTGAAGTGGAATAATGTCTTTGGGTAAAGGATTAACTGTATGCAAATTTGAGCTACAACAACACAATAATAATTCAGTTCTGTTTTAATGGGAGGGATTAATCAATGTTGTGAACGATTTCAGGACCCGATCCTAAGAAAAGGAAGCCATACCCGATCGAGAAAACAGTAACTTCAAGTTCTAGCTGGCAAGAAGACCCCAGAAACATGACTGATCATCTGCCCGTGGAACACCAAAATCTTATTCCCGAGTACGGTCGCCATTGGCATCAAATCAGAACACGATTCAACCGTCAAAACCGTCTCCTTGACTGGTACAATTATCGCCTGATCTCCCTTCAGCCTCAAGAGCTTATCAACCACCTTGATGCGATTTTTGCTGACCAGTCCACCCTATTTAAACTGAACGTGTCCTTTGGGTTTATCCTGAAAAACAACGAGACTGGCGAACTACAATATTATTATGCCTCTCGGAATAACGACCAAGTCTTTGAAGCGCCCTTTCAGATTGTAACGGCAGCTGATCTTCAGCAAGTCCGACAAGCACTGGAAAATCTCGATGTCTTAGAATGAGTACGACAACCACGCCCCAACTCCAAATGGGTTGTTGATACAGTGACCAATGTGACCTTTTTCGTCACCAAGCTCCGAGGGCATCCTATAGGGCGAGGAACGGATTTGCCTGACTACCTGGCTGAAAACCATGGTTTGGTTGCCTTGGATCGAAATCACAATACAGGAAAACCTTACAGTGACAATCTATGCTTCTTTCGGGCCCTCGCTCTCCATAACGGTTGTCACCCGAAGAATATAGAGCGGGATGCCAAGCATTACTACGAACAGTATCGAGAAACGCGACCCGACAAAAAGAAGTTTTGTGGTGTAAAGCTCAAAGAACTGCCCCAGCTCGAACATCTCTATGAAGTCAACATCTTTGTGTACGCTTTGGAGCCCACCAAACCTCACGGAGAGGAAGACAATGAAGCCCGAGAAGATGATGATACCAAACCTGAGATCGCGGCTCAATTGATTCATCGCTCGCTTTGTCACTACCCGAGTACGCTGTACCTCAACCTTTATCAGCACCACTTCTCCTTCATCAAGAATATAAAGAAGTACGCGAAATCTTACTGCTGCTCTCGATGCGGAAAATTCTGGAAACATGTAGGGATGCTTCATCGGCACGAGAAGACTTGCGAAGCGAAAATTCATTTTCAGTTTCCAGGGGGTGCTTACAAGACGCCACGGACCATCTTTGAGCTGTTAGAGGATGAAGGTTTCACCATTCCTGACCATCTCAAGTTCTTCCCATACAGAGAGCCACCTTTGACTTTGAATGTATGTTTAATCGTCAGACTGGTCTTAACGATACGGAAAAACTGGCTTGGAATGCCAAGCATATTCCATTGAGCGTCAGTGTCTCTTCAAACGTACCAGGCTACGATCAACCAAAGTGTTTCGTGTCTGATGGGGATTCAAAACAACTTGTCCAACAGATGGTCGACTACCTAGTGGAAATCAGTAAGGAAAGTTATCGCCGATTGAAAGAAGAGTATGTATTTCTGTTTGGGGCGATTTACGAAAAGCTAGAGCAACTGAAACAAACTGGTCCCAGTCCATCCACAGACCCGAGTGCTCAAAACGATAGTGAAGATGAGGGAGAAGATCTGATGGAGACCGATGATGATGAAGATGAAGAAGACATAGAATCTGAAACCGAGGAACATCGTGCTTTCCTAGACAATGAGGTGGAAGAGCAAGGTCCATCATTTTATTGGGCGTTAGATCGAGAACGCGAGGACCAGAGTGACGATGATCAAGAGAATATGGATGATAAGCCAGAAGTGACAAGCCATGAACCTGACAAGAAGAAGGAACACCCCTTGAAGAAACTGAGAGATAGATTTGAGGAATACTTAAAAGAGCTACCGGTTCTTGGTTTCAACTCGGGAAAATATTATTTAAACGCCGTCAAAGAGTTCCTCTTTCCAGTCCTGGTCGAGAATGAACAAGTTCAATTCACTGTGAAACGTAACAACAACTTCATGTGCTTGAAGACGGCACACCTACGCTTCCTAGATGTCACCAATTTCCTGACTCCTGGATTCAGCTACGACAAGTTTCTTAAAGCCTACGAGTGTCCTCAAACTAAAGGCTTCTTCCCCTATGAATGGATGGACTCGCTGCACAAGTTAAATCAAACCTATCTTCCACCCCATGAAGCCTTCTTCTCATCCGTCACGAATTCCAATATTTCCGATGAAGACTACCAGTACTGCCAACAAGTATGGTCTGACAACAGCATGCTAACATTTAAAGATTTCCTGATATGGTATAACAACCTAGATGTCCAACCCTTCTGTGATGCCCTGGAAAAGATGTGTGTATTTTGGAAAAACAAGAATATCGACATGCTGAGACAAGGCATCTCTATCCCGGTGTGACCTTAACTTACCTTTTCACAACTCTGGAACCTGGTATCTTCTTCTCCTTATTTGACGAGAAAAACAAAGATCTCTACTATCTCTTCAAGACAGATATGGTGGGTGGTCCTAGTACCATCTTCCACCGGTACCATGAAGCTGGAAAGACCAAAATCAGAGAAAAAGAGATGCCAAATAAGGGAAAAGAACCAAAACCCTGCCAAAAGATTGTGAGATACGATGCTAATGCATTGTATCTATGGGCCATCATGCAAAAAATGCCTACCGGATCGTTTAAGAGACGAAGGGAGGAAACGGGGTTCAAGAAAGAAAGTTCCTCAAAGATGGCAACGGAATGGTTAGAATGGGAGGCTCAAAATCGGGGAATTCACATTCGACACCAAACGAACGATACAGAAAAACGCATCGGGGAGAGGAGAGTTCCGGTGGATGGTTTTCACGGCTCTTCTCAAACAGTCTTTCAATTCCATGGTTGCTTGTGGCATGGGCATAAATGTCATCTTACCAAAGGAAAAGAAGTCAATGAAAAAAGAAAGAAACCCATGAAAGAATTACTGGAAGAGACCAAAGCTAATTCCAAATACATCAAAGCTCAGGGGTACCATCTCGTTGAAATGTGGGGGTGCCAGTGGCGTCGACTCAAGAAGGCAAACTCACAAGTTCAGCACTTTCTTACATCCTAGTTTAGCCGCCCCCTGGATCATAACAAGACCCTAACGGAAGCTCAGATCCTAAGCGCTATCAGAAACGAGTCTCTCTTTGGAGTTGTGGAGTGTGACATTCGGGTACCAAACCATCTGAAACCCAAGTTTGCAGAGATGTGCCCCATCTTTAAAAACACAGAAATATCTCGAGATGACATTGGGGAGTACATGAAAGCGTTTGCCGAGAAACAGAACATTATGCCTCAACCCCGAAGGAGTTTGATCGGTAGCTACTTTGGGGAGAAGATTCTGTTGGCTACACCTCTAATTAAATGGTACTTGGAGCACGGACTGGAGGTGACCCACATCTACCAAGTGGTTGAATACACACCCATTCCCTGCTTCCAACCCTTTGGAGAGGCTGTCTCGGATGCAAGACGGGCTGGAGATGTCGATCCCAACAAGGCCATCATCGCAGATACGATGAAATTGGTAAGTATGAATCCATTTGAGCAAGGTATTTGTTTGTTTTATTGGTTATATCTGTCTCATGTGTTATTTTATGATGTTGTAGGTTGGCAATTCGAGTTATCGCAAGACCATTACGGATCAAGAACGGCACAGAGAAGTCAAGTTTTGCGAAGAAACCAAAGCTTCAAGACTTATCAACAAACCCTTCTTCAGACAGCTTGACTCCATAGACGCGAACACTTATGAAGTTCAATCGTGCAAGAAAACCATCAAGTTGAATCTACCAATGCAAATAGGCTTTTTCGTGTATCAATACGCTAAGCTAAGAATGTTACAGTTTTATTTTGATTTCATGGATAAATATCTTGATTGATTGAGCATGCCGTTCAATGAATCAGTTGTAAGCATGGATCCAAGATGGAAACACCCCTTCCCCGCTCTTGTGGCAGGACCGACCTGTTGTGGGAAAAGTCAGTTTGTTAAACGTTTACTCGAAGCAGGAGAAGACATGATCGAAGGCGCTCCTGAGAATATAATTTGGTGTTATGGCATTTACCAACCAGCCTACGATAGAATGCTTAAAACTATTCCCAATATCACCTTTATCGAAGGCGTCTCTAGTGATTTAGAATCCATGATCAACCCCACCATTCGGAATTTAGTGGTCATTGACGATTTGATGCACGAATTGAGTAACGACCAGAGAATAACCACTTTGTTTACCAAAGGCTGCCATCATCGGAACCTAAGTGTTATCTTTATTTTGCAAAACATTTTTCACCGCGGAAAAGAGCTGGGAGATATGAGTTTGAATTGTCATTACTTGGTACTGTTCAAGTCTCCGAGAGATAGCAGTCAAGTCAATCATTTGGCGAAGCAAATGTTTCCTGGTCATGTGAAGTACATGCAAGAAGCCTTTCAAGATGCAACGAAAAGGCCTTATGGTTATTTATTATGCGATCTCAAACCGGAAACACCTAGCGACTTCCGGTTGCGCAGTAACATCTTCCCTGGGGAGACGCAATGCGCCTATGTTAGAAAGCTATAAAAAAGAGTGAACCACTTCAGGTTACTTCAGTTGAGCATGGCCCAGCGACTGAGAAAGAACCAAGACTTTTTGAAGCTCCTGGTAAAGTGTACACCCGCTCAGCGTAAAGCAATTTTGAAAGTAGCAGACGACACTGTGGTGAGAACCATTTGTGAGCGTGTTTTTAACGTTCTGAAAGGAACAGTGCCTGTCAGGAAACCATCCAAGAAAAAGCTTTTAGTTCACAAGAAATCGTTGATCGCTCTAGCTGATAAAAGTACACCGCTCCACAAGAAAAAGAAACTTTTGGTTCAACACGGAGGAATTTTTTTAAGTGTGTTGTTACCACCCGTGCTTCGTGTGTTAAGTTCAATCCTTACGTAAGGGATGAATCATACTCGGCGCATGGTTCTCGTGCCTGAGAACACACTGGAAAGATTACAACAACGCCAGTAGATCTTAACCCCACTCGTGACACAAACTCTGAGAACCTTAGACAGGGAAATGAGCGACATTTTATCCAGCAAAGAATTACATGATGAAGCAAAGGCGAAGCTGTGTAATCAAGTGTTGCAGCGCTATTTGACCTATTATGATCAGCGAAAAGGTCAACCCCTCCACGTCAAGCTGACAGCCGTTCAGTCCACAGAAAGCCCCAATCCATAGGAAAGTGAGAAACAGGTAGAGGAATCTCCTCCTGAAAAATCTCAGATTACCTCAGCCGTGAAGCAAGAAGTGATGAAAAGTGTACCCAAGATTTACAAGAACGGAGCAAGTCAATTGTTGGACAAAATTAAAGAAAATCGAGATGTGTTGGACTGGAACGATAAAGGCGAATTGTTGTACGAAAACAAACCTATAAACGGCTCTCACGTGGTGGATTTAGTCAATGATATGCTGCGTCACCGTGAAGGCTTTGAGCCCGTGGGATGGTCGGTGTTTGCGAGGGGACTGGTCCGAATGAATGTACCAGAAAATCTAGTGCGTAATCCCCAGAGGCAGAGTGCTATTCGCGAGTTTAAAGCAAGAGTGCGAGAAGAGACCCCTGAGATTCCTTCCCGTTGGCTACCTACTCCACCTGTGACGGTATCTCCCACGAGAAAGAAAAGGCCAAGAGTTGAGAGTCCGCGCCCTCAGGCTGTGCGCTGGTTGCGACTATAGACAATAAAAAAAGAACACTTGAATTTTATATTTCAAATTGTAATCTTTATTTTGATCACTCAATAAAATACTTTGAAAAGAAATTACATGGTGTTCTTATTGCGTTGTGCTATCGCTCTTTGTTTCTTTACATCAGTGCGATATTTCGGAAGACTTAAACGGAAATGTTTCTCAATGAACCGTTTTACAAGAAAATCGTTTCGACTTTTATTGCTTGAAAAACGATGTACAATCTTGCTCATGTTAACTTGTCTAGAGCGAAATAAGGCAAAATACAAACAGTAATGACCACAAACTTTCGAGTTTATGCTTTGCAATGTCACGGTATTAAAAATCCAGCTGTCAGAATTATAGTTCAAAAAGCTTGTAAATGTTCTTGAATAATTGCTTGGAGGCAATCCGTAAGAGTCAAAAATTCTCCCTCTCGGTCATTGGTGAAATAAAACGCAATCCAGTGAGATCCAGGCTTGTCACTGGTATCCACATTGGCGATGAACAGGGCTGGGTAAGACGAAACACTGGTCGGTAGTTTGTCTGAAGGGTAGACTCCTTGAAACACGCCTCTGGTATATTTATCCTTTCTCAAAATGAGCGTCAGCTGAACGGTGTCCATGTTGGCTAGTTTGTGTAGTCGTACAGAACGTTTCGGCTTCCGTCGATCTCAATCACATTTTGAAATTCTGCGTAGATGATGAGGTTGACTGTATTGGCGAGTGGCTGAGCGAAGTGGAGCTCTACTCGCAGGTTACCTTGTTTTATAAGCTGAAAATGTTCTCCCGGGCAGTGATCTGGGGTCAAATCAAATGCAAATAAGGTGTATCCCTGACCGTAATCGCTTCTTGTCACCTGATTGCCCGCATCCTGGGAAAGCTTTCCAATGCCGGAGAAAAGGCTGTGAAAGCCGGCTATGAAATTCTGACCACCAGCCTAATCAAATTTCACAAACAGAGGTTTTCGAGGGATTTGCTCGCCATCCACGTACACTCCTACTTGGGTTAAGTTGTGATGTTTGAAGTCGAAGGGATTGGTACCGTAACTCCCGTTGTAAGCTTCTGTATCCACTAATCCCAATACTATACGCTTGGGAATTTGACCCAGAAAGATGTTATCTGGGGTGAAAGTAGGGAAACCTCCGGGAATAGAGAGGACTTTGCACTCGATTCGACGAATCGGATACTTGGCGGTCGCTTGTTTCAATGCGGCCGCATGTCCTAGACTGATGGCGGGTGCTACTTTCATTTTCCTTACATATAGGATGGCCTGTGTAATAACCACCTTAAACTGAGGATTCACAGCGGACGAGACCAGGCAGAAAGCATTCTTGGTTCTGTTGAGCCTGATTCTTAGATTAACTCCATTCAGTATTAACCGTTCTTGGAAGAAAAGATCGCTGTGTATGGGACCCATCATATCCACCGTGTTGCTTCTCGCTGTCAAAGCATAGAAAACAGGGAATGTAAAAATAGGTTCACAGGTCCCACTTGTGTATCTGGGTCTAGGTTGGTACCGTTTGGTTTGGTGATCTTAGCCTTCACATACAGTTGTGTTCGTGCTAAATCCAGATATTCTTCTCCGCTTCCAGATACGTTAAATTCGATAGGACCAGTGTCGGTGATGTTGCTGAGAGGATGATACTCAATCCATTAACCTTTGCTGATAGAGGTTTGTGTTGAAGGGATGCTAAACAAATCCAGTTCTGATTTAGTACACTCGTTTGACTCGTGATGAACAAAGGCCATTATTTACTTATTGAAAAAAGTCACTCAAGTCTCCTTTCTTCTTTTGCTGTGGAGATGCTTTCACTCTCTTGCCTGGTGGTGAACTGATTTTTGTTCCCGGCGCTTTCCTTTTTGTACCTTTCCGGCCAGCGCCTGACTGCGAGGAATTCTGGGAAGACATGTCACTGAGAGCTTGTTTTGCCCTTTTGCTGACTGCGGTTTTAACATGATCTCCATCCAGAACATCTTGAGCCACTTGGACTCCTGTTTGCAATGCTTTTTTGCCGAGTACTTTAGCACCCTGTTTCAGGTGAGGCATCGCCCAGCGAAACAGACCTTTAAATATGGAACCTAGTCCATAGCCTTGTAGAAATCGGGATCCGTGAAAAGCCGGTAAATTACCTCCTTTCTGTTTAGCTTGGTTTAAATAATAGTCTTCGTACAACTTGTTGTTTGGAGTGTAAAGTTTCTTCATCTTCTAAAAATTCGCTGTTCTGCTTTGACGAAAATGAAGTGTAAGCAACACTTTCCCAAACTCAAATGGTACTAATTCTCCTGTGCCGCGCTTTATATTGACTTCGATCGTTTCAAACTCTCTTCTGCTGACAGGTAAGTAGTGCGGGCGCTCAAACGACTTGTTGAAGCGTTGACCGTCATCACCTTCCACGGGGACAATTCGAAGCAAAGGAACCAGAGCATCTCCCACGAATTGTGCTTGAACAATATCACTAAACATAAAGATCGTGAAACCCTTGCTCCAAATCTGCTTCTCTCTCGGCGATGGAAGTGCCCGAAATCCTAGTATTGGAAGAGAACCCGAGCATTTGCGCGATGTCAGAAAAATACACTTCGGCGCCATTTTGTACGTAAACGGTCACTTTTCGATTCAGGGTATCGAAGGAAAATTGCACAACGTCGTTGAAGCGATCATCCTCACCGACCACTTCGTTCATCTTAGCTATAACATCGGTGATAGAGGAGTAATGTCCCGGTGGAATAATTAGTACCTCCCACACACCATGCAGTTTTGGATTTCGGAGATAAAATCGATTCCGGAAATCGCCTTGAACGTTATTCCAGCTATGTGGATAATGAATGTCGGTTAAAGCCACTTCCCAGTCACCCGATAAAATGATGGTTTGAGGCAAGCCTACCCTATACTCGGATAAGGTATTCTTTGGAAACTTATCGAGACTACTATTACTAGGGAGATGGAGATAAAACTGTGTTACCTCCATCGTGTCTTGTGTCCAAATGAAATTTTTACTCTGGGTATTCTTAATTTATAAGAAATCACGCAACAACCAACTAACATTTTCACTTTCTTTTATTGAATTCGAAAACAAAGCCTACATTACAATTTCGAGATATCACTTTCAGCAACCCAGCTGTTAAACTTGTCTGGGTATCCTTTCCATTTCACAAAATATTCCACTACTCCTTTGCGTTTTCGCTTACGCAAAACTTTTTCAACTCGGTAGACATCATCGTTCTTAAGGACTTTTTGTAATTCCGGTTCGTAAAAATGTTCCATCCAAGATTTCACCTGTATCATCGTTTAGTTTATAAACGGGCACTTGCCGCACCATTCGCTTGTACACGGTGAAAATTTCCTCTGTAAAATTAGGGAGGTAAGACGTTTCAAACATTCGCTTCACTTTGCTGATCCTAACGCGATCTCCCACTTGAAGTTTAAATCGCACACGCTTGTCAACATCATTGCCGTACAAAGTATCCCAGACTTTAGCTTCATTGGCTTTTGTCACCTGACTTGGTTTCATCTTGATGCTACGATGGTAGGTGTTATTATGAGATTTTACCAACTGGGGTACTACGTCGATATAGGTCAGAGTGTTTTTAGCTGTGAAGTACTTGTACATCTCGCTCTTAAATGTACGGTTGAAACGCTACACCACTGACGCTTTGAGCCCAGAGTTGACAGTAAAAAAGTCAATGTTCTTCTCGCGAAGAAAGTTTTGAAACAGCCGGTTTAGAAATTCAGTGCCCTGATCCGTTTGAAGCTTGTTTGGTTTACGACCAGAGGATAGAATCGTCTGAAAAGCTTTGATTGGTTCTTGGCCTTGATTTGTCTTTAAAGGCACCACCCAAGCGTACTTGCTAAAGATGTCTATACACGTCAGTAGGTATTTATATCCCTTGTTGTATCGACTTAAATTTTGAACATCGACCAGATCTGCTTGAAATTGTGCATCAATACCAGAAACAATGACGCGACGTCTCTTATAGTGTCTTCGCGCAGGTTTATGAAGCGTGTAAACATCTTGCTGACTCAACCAATCTTGAACTTGTTTCCGAGAAATCTTATTCTTTCCTTTTTCTTAGACCACTCGGTACACAGCATCTAAACCACCGAAACGTGCGGGTTGACTTGGGTCGAGATATACGCTCGTCAGTGTTTTTTCCATCGCAAAACTCGGAGTTTTGAACAATCACTTGACCCCCGCAACAGGCCAGTAGGCAGCGAATGCGGTTGAAAATGCGCTCTAATGCCAAAGTGGGTGAGGACGGCCAGCAACCCATTACTAGTGACAACTGCGAACGTCGACACTCGACTGACTTTTCTTCATGCTGTACTCCCTTTTAAATCTATTCTTGTATTTGGGTAAGAGTGGGAACGAGAAAATCAAACAGTTGTTCCCATTCCTCGTCAGTCAGTCCCAGTTGCTCGACAAAATTTAAAAACACTAATAGTCTCCCCCAGTGAACTTTTGTAAACACCTCTGAATGAAGACGTTTTAACTTGTCAAGCGTAGATCCCGGTAAAGCGCAAAATGTCTCCGTGAGTGAAGCAGTGTCACTTGATGACATATTCCTTGCTACGAGGCAATAAAAGTAAAATCGTACCCTAAGAACAGAAAGAGTAAGACCCATGTTACCGTGTAGACAGAAACACACACTGGGTCAAAATCAAATCGTGTAAATGCTTTATTACTTTTACAGAAACAGCTTATTTTGAATTTCATTGATTACAAGGTCAAGGTCCATTGGTTCTTCTTCTTTTCTGACAATAGTTTCAGGACATTGAGTTTCACTGAGATCATTGTTCTCTGAATTGACTCTTTCACTGATATTTTTCCACTTGAGACCAATGGGGCCATAATAAACTGAATGTAAAATTCGATCTTGTAGTTGCTTCGCTTGAGTAACTTCGCCACATCCTTCAAGCTCCAGAGATGTGAGGTATAGACTGGTCCAAGGCGTCTTTGCGAGCTCACGTAGGCTTCCCAGGATTTGCTTAGTTTGAAGCCAAGAGCACTGCAAACACTTTCGGCAATTTTTTGGACGTCGTTGAGGTTGATTTTTTCCGACACGTCATCTCGGAAATACATCCAAGCATCTTCGCTATCCATCATCAGACAGGAGTGCTGTATTTGACTGGGATGTTGAATAGCGCAGCCATTGTAGCGATTTACTTTTCTTCATGGATCAGTGAGTCTAGTATAGCCACGTAAGTAAGCTGTAATATCTGACCGACAAGACTGGCTATCCTCTGCCGTTGAACTTGTTCCACTTCGTCAACCGTCAAGAAAGGTTTAGAACTAGATTCAACTTCCATGTTTGGAAACACCTCACCAAAGAAATAACTCGACCGATAGACGTTTATGAATGATGTGTTCGGCACAGAACGCGCTTTTATGGGTTCGGAAACAATAGAGTTTTCAATTAACCATTATCACATTAATAACGTGACGACTACCGTCTTTGTAGAGTTAAAAAAGAATAACTTTAGAAAACATCAGCGAGAGGTTGCGAAGGAAGTCATCCACTGTCTCTGTTTTGAAAAGGAATACATCCGCTATTAGTATGCGAAGGAATTCATCCGCTCTCTGTTATGTAAAGGAATACATCCACTGTTATTATCCTAAGGAATTCATCCACTGTCTCTGTTGCGTGAAGGAATACATCCACTATAATTACGTCATCGACATTAATGTATTCCACAGCAATTTAATGAGAAACCACAGCAAAAAAACGGAGTAACCGGTGCCTAATACACTACTTGTGCGTTCTCTGTTTTTGTGTTAGAGCTGTTTTTCTATCCGCATAGTTAACTTCTGAGAGTATCTGTTCCACCATGCATTTTCTTAGGGTAACTTCAAAACATAAGGCGCACTTTAAACTTTTCTATGTTGCCTGTGAAAGTAACTCTTGCGGAGTTACTCAAGAAAGGCTGAAAGAAAAGACTCAAGAAAGGTTCAGTAATCTCACAGTACTCAGTAACCACTCACAAAGACAGAACGGACAAACTTTGCCTTACTGACGCGGCAAATGAATTTGTTGGTCGTAACGACAATCGAAAAAGGAATTTCGTTACTTCAGAGAATCCTATTTCGTAACACTAAGCAAATAAATGAACCAAACTCTACCTTCGTTTACAAAGTTTATTTTGTCACTAACCCCTTTCTCTAAATGTTTGAATTGAGTTGAAAAGTGTAAAAAAGGATATCAATATATTGTGTTAAGCCTGGTTTCCATATGATCGCGGATAATCGCAGACGATCGCAGACGATCGCGGATCGCAGATCGCAGACGATCGCAAAGAGAGCAGTTTCCATATAATCGCAGACGATCGCAAACGATCGCAGAGCCGACTGTAGCCATACATTTCAGTCAGCGAGAAAAGTTAAATCTACACGCGCGTTGTAGAAATTAAAAATATTATGGGATATATTTCGATCGCAAATCGCAGAACTTTGGTTTCCATATGATCGCAGGATCGCAGACGATCGCAGACGATCGCAGAGGTGTGTTTCCATATGATCGCAGACGATCGCAGAACGTTTTGCGAATCCGCGATCGTCTGCGATCATATGGAAACCAGCCTTTAATAAAATATGTTAAATGCTGGGGAAAGCTTATGAATTAAATGGAATTATATGCATTTTAATTATTTTTAGAGTTAGTCCCCTCCCCTCACCTGAAAATGCGGGAGCGCCCCCCCCCCCCCCCCCACACACACACACACACACACACACACACTAACACTAAAAACTGCTCCGCGGGCCCTGTTGAAATGAAATTTCGATGAAACGATCGATGACAATAATTTAAAGAAACCCTAAAAGTAGCTTTTCTTTAGGTGTTAATATTAGTGAAAACTCCATATAGAGTAGTTTAGTAGGATTTACGATATCATGTTATGAATTCTCCACTTTGATAAAATAATGCGGACCATTATTGTGCGCCGGGACTTGTTGGCCAGTCAGGGCAAGTGCTGTAATTGCATATTTAATTTTCTTCTATGACTTATAAAATTAAATACTTCACCATGTAAGGAGGCACAGGCCTTACATGTCCATTTGTCCATTTGTTTCTATCGTGTTCCTCCTTTCAGACCAATGCAGATGTAGAATGGAAGTTTTCCCGTGCAGTAGTAGCTGACGAATACAGACGATATCACCCTATCGTTGTCCCATTCAACATACTCACCGTGCCGCTATCCCACTGTTACATCAAACTTTGTGGGGACAACAGAGCAAAGGTATGAATAGTAACACGGTTGCGATCACAAAATCGGAATGACGCACATCTCTGTTAAGTGGCCATTACCTGGCATATTGCCCAGTTGGCTGTTTTCGTTTTACATTTTTGAAATGTCTGGTTATCTGGCACTATCCCCACCCTCTAAATCTAAGTTCGGCCACAAAAAATCCGACGCAAAGTACATTTCGTAAGGAGCCTCTTCATCCAACGTAGGTCCTTGTGTAAAGTTTCATTGTATAATTTTCTACTCCCTGGTGCAAAACATGTCCCTTTACCAGTTCTGTTCAATTCAGCTCTTTATTTGCAACTAAATAAAGTATTTTTGCAAGGAGTTTTTAAGTACCAAGAGGTGAAAAAGGAATGGAAGTCGAGGAAATAAGCTTGCTTGTAAATAAATAGTGAAGCAGCTCGATGGATTGAATGGTAAAGAAACGAGCCTGGTTTAAACACACCTTGCGTTTGCGGTACTGTTCGGTTTGCGGCTCTATCTCCCATATGCGTAATTGTTATTAAGTACCCCGATATCTTTACTTCAAGGGACGCCGAAAGGCGCGAAAATGTGTCTTCGCTTTCAGTTCGTCAAAACTTTTCAAGTCTTCAAAAATCGTCGCCGATTGATCGCAAACAGTTTGCGATAGTATCTCCATATCATTCATCCCTATCAAATGTTTCCATTTATGCAAACTGTTTTCCATCAGGTTATCGTAATTGAACATTTTGCGATTGTTAGAGACACGGTTATGCACGTATGAAACCTATGCTTTAGAGACAAAGAAACATGCCCATACCCTTTATCCATTATCCGTAACGACATCCATAATTGTTATCTATTTTCAAAGTTCTAAATACGACCGCCCGGAAACTAAAAGACAATTGTTTAATTTTAGTTCCACAAACAAAAAAATGCACTGCATGTCAATGAGGATATAATTAAAGGTGTATTATAAAATATATGAAGAAGACTCACAAGCATTTACAAAGTCTTTGTGGTCTTTTGTATCTACGAAGCAAAATCAAAATGTTCGATTTCGTTGCAATTGTATTATTCTTTATTTTATTGCATTTTTTTTTATCAGAAAGCTCAAGAACGCCGAAGAATTTATCAGGTGTTCTACAATAATGTTCTCTTTCCTACGATCACGAAACGCTACAAGGATAAGCACGGAGATTCTTTTCCGATGTCAGGTGAGTCATAATTATCGAGGTGTCAAACAAACTTGAAAAATAATTTTCCCTGAGTTATATTTAAGAAGAATGAGATGTGGAATGGCGTATATACCAAAAGACTTATTAAGGAGGCTGAAATCCTATACTTAACAATTTTTTTTACCACATTTCCTAGTAATTTCGCAATCTGATTGGCTAATTTGCTGTGGGCATGGAGAGTCAAGACAAGGCTGCTCGCTTCAACGTGTCACAAAATGCTTTTGTTTTCATTTTCTATGAGGCTGATATTGCGGTAAAAAAAAATGTCCTAGAATGTGGTTTAGCGTTATCTGTACTGCTGTGGCGCAGACAACACTAAACCACATTCCATTTGTTAAAATTCCAAATAATGGCTTGATTCATTGTACTCTTAGTTGAAGCAAAAGTTGACCTGCTGCAAAAGAACCTACAAAAAATGATGGAGAAGATGGATGCATTCGTAGGAAGGCAGCAAGGAATTCAGGTTAGAGGCAAAATAAATGTATTCCCGTCGCAATTGAATATTTCTTTATTACATCAATCGTTTCTCTCCACGATCTTTTTTTTTTTTTTTTTTTTTTCGTATTTATTTGGTCATTCATTTATTCGTTCATTTATTTGCTTCTTTGTTTGTTTTTGGACTGACTGACTAACTGACTAACTGTGGACTGGCTGGCTGGCAGACTGGCTGGCTGGTAGGCTGGCTGTGTGGTTTCTTGGTTGGTTAGTTGGTGGGTGGGTGGATCGATCGATTTATTGATTGATAGCTTTCAGTCCGTTTCCGATCCCCTAATGCTGATTTAACCTTGACATAGATGGTGATTTTCTCCAGGAAAAGCAGCCCACAAGAACTAAAACATTTTTTCAACACTCCGAGGCTACCTCATTTTCTTCAACATCATATTTTCCCATTACTTCTTCTATTTTTGAGTACGGATGACATCTGATAAATGACTTTAATTTGCTCTTATTAAGCCTTAGCTACAAGCATGGTGCAAATATTTGGGCCACTTTATAAGAAATCTTTACACTAAATAGTACCCCTACCTCCGTCCCTTCCCAATGCAACGTTGATCCACTCATGCATTTGACAATAATCACTCATTTCCAAAACTGCAAACATTGTCCTGAAGGATGGCTAGGGGAAGGGGGTGCAAGTATTGAGTTTATGAAAAAAGAAACTAAGTGGATTTCATTGTGATCGCAAACTCGGAGGGTGATACGACCCTATTAAAATGTTCAGTTTTGCGCGTGCATTTTAGGACAGTGTCCCAAGAAAGTTTGGTCCGAATAGGTTAGATTTCTAGCCGACGGTACTTAAACCAAAACTACCAAACTCATAAAAGTGGCAATTCCTTTCAGTTGTCTGCATCCTAGCAATTTTTATCCCTTGCCTTTAATGCATTACATACATACATACATACATACATACATACATACATACATACATACATACATACATACATACATACGTACATCCTTTATCGACTTTCCTCATAGAGGCTTTTCAAAGACAATAATTAAACCTAATTAGATACTACAATCAAAGATAATAATTAACTACTGTAAAAACTGACCAAGGGGACGCTTAGAAAAATATTTACACTAAAATTTAATCGAGATGATAAAAGAAGTTTAGAAAAATATTTACACTAAGATTTAATCGAGATCATAAAATAGTTAAGAATCAATAAGATCCATGACGAGTTTACGCTTCAGGTTGAACTTAAAAGCAGATACTGACACAAGGGTTTTAAGAAAGCTATTCATGGAGTTTCAAATACTAAATATTTTATAATAAAACGATTTCTGACCACTAGAGTCTTGAAAAGTGGAATGTTCAGCATTTGTGAACTTCTCGTGACGCGGCCGCTTATTTGTCCTCGCTTAATGAACTGGGAGGAAAGGTATTCCGGCACGCGGGATGTTAGGCATTTAAAGGCCATTATAGAGTTCCTAAAGTATAACTGAGTTGCTACTGGTAGCCATTTGAGCTCCTTTAAAACTGGTGTGATGTGGTCGTATTTGCGCGTACTGGTCACAATTCGGGCATTCTGTAAAGCAAGATGTCGCGTAGGGGTCAACCCGTTCAATTTAATTGCTTTTTAGTCGTGGATATGCGAAGCGTAGGAAAGACTGTGGTTAGGGGTCAGATTATGCAAATTTGTCACTCACTCAGATGTAAACAAATCGATATGTCAACGGCAGACAAAATAGATATCGATTTTCCGAAATATTGCCGGAACACCTCTATCGGCTGTCCGACGTATGTCTAAGGAGCAACAGTCGAACCGATGAACGGAATGAAAAAAGTAAAGTAAAGTAACTTTATTTCACCTCGGACCGAACGAATAAACGGCAAAAGGAACGTTCGATCA
>JAEMWC010000008.1:1775000-1810000 GCA_016490735.1 Pachyseris speciosa
GTAAAAGACCGACAATAACTGCCCTCATATCACATTTCCCATTATATCATTTTTGGCACTCTGGCAACTCATGATTATTTAGCCAAACAAAACTAATATTTTATCTAAATCAACTGGTATAGTACAGACGACTTCCTCACTCTGTTAATGAAGACCACAGCAAGTGTACTGTGATTAAATCCGAGTTATAGGAAGGAATGGAAGTACAGTTGATAAAAACGCTACCATTAAGCCAACGAATATCAGCTGTAAAATAAGCAAAGAACTACAGAATGATTCTGAACTTAAATTTGAAAATCAACTGTTGCCCTTACCAAAGCTTTTTGCTGTTGTTGTTCGTTTTACCTTTACAGGTTGCTAATATCCTCTATTCTCTTCGGATAAAATTCATGGAAACTTTAGCATCTTCATATTACAAATTTTGCCTCTGACGTTGGCTTCATAGAAAGGTTGTTACATCGTTCATCGTTTCCTTCCGAGGAAAAGGTGATGCTGCTTAGAAATTGGTCATTCCTGTGAGGTTAAAATGAAACATACTTCACAGTTTGGTCAATAATTATAATGAAAGGGAGTAACAATTCATAACTTTCGCAGAATGACGTCAGGTGTTTTCGTGGACAATTCAAGCTTGGATCACTTATTTAATGATTACACATCAGTCGATAGTATATATTAAACAGAAAATGTTAATTTGCTATCATATAATTGTGCTCTTTCAGCATCCCTTTGTGTTAGTTCCAACAAAAAATATTTCGCACTGAAAATTCTTTGAAGATCTGCATGTAAATGGGCTACAGGTGAAAGACTTTTGATCTAGTCTTGTCTAGGTCTGACATGGCTTCCGCAAGGGATCTAAAGATCTTTGACAACGAACTCGAAAGCCCCCTGCTTACCAGTAAGGCGAGTCAGTGACCTCCATTTGAGTTTGCATATAATAATTTTCTACACAAATAATGTCGAAATAGAGAGATTTGTTGCCTCTTTCATACTGAAAAGCTTGTTGGCCAAAATCCCAAACGTGGGTAAACCAACATAGCTTGATCAGTAATAAATTTGCCAAATTTATTTCTTTATTTTAATAGATATAAATTTTGGTAAAATTTACATTCAACTATCTTTTTCAACGCTGTTTAAGCAAACAGCAGTCCGAGAAGCGAAACGATCATACACCAGTTTTAAGAATATAAAAGTTTCATAGCATAACTTTTAAATCGACACTTCCGTGACAGGAACACTGTATTTTTTTTTTTTACTTGTTCACGGCTAATTTGTCTTCAGAACAACTTCGATGAAGCTTGCCTTTAGAATAACAGCTCACCACTTGAACCGTTAAGGTGAAAGGTAGAAATAGTAATAAGAGGGATAAAATTAAACTAGAGATATGCAACGTAAGTAACTTGTGTATTCATGAAAAAAAAACATTCATGAATTAGAAAAATAAACGGTAAGTATTTTCAGAGGAGGAAAACTTTTTCATCGGGGTATTTTTGTCGAATAAATCTCTCGGTGAATGAACACTAACACTGTGTGATAAATTTAAGCCGATCGGACTCGCAGCACATAACTAAATAATGCGGCAACAAGACTGAAATATGAAAAACAAGCTTTCCATGTTTGGCGCACCTTAAACAAAAAAAGAACAACAACTAAAGAAAAATGGAGGCTAATGATGATGCATTTCATAACCAATGTATAGTACGCTGAGTATAAACTATTCAAATTAAAAATGATAGTAAAAGAAATATACTTAATTAAGAACAGGGACATTATGAAATAGCTATATTCCACTGTAATTAATTAGCTTATGTTTGACAATCTGACACCTCATAATGATTCAGCGCACATAAAAAAGCATTTTTTATTGGGTTCAAAGATGCCAATAATTTCGTAACTGTCAATAACGAGCCACCGCAGAACGTAATTGCCAGCAAGGTGAATTATGAGAGGGAAATTTATCGAGAGAAAAATATAGAACGGTCATAACTACGCTGTCCATTCTGAACAAAATTTTGTAACTGGGTACGTTGCAACAGCAAGCTTGCTTTTTGTTGATAAAAAAACTGCTTTGAGCAAAATATGTCACACGATAATTTGCCTTAATCCTTTTAGTATTCTGTTTGACGTTCTTAAAACTCATGATTATTCAACGTGCGTGCGTTAAAAGATTAAAAGATTTGTACCAGGTTCCATCAGTTGCAAGCGTCTTCCTCTCGCTATTATCCAGGTGAGTTATATGACGAAACATAATCCTGAAACAATTGATATAAACGCTACTTAACTAAGCTTTCCATCCTTTTTGCTCAATTTTGTTACTGAGTTTTCTTGGAAAGGCCATGATTCAAAGAGAATGAGCAAATTTATAACTATTAGAATACAAAAAACGAAGATGTCATGTTAAAAAGTTCGTGTGGTGCGCAAGTAATATCTTGAGACTCCATTCTTAGAACAAGGCCTAATGAAGTTACGTATGGGTTTGTCGGTCTTGTTGTTTCGTACGATAAAAAACCTCTTACTACCAGGTTGGCATAACTTGCGGCAGGAAACTAAACGTTATTTTTCCAGAAATAGGTCGTCTGGAGCGGGCCCGATTTTAGCATCGCTATTTAATGTGTCATCGTATGTCGCCGCTCGCTGAAATTGGGACTGATACAAAGTCTCACAGAACTTTGTGTCTTCGTCCAGAATTTGGACGGAATCTTAATCGTGATGAACTGAAGTCGCAAGCATGAGTGTTCATATGGCTCTCGCGATATTCTTCTCGAATGACAGACAAGGAATAATCTAAAAATCTTTTTTAAGTTTTTAAACACAAAGCAACTTTAGCTTTCTCGTTTTCTTCTAGTTAGAGGAGAGGGAATAGGTTATTTGGTTTGCTTTTGCTGCACATACTGGATTCACTTGAAAGTTCACGGAATGATCTTCGTTAGGATAAGATCGGCGAAATGGATTAAGCGTTCTAACGAGTTCGCACTGGACTCTCACCCGTTATTCCTTTTGAAAGTTTTCTTTCATGTTTATGATAGCCTAGTAATGGTATAAAGACAGGAAAGGTTAGTTTTTTGTATTCAAGGGAACGCTGGTTCCAAAATATTTGGATGTGAGAGAAGTCAAAGACATATTCATGCAAACATTTGAAAACTTGTAACTTCTTGTCATTTATTTTTAAACCGTTCTTACCTTGGTATCACGGCTCAATGTAAACGCTCTTAAATTATTTTCATAAAAATTATTATCGTCATCTCATCGTCGTTTGTGTGTTTGTTCATCTCGGGAAAATTACAGCAGTGGTAACAAGGACGTCGACAAAACAGTGTTATAATAAGCTTGATACCACCATAATGATATATTAAATTTGTATGTGTAATCAAATGGCGATGAGTGAAATTGTCTTGTCAGCATTCTAATAATGTTCCGGGGCTTAGAGAAGGGAATTATTACAACTTTGACAAACGCAAGTAAAATTGTTTCCTACTTTCAGGAGTATTTTGATTGATTATTTTTTTAATATTATGGGTGAAAAATTACTCCTTAATTTTGGTGCGAAATTTCAGCGTTAATTTATGATTTCCCATGGGAAATTACAAAATTGCTATGGCAATGTTACGGATGTGTTTACCGGCTCTTCTGAAAGTTTTAATTTTGTACACTTTCGCTGAATTTCATTTGGGCCAGTTTCCTTTGGCCATATGATAAGCTTTTAGCAACAATTTATACTTCAACACGTCTTAACACGAGGTCAACCACATAAATCGCCTCATGGGCGTACGGGGAAAAATTTTGTCGGGGGTTTGGTGGGGGGGTGGGGGAGAGCGGGGAAGGAGCTGAGCGTTACTTGCCCGAATGAAACATTTGTATCCCACTGATGCAACGAGATGATGGCTCGTGACTCAAAGTTAATTCGTTATTGTGGTCAAACACAAAAAGAGATGAGATTCACTTCACTATGAGGAGTGATTATTTCGCCTCGTCCCAAATGTTAACGGATCCTTCACATATCATTGTGCCCCCGTTTTATTGAGATATGACCTTTTGTTAATTTTGGCGTTGCTACTGCTGGGGCGGATCTAGGTTTATACAAAGGGGATTCCAACAAACGACTTTCGAAGGTAAGAGCATCTAGGGGGATCTGGGAGCATGCTCCCTTGGTGTTATGTAAAAAAATTGCTTTTAGGCGTTGCGTGACTGTCTGGCATATCTTTACATCACGTCAGCATGAATCAGCAGTTTTCGTCAATGTTGTAATGCTACTAATTTTAGCCTATTTAAGAAGGTTCTACAATTTTAAGTAAAAGGTATATTAGCCGCCGAGCTAGAGATTTAGAGGATCGATTGATCGAGTAGTGTTTACAAGCGGTAAGGCCATGTTTATTCAAGTGTGACGGAGGTCGCGTTTATATTTGACAGAGGCCGTGTTTATTTAAGTGTGACAGAGGTCGCGTTTTAACTCTCAAGCCTGGAGGAGCTGTGAGTGTGTAAAAGTGTCTTAAGCAGTAATCACTACGTTCTTGTGGAATAAATCTCCTTGTTGTTGTTCCGACATCCCTGCGTTCTGCTGGACATCAAACTACATTCCTCTAACCACATTGGAACTCGTAACATTGGGGGCCTGTCCTGAGAGAGGAATTCACAAACTGTTTTGCTGTCTGCTGTAACCAGGAAAGGATCGCACTTGGAAAGAAGTAGCGGCGTGGAAAAAGTGTTAGCGGGTGGAAGACCCGTGGAATTTTAGCGTTGTAAAATGGAGAAATTGATTCTTGCTAAAGAGTCTGGCCTGGAAGGTAAAGAGCTCCTTGATTATGTGCAACAACAACAAAAGCTAGAGGAAGAGAGAGAAGAACGACGTAGACGTCAAGATGAAGAGAGAGAGGCAAGACGCCAGGAAAGAGAAATTAGGAAATTACAACAGGAAGCAGAGCTGTTGAGACAAAAGGAGGCCGTAGAAGCCGCGAGGAGAGAGCACGAGTTAGAACTTGCTAGGTTAGCAGCAATGAATGCTGATGGTCGTCCTTCCAAAAGAGATGACAGAACTAAAGCACCGAAACTTCCAGCATTTGTCGATGGTAAAGATGATTTGGATGCATACTTGCAAAGGTTTGAGAGATTTGCAGCTACAGCCAAGTGGCATAAAACAGGGTGGGCATCGAAGCTCAGTGCTCTGTTGTCTGGGCGAAGTGTATTCACGTTTATCCGAGGAGGCAGCTCGCGACTATGACAAAGTCAAGATTGCGTTAATGAAGAGATATGATTTTATACAAGACGGCTATCGTCGTAAATTCAGAGCATCTAGACCGGAAGTTGATGAAAGTCCTGATCAGTTTATTGTGCGACTGGACAGATACCTGCTACGGCGGCTAGAGCTTTTAAAGACAGAGCGAAACTTTGAGGGCCTAAAGGACTTAATTGTGAAAGAGCAGTTTATTGATTCCTGTCCTAAAGATTTGGCCATTTACCTCCGAGAGAGGGCACCTGAAACTCTAGCTGAGATTGAAAAGATCGCTGACCAGTACTTGGAAGCCCACGGAAAGCATTTGTTTAGCCCCACAAGTAAAAAGCCTGTAGTATCGTCTCAGAATGATGGCATAAAGAATCAACAGAATGATTCAGCAACAGTGGTGTGCTTCAAATGCAATGCTCGTGGACACAAGGCTGTCAACTGCCCGTCTCAGATCAAGAAGTGCTATGTGTGCGGTAAGCAAGGGCATGAATCCAGATACTGTCGATCAGCTAGACGAAAGCCTGAAGGCCAGAACAAGGATGTTGTTCCTGTGCAACGCAATCAAGTGAGTGCCGGTTGTTTAGTTCAGCCACCTGAACTTACACCTACCGAAGAAGAGGTCAAGTCCTGTATTAAGACGATCAACTGTTGCTAGCATGTGGTAAGAAGATTCCGCTGTTGAGCAGTGCCTTGTTGAACCTTTGACCGGAGTTAGAAGCAAAATGCCTATATTGTGAAGGGTAGAATCGGAAGTAGGACTATCGATGTCCTGAGAGATACTGGCTGCAGTGGAATAGTAGTTAAGAAGAATCTTGTGTCCGAGGATCAGTTTACTGGTGATTTCAACGTCATGTTGCTAATCGACAATACAGCAAGAAAGGTACCCATTGCAAGAATTTCTGTTCACACACCTTACCTCAAGGGTCAAGTGGAAGCACAATGTCTCCCTGATGCCATTTATGATCTAATAATTGGTAATGCTCCTGGAGCAAGACCTGCTGAAGACCCAGACTCAACTTGGCAAGAAGTATGTACTGTGACCACGAGGAGCCAATCGTAAATAAAGAGAAGCTTAAACAGATGCAGTGTGAAGATGAGAGTTTGCGCAAGTATTGGGACCGAAATGATGTACTAGTGAAGGGTCAGGCGGAGATCTCTTTGAAGCAAGGTGTGGAATATTGTACCGCATCTATAAACATCCCTTCGTGAATGGTGGTAAGCCTGTGAAGCAAGTTATGGTTCATGTGCAATTGAGACCCCGAATAATGGAACTGGCCCATGGATCTTTAATGGGAAGTCATTTGGGTATCAAGAAGACGACTGAAAAGATTCAGAGCGCTTTTAATTGGCCTGGAAGATGATGTAATACGCTTTTGCAAGTCCTGTGATGTTTGCCAGAAAACCGTGAACAAGGGATCTGTTCCGAAGGTACCACTACAGAAGATGCCTTTCATTGATAAGCCATTGACCTTGTCGGACCCATCAGTCCCTCAAGTGAAGACGGACACAGGTACATTTTAACAGTAGTTGATTTTGCTACTCGCTATCCTGAAGCTGTATCTTTGAAGAATATCGATACGGAAACTGTTGCGGGGGCATTAGTAAATATCTTTAGTCGTTTGGGAGTACCTGAAGAAATACTAAGTGATCTTCGAACATAGTTCGTCTCTGATTGCATGAGGGAAGTGACACGACTGCTTAGCATCAAGCAGATTGAAACCACCCCCTACCACCCCATTTGTAATGGTTTAACAGAGAAGTTCAACGGAACTATGAAACTCATGTTGAAGAGACTGTGTAGCGAACAACCAAGACAGTGGCATCGCTACATCAACCCCCTATTGTTTGCTTATCGCGAAGTTCCCCAAGAGTCCACTGGTCTTTCGCCGTTTGAGCTGTTGTATGGAAGATCTGTTAGAGGTCCAATGACCATTCTCAAGGAACTTTGGACAAAAGAAGTAGAGGAGCCGGAAGTGAAGAACAGCTACCAGTACGTTTTTGAGCTGCGTGAGAACCATCAGGAAACTCTTAAACTTGCTCATAATCAGTTACAGAAGGCTCAAGAGAAAGGAAAGCACTACTATGATCGCAAGACCAGAGTCAGAAAATTCCAACCAGGAGAAAAAGTCCTTCTTTTACTACCAACTGATCATAACAAATTGCTCATGCAGTGGAAGGGTCCATTTGAAGTGAGTTCAGTAGTTGGCCTTAACGACTACAAAGTTAGAGTGAAAGGAAAAGAGAAGGTATACCACGCGAACTTACTTAAGAAGTATTTTGAAAGAGAAGAGGTTACGTCAGAAGGAGCAGTGGCTGTGATGGAAGAAAATACCCTTATGAAGGAGGATGCCCAACGTGAAATTAAAGAAGAAGAAGCAGAAGAAGATAACGCCGATTTCTTAGAAATAGGCGGATATGTTGCCAAGGAGTGTGTTCGGGATGTTACAACTGGATCAAATCTTTTAGACGATCAGCGCTCCGAGTTCATGGACCTAGATAAGCAGTTTTCAAGTTTGTTTACCGAAGTACCTGGTACTACAGACCTCCCCCAGCATCACATCAAACTTACTTCAGATGAGCCAGTTCGCTCGAGACCATATCCAGTACCTTAAGGCCATGTTACACGAGGCAATTTTTTTTGCAACTCGCAACGCAACGATGACGAATAAAAAACCTTTCAAGTTGCAGAGGGTATGTTACACGTTGGCAACTTTTTTCGCAACTTGCAACACGTACAATAACAAACAAGATGGCGGACGCGCTAAGTCGCCGAGATCTTGCGATTGCACTTTTGTTGCTTGTAGAGCTAGATAACGACGAGGACCTCGAATGCGATGGTAGGAAAAAATCAGTTTGGGTAAGACCGTGGCTTGCCAGAAGGGAAGAGAGAGGATGTTTTCATCAGGTAAGAAAATAGATGAGCCGCTGATAAGTGAGGCTGAAATTTTGTACGGGTTGCTGATATCACGAAAAAGTCACGCAAAACACAGAGAGTTAAAAACAAGGTCTTAAAAAGCTCGTTATTACATTCAGGATTTCATGTTTCATTTTGCTCTGCCTAGATAGCATTTACATCGCTGAAAAAGCAAGCAGTTTTGTAATTTTTAGGGATTTTCCGGGCTCTCGTCGTGTAAATAGATCACGCCATGTTGTGGTCGCCTCGGCTTAATTAATTATAGTGTATCTTATAGTTTATTTATTTTCGTAGTTAGTTCAAGAGCTAGCAGTCGAGGACGAGGGAAGTTTCCGTAACTATTTTCGAATGGAACAGGAATATTTTCAGGAGCTTGTGGCAGCCGTTGGTCCTAAAATTCAGAAGGCAGACACAATGATGCGGACAAGCATCAAACCAGACGAACGAGTTGCTGTTACCCTCAGATTTCTAGCAACAGGAGAATCCTTTCAGTCTCTACAATACCAGTTTCGCATCAGCAGAACTGCTATCTCGGAGATTGTAATAGAAACTTGTTACGAGATAATCAACTCACTTGGAAGAAAATACCTCAAGACGCCAAGTAGCGAAGAAGAATGGCTGCAAGTATCTGAAATGTTCGAAAGCCGGTGGAACTTTCCTAATGGATTAGGAGCCATAGATGGTAAAAGGATTGTAATCCAGCAGCCGCCAAATTCAGGATCACATTATTTTGATTATAAAGGAATAATAGTTTGATTCTCTTAGCACTTGTTGGTCCTACGTATGAAATTCTCTGGGCAGATGTGGGGTGCAATGGGATAGCTTCAGATGGTACACTTTGGAATAAGTCTGACTTGAAAAACCACCTCAGCTCGGCTGAAAATGGCCTACATGTACCTCCTCCTGCTCCTCTCCCTGGTGGAGAATTGGCTGTACCGTACGTTATAACAGGTGACGATGCCTTTCGTTTAAAAACATTTCTGATGAAGCCATATCCCCTCTCAGGACTATCCCGAATGAGGAGAGGATTTACAATTATAGACTATCGAGGATGAGACGTGTTTCAGAAAATGCATTTGGTATCCTGGCCAACAAATGGAGAATTTTCCTTTCACCAGTTGCCCTTGAACCAGAAAAAGTCCAGATGATTACCCTAGCTGCCCTCACTCTGCACAATTTTTTGCTGTCCAAGAAAACAAGTAACTATGGTAACATTGATGACCTGAGTATGGGAGATGTAGAAGTAACCTCTAGCTCTTGGCTTGATCTTTCTTTGCCTTGCAGTAATAACCATTCCTCAGAGGCGAAACTCATCAGAGATGAGTTTAACGATTATTTTAACAATGATGGTGCTGTATCCTGGCAGTGGCATGCATGTGGAATAGATGGATAGCTGACAAACAGATAGGCCATCAAATGCCTTTGTTACCCTATTACTGGCAACTGAAAAACAGTATGTCAAGGTTTCCAATTTATGTTAGCAGTGCATTTGCACTTCATAAAATCATTGCACTTCTTAGAAAGCTTACACAACAGCTCCAGTATTATTTTTATCTATACGGTTAAATGGCATTGAACTTAAGCTCTCCAAATTGAAGAATCATTGGTTACAGTCCTTTTTTTTTCCAATTTATGGACTTAGCTGCAGACAAGCTAGATTCATAAACTTGCAAAAAAAAATTACTCGACCAATATTTCTCCAATATGTCAGACAGAACAAGCTAGTTTAACAAAGTATTTGTTATAGTGGCTCTTTTTGATCTGCTGATAAAGTGATGCATTTCTGTTATCCATTCATGGTAAATGCATGCTCCAAAGTTAGGCATTTATTAAAGCATTTATTTAAGTTTTTCTCCCATCGCTTTTGTGACCAAACTTAGTTGGGTTTCAGAGTTTGTCAGTGAACTATAAATTAGAATTGTTTGTATTCTTGGACATTATTGGCTTATTCAGAAAAGGCTGTGACCTTTCTTTGTTTACAGTTTGATTGGTTGATATTTGAAGTGGTGTCTGTGGTTCAAGTAGTTGCAGTGTAACTAAAAATAAAAACACAGACAAATTAAAGTTTTTCCAGGTAATTGTTCAGTAGTTACTGCACTCATAATTTAAAAAGAGAGTTTATTGTGGCCAATCTGTCTGTCTACCAGACAAGTGATTCATAGAATGTTATTAGATGTTTTGCAGGCTGTAGTCAAATAACTTTGTGAATCAAAGAAATTATCTCAGTAACACTGCTGAAAGTTGTAGCAGACAAGTAACAAGATATTTGAGCTTCTTAGGGACTGGTTATATTTATGTAGATGGGTGGGAAAATATTTTAGAAAAGAAACTTTTGTTCAGCCCCCTCCCATTCTTAAAAATTGCAGGTGCCAAATCAAAGCAACAACACACTTCTATTGTCATTACTCCTCAATATTTTAAAAGGCTACTGGCCAATAGATGGGTCTGTAACATTGATAACATGCTCACTAGTATGGCATATCGTGTTGTGTTATAAATACCACAAACCCTCTATTAATCCCGGAGGGTGCTTGATAAGGGATTTGCAGTACATGTTTTACTGCTTGGTTCAGGAACTTTTGAACTGGGAAAAATTTTGCAAGTTTTGATGTTGCAGCCATATTCAAATAGTGAAACAGGCCATTCTAAATGTTGAAGAAACAACAGAAAATACACTATAATGTAACTGTGTAATTAATGTATGATCCATCCTTTCCAGCTGCACTGATAAAATATTTCAATTCTTACAAAGCACTGAGAAGACCCTGGAAAACCTAGATAATGACCCTCCCTCTACTTATACTTAACTAAATTCCCTTCCACCCTTTTGCTAACCTAAAATAGCCTTGACCCCCTTCTTTTTACCCCATCCATCTTCTACATGTATAATGACTGGTCCCTTAGCTCTCAAGCTACTTAAGACCACCATTTTGGTTATCATGTCTTACAATTATGCATGTAGAAAGTAAAACTGAGTTCTACTCAGGTAACCAAGGTACAGACATGGCTAACATGGCTTACACATGGCTAAATTTGTAAATAATTTATTCCATGTGGTATACTGTGAAAACTGACATGGCATATGCAGATTTGTATACATGTATGTAAATGGTATAATGTAGAAAATATGGAAATGTCTCATAAACGCTCATGCAGGCTGCCAAACAATGAGACTGATTTGAAAAATCCATTTGTATGTTTACATTTTGTAAGAAAAAAAGGCCATAAGTAAAAATGTGACCAATTGACTACTGTAATGTTGATGGAATTTCCTTATAGAGAACCTCTGTTATGCAATCAATGAATTATTAGATATTGTCTTTGAAGGTAAATGTTCTTTCAAAGGTAACTGAAAGTCTGAAGTCAGAAGTTTAGCAAGTATAATGGTCAGAGGACTGCGCATGATTAAAACTGGTACTATTGTGATTATAAAAGGCAGAAAAATGGTCTGGAAACATTGAGTGGACTGGGTTATTTTCAATGTCTCCGATTTCAACTTCATACAGGACATCATTTATTCTCTTCCGTGCAATTGCTCTCTGCCTTGCGTTAAATCGGGAGAGTGTTTGTGCCACCATCTTGCCAAAGCTTTCCTCCTCTGTGAGTTCTGCAATTGAAGTATTCGGTCTGCATTTCAAGGCCTCAATGGCAC
The DNA here is from genome assembly GCA_016490735.1 of Pachyseris speciosa. Lineage (NCBI taxonomy): Eukaryota > Metazoa > Cnidaria > Anthozoa > Scleractinia > Pachyseridae > Pachyseris > Pachyseris speciosa. The sequence goes on from JAEMWC010000008.1 coordinate 1,786,782, forward strand.
TTTGGTAAAAGTCCACTCTTGCAGCTTGGACCTCTTTCTGCGCTTTAGCTTTTTCTCTTTTCATTTTAAATTGTGGCTCACCCTCAGACCCTGAAAAAATACCAAAATAAAAATTATTTTCAGGTATAACTGTATGGATAACTCGAGAAGGACCTTCACTTTTCACGATTTTACAAGATGTACAGTGTATTTTTTTTTTTTTAGAATCACAGCTACACCCAAAACACCTGCTGTAACTCCCGCAGTAGGGCCATTTGCATTGCATTTGAATTAAAATCGGTAAGGTAAAATCTGTTCAAACATTTATTACATTAGTAATATATGTACCTGACTGCATGATAGACAAGGTTGACGTAAAGTCGTCCATTTCAGCGCAATCTTTAACAAACATGAGAAGTTTGTAGTATTTCCAATCGGAGCTGTACACCTCGGTCGTTCCTGCCCCTGACTTTTTGCTCCCTTTCTCGCGCTTCTCTTCGCGGTCAAACACGGTTTTGACTGCATGCCAGTGAGCCTTTATCTCTTCTTCCGTGAACCTTTTCAACATATCCTTCAGCTTCTCCATTGCCAAGTTCTTGGCGTTTCTATCCCTGTACTCGGCACTGCAGTGGTTCCAGAGGCAAGGGTTTTCCCTGTAAAACTCAATCAGCGATACGGTTTCGTCTTCGGTCCAGGAATTTTTGTCCGGCTGCAAACTCTTGATTATTTCCTCTTCAAGAAATTGCATGTGTTCGTAGAACTTCCAGTTGGAGACATAGCCAGCATGCTCTTGTTTCTTCTTGACTTCCCGAGTCATCGATGTCCTCAAGGAATGTATAACTCGCTTAAGTCCTTCGTTGCCTGGTTAAACCGTGTTTCTCAGCCAGGTCTTTAGCCGCGTTGGTCTTGTCAGTTTTCTTTGGCGATTTTTCGTTTTGATTCCACAGCAGGGGTTATGTTTTGTAATCTTTTAGCAGTTCAATTTTTTCGTTATCACTTAACTTCTTTTCATTGTATACGACTGCCGCCATCTTGAAATCTCCCGCGAGCGAAAGATGAGCTCTGATTGGCCCATTCTGACAAAATTGTGTCACACGCAAGCAAATTGTCTCGCAACGTTGCGAAAAGTAGAGGGTCGTTCTACTTTTCTTGCAACCCGCAACGCGACAATTGCAGTTGCAAAATGGGGTGTTACACGTGAATTTTTCTTGCAACTTGCAACGCAACGTTTGTTGCGTTGCAAGTTGCAAGAAAAATTGCCTTGTGTAACATGGCCTTTACACCATGAGAGAGTACTGAAGAAGGATATTGCTGATATGACCCAGATGGGAGTTATTAGAGAATCCAGTTCGCCCTATGCGTCTCCTGTTGTGGTGGTGAAGAAGAAAGACAACACGAATCGGGTCTGTATCGACTATAGAAAATTGAACAAGTTGACTGTGATTGATCCTGAACCTATGCCGACCGCTGAACACCTGTTCCAGAAGCTAAGTGGTGATAAGTTCTTTACAAAGATTGCGCCTGTCAAGGATAGCTTCCCTGGTAAATCTCGTTTCTTTGTAAATCCATGTATCAAGGAAGATGGTTTCTATGTCGCAAATATCAGCAGTGAATTTCATTGTAGGGTGATAGTTATTTGCATGGTGTTAATTTCCTCTCTGTTAGTATCCCACAAGGAAAACAGGTCATCGATACATCTCTTCCATACCAACGGTTTTGTACTGTGCTGATCGATAATTACTGTCTCGATCTTGAAAACATTGGCAAAAGAGACCGCCGTTTTTTGTACCCATAGCCGTGCCATGGGTCTGCAGAAAGTCTTCCCCTTTGAACTGAAAAGAGTTTTCTTGTAATATTAATCTCAGCATTTCTCTGAGATAGCATGCAGGTATGGGGGGCGTTTCCGCGTAGAATGTGTCATATACATAGCATATGATCGTGATTCCTTATTGCGGTATATTCGTGTATAAACTAATAACGTCCATTGAGACAAGAATCGTGTTCTTTGGAACTCCCTCTCCTTCACTGAAGTTAATAAACTCCGTTGTATCTTTAAGTTAGGACTGCTGTTCTTTCATAATTGGTTGGAGGAGGCTGTCAACGAAAGCTGAAATTCTCTCAGTAGGGGAGTCGCATCCGGAGATTATCGGTCGACTTGACAAGTTGACCTTTGTGTCTTTGTTTAAGCGTAAAAAATTGGGATACGCGGAAGGTTCGGTGTTTGAGATAACCATTTAAATGTCAGTTCATCAATGTATTCTTTTTGGTAGAGTTCTTTAAATAACTTGCTGGACTCGCTTAGAAATTTCTTCGACCATTGGTTTTTCGAGGGGCCTGTAGTATTCCTTGACCGCCATTAATCTCATGCCCTCTTTAACTCTTTTTCTACCGCTCACCAAAATATTGGTCGTAGAAGACCAATGCTTTGAAAACCTGCAACTTTCCCAAATCCCGGACTATGCTTGAAATGAAGCATTTTTACTACAAAATGATGTTTTACAAATTTCATCACCCTGGAAACTGACCAAAACTCCCAATTTTCACTTAATATGACTGTTTATTCTCTTTGAAAACCAAAATCGCCTTCGAAAAACACCAAAATTGACGCAACTTTGTCTTGAAGTTTCTAAGACAATAATTCCTATTGAAGTTAAGAGTTTACGATGCAAGCAAACTTCGACTCCACTTCTTGCAATTTGTTCCACTTTTTCCTGCTCACTTCTTTAGCGCGACGTGATTAACGCTATTTGATTTTAGCTGCTCTCACGGTCTGTAATTTTCACGTTTGTAACCCAAAGGAATTCTGGGATATTCTTGCCTAACAGCAGTATGAAAGTTTACCAATTACCATTTCACATATCTTTTTAAGTGTCGAACCACCCGCTCCTGCTGGCAAAATATAGTACCGATTGCATTATTTACAAGTCAAAACTCGCCAAAATTGCCATGCCCGTTCTCGGAATCCACTCACAAAATCACTAAAGACACAATCCTTCTTTCCGTGGATTGCCATCATTCGCTCGAATACTTTGAGCGGTCCACTTCGAGTGAAATTGCTTCTCACCTCTGTATCCTTTCAAAGGATTGCCGCCTCTATTCGTCAGCCCAGCATTATGATGCCAGGCAGGGGGCTTCTGAGGTGCAAAATGGCTCGAAAAGCACACTTATAAATCAAATAAACAACGAATTGTTGCTGCAGTGTCCGTTTAGAAATAAACTACAGCTAGCGTGACGAGCGTGACAACAAAGATAGAGCTTTCGGTGTTGTGGACCAGCGAAATCGCCGTGGTAACCCCTTAAATGGAGTAGCCAGGTCGATTTGACCTCCTACCGTCCGAAAATTGCAAGAAAGGCGACAAAATAGACCGGTAGAGAAAGAGTTCATCTTGTCTGTTTTGTTCATTAAGACAGTCGTGGCTCCTTTGTCTGCTTTCTTGATGTTTATTTCCGAGTTTTCTTTTAGCTCTCTAATAGCTTTGCGTTCTGATTAAGGCAAGTTAGGCTTAGGTTGCGTTATCTTAATTTCTGATAGTGTAATCGTTGTTTCTTCAAGGTATGTCTCAAGAGCAGCTGATTGTTGAACTGGTGTTTCCCTGTTAGATTTTAGTCGAATACTCAGTAACCTGTCCTATGAATGGAAACGAGGCTGATGGTGACCTTGTTTTAATATAGACCTCACTGCTTTTTCATGTAAATAATGTTGTTCTTATCCCCAACTAGTCCATATTTGCATTAGAAAGATAGAGATGAGTTTTTTTTCTCAGAACAAGGTCACGTCCAGCCTCCCTTCCACGCAAAAAAAGGCCTGGCCACTGTACATATAGCTGTAAAATGGACTGTTATGGCGTTTATAATTTACAATTTATAATTACGTAATTATCCTCTCCCCGACGGGGCTTTTCAGGAATAATGATACAAACTTCGTTTCTTCTGCGCAGCAGTAGATTTGCAAATTCAGGGCCAAGTATTTTGCGACCCATCCAGCCTTGAAGGTGGCTTTGACACCCGCAAAATGACTAATTCTAATATTAAATAATCATTACAATAGCATCTCTACTCATAAATAAAATTGTTCAGAAAAACCTGTAGGAGGAAGATAACAAACGAATTTAAGTAGGAAGAGCGATTCAAAACACAACTGCCAGCAGCAGCAGCCTTGCAGTGATTTACAGCTTCTAGCATTGTATATAATAAATGTTTTTCTTAAACCATTGACAAGTTATTTTTAAATCTAGCGGTCGGCGTACATACCTTCCTCGTCGATTTTTCCCTCCGATTCCTTTCCTGGAGAAAGCATCTAAACAATTAATCATTATTAAATGTTCAGTTCTGTTGTGTTGCTCAATTAATTACCAAAAATCGTCGGGAGGACAATTATCCTCCAAATCAGGTATTCTGGCGAGATTGCCAATTTGAATCTTGAACCAGTATTTAGACAGGTATTGAGTTAGAAGTTCGAATAAGGACTTCGCAACGAATCTGAAGATTGTGAGAACAATGTTGTCCAACAACATACAACATTTTTGGCCCCATTATGTACAATGCGTTTTCACTACGTATTAGGTGTTGTTAAGAGTTATTGGTGAAAGAACATCAATATCTAGCCGAGAACCATGTTCCGCAGTGGGGTTAAGGAGCGAAAAGAAGGAACGTGGCGAAAATCGGCGAGCGAAGTGAGCCGAGCGGGTGACTGGTGGAGGGGAAGGGGCGGCAGAGCCTGGAGACATGCCTGTCATGCCACCGATCCGCCCTGAAGTTTAATTGAAATGTCAACAACAACAACAATCTTTACAACAACAACAACAACAACAACAATCTTTATTTTCGTGCCCGGAAATTACACAGTGTAGACAAATACAAGAGATAAAAAATTACAATAGAAAAGAGCACAGCCACTTAGAAATAGCAAAGCTAATCGAGCTAAGTGGCTGGGCCAAGCGGAAAAAAATTTGCTAATACACTTACTGAACATAGAGCAATAGACAGGATTACGTTTACACACACACACGTACACACAAATAACAATAGACAAGGGGATGTGTACACACGAGAACTGGAAAATAAAGTACATCAATGAACCAGTCAGTAGTTGGAGATAAGTGATTCTTTTAGATTTTAGTGAGTCTTCAATGGAATTCCAGACTTTAACTCCAGAGAAACGAATGTTAAATTTGCCATAATTGGTCCTCGCTTTGGGCAGATAGTATGAAATCTTACTTGCCAGTCCGGTTTGATATTGATGCACTTTGTTGATACTCATAAAGAAATCGTTAAAAATTAAGGGCAGTCTGTTGGAGTAATAGTCATACATGAATAAAGCACAATACAAGTATAATAAGTCACTTAGTTTAAGTAGTTTTAATTTCCGAAAGAGTGGACTAGAGTGGCAATTATATTCTGAGAATGTTATTATTCTGACGGCTCTTTTTTGCAAGGTGATAAGAGGTAAGAGAGTTGTTTGATATGTAGTCCCCCAGGTTATTAGACTATAAGTCAGACTATAAGTCAACAAGACTATAATTAACTATAAGTCAACAAGTCGATCAAACTGTCAAATAGTTGACGTCACGGATGTACTCTTTGCATGAATGCACCCAAAAAGTCAACATCGGCGCGGCGCACGTAAGTTTTCACGCGGGAGGTAGGAATGCAGCAAGAGCGAATTGGTCGCTTCTGCGCAAAGGCTTTCATTTCGCCTGAAGCCAAAAGGGTGCCCGTCGTTTCAGTTTTTAATAGTCTAGAAAAACAGAGTTGCTCGTTGATCATTTTTGGACATAAATTAGTGCGTGGAGATGATTATTCTGAACTGGCTTGCCTTTCTTGTGCCAGACAAGTCGTTCGATTACAGCAGTCGTTTACAAAACTTGTAACCCGTTGCAATGAGCCTCTTGACCAGGGTTAAGAATCGCTTAGCAGTGTTCTGTTCTAGAAGGAAAGTTTGGGGTCACAATTGCAAGCAAAGCGATCCCATGCGCTCCGATCCCCGACTGGCGTATCTCGGCGTAACACCTTCGACGAAGCGAAATATTTAAAGAAGGTTTAGAGGAAATGTCCTGAATACGAACGGTGAACTGCAGGTTACACTAGCGACGACACGACTAGAACAGCCGATCGTTCTATTTTCCAAGTTTCTTTTATAAGACAACGAGAGAGCAGTTGAAAGATTAAACTCTTCCCTAAACCAGTTGCAAGAATTGCTCCTTTTTTGCCACCGATTGTAGCCCAAGCTTTTGCTCTTCTTAAAGCCGAGGAATATGCGGAAGTCGCTCAAAGAAGCCTGTATCGCTTGCTCCAAGTCGATGTCCGAGATCCGAACGCCTGAAGATACCATTTCTTTTCCTGTTCTGAAGTTACACAACGCGTGCGTGACTTTCAAGTATTGACAACTTCGCTTCAACATCCGCAATCTGTCAACACTGAGGACTTTGACCAATCAGAGCATGATACCAGAATCTGGTATCATGGATCGGCGACATAAAAGGCATGTCTCCAGGCTCCGCCGCCCCTCCGCCAGTCCCCCGCTCGGCTCGCTTCGCTCCCCGATTTTTTTCGCCACGTTCCTTCTTTTCGCTCCTTAACCCCACTGCAGAGCCTGGTCCCAGGCTATCTACAACTGCCTCCAAAATCTCATTAATAATTCATGAAGAAAATACATAAGAAATTAATTTTTAATGAGTGTTTTTCACCATCTGATAAAGACATGGCTAAATTTTACGTCCGATTTTCTAGGCCAAAATAACCAAAAACCTAAATATTAGTGCAAGAACGGATAGATGTACAGTAAAGCTTTTGAAGCCATTCAATAAATTCGCAATTCGTGTTTTATCAAGTCCTAAAACACTCTGATGCACCTCGTGTTTTAACCTTGATAAAACACCCCTGCTCATTTATTAAACATTAAATAAACTCCAAACATCAGCTAACACGGTGCTTGACCCAACAATATTGGAATCGTTACGTTGGCACGTTTGTTGATCCTAAAGGCCATGAAAAGAAAAACGGGAAAGAAAAAGCATCCCGTGAAAAATAAAACACGAAGGTGCACTATAATAAAAAGGATTTAAGCTCCTCCCACTGTCGACACTACCTCTTTTGCATTTGATTTGCGAGTCAAAAATTACAGATACTATGACAAATAATTTTACAATTGCCAAAACTGGTTAACGCAAAATTCTTTGCTAAGAACAATTTCTCAAAATACGAGTTTGAATTATATCTCGTGTGTTCGCTTGCCTCTGCATAAACTGGTGCTGTACATCTAATGGCAGTCATGGAAGTGATATTGGCTTCTTCACTGCAATGTAGTTTGACACATGAGCTTTCGGGTCTTTCTTTGGAAGGCGTCTTTCATGGTATGCCACGGTTGTATCGTGTGTTGTTAATTCGGTATTGCAATGAGTTAACACGGAAGCGCAAAGATTTTTGATTTCCAAACAGTGTACGGTAAACCCATATTAAGCACGGCTAGAAGACGGAACAGTTAATAATGCTTACCTTGCTATTAAAGCAACTTCCTGAGGCCTAAAGTAAATCGTGGTAGAGTTGCGAGTGTTAATTGGATGGAGGCGCTTTCCGAATCATCGTCAAAACTTTTAAGCAGCTGACCTTTGAGCCTTGTCTACTATGTGTGTACACATACGTACTGAGCAGTGGTTTAGAAAGAATGTCGGGAATAATGTATAATGAAACAATGTGAAAACACATGCTACTAGGTTATGTCGCGAGTGACAGACGCACATTCCGGTGAGTCAACGTAGCCATCCATAGCCGTGGTTACACAACCCACGGGTTTCCGTGGTATAATAATCTCCTGAAAAAATAGCTGAGGTGCTTATTTCCCTGGGTATTTAAGGTTACACCTACCCTGAGAATTCAAAGGGGTCAATTTTTCTGAATGAGTAATTCTCGAGGGAGAAGGTATGGACAACCAAGAGATGTTTTCAGTTTTGCACCCTCGTGATTTTGCTGTTATGGCGACGCTTGGTTTTTTCACATGTAAGCTGGGTGTTTTCTTTATCAACCAAATAAAAATGTTAAATTCAAAGCTCACAAAAATCCTTGAAAAGTCACTTACTCCCAAAGTCTCAAGAATACGGCATGCTAGCTAATTAATTTTGTTTTGGAAGGGTCGATAAAGTCGGTTTACGAACTAAATAAGGCCAACCGACAGTGCCTCTGAACTGAATTGGGACAATAAGAGTCTGTTCCAAGCTATTTGTGCGACTCAAAGTTTCAGCTAGAGAGTTCGAACGATCGAAATTTACTGAGTAGCTTCGCACAATTAGCTGGCTTGTTAGCTCAGCTGGTAGAACCAAGAGCCACAATAGCCATCATCTGTAGCTGGCTCTTAGTAGAACACTCACCGATATAGAAGAGGTAATGGGTTCGACTCTTGTATAAGACGTTTGTTTGTTTATCTTTCTTTGTTGTTGTTTTATTTCTTTGCTTGTTTTTAGGTTTCCTTTCCCAACTGGTGAAGTTGCGCTTCTGGTTACATTAACAGCTGCCAGTATCCCTTACCTGGAAAGCTAGGTGCGGCTTTTTTTTTTAAAGGGAAGAGAGGGGCAAATGAACAGCTAATTAAGATGCAAGGGGGTTATGGGATTTATTCCCCTTTGCATATTAATACATAACCCCCTTCCGTACTAACACACAACCGCACAAACGGCAACATTCCTCTCCCACCGCTTGGCCAATCACATTTTACCTACTAAATTCATTGCAGAGACATTGCTTGAGCGAGCTCTGATTACCGTGTGCTCTACGTTCAGAATTCCTTTTTAAATGCCTATCAACCAACTTCAATTTTTGTACGTGAACTGAAGAAAAAAGTACCGGAATTGGCACAGTCTATGTAACTGTCTATGCTACTGGTGTTTGCTAACCTATGACCGCTTCTGCAGGACATTTTGGGGTCGTTGTGTGGACGAATTTCATCTGATTTAATGCAGGACCATGAGAGATCGAGCTTTGTGTGACAATTTCACGTCAGTTTACTCTTCGTTTGATGGACTGCTAAATGCTTCAGATTTCTAACGCGGTCGCGTCTAAATTCTTATTCGTTTTTTCAAAATTTAAAGGTTTCTCGAGCTCGTAACACATCGTATTACTCAGAAACAAATCGGCTCCAGCGCTTTGATACGATTACAAAATCGCGAGAGAAAGAAGTACGCATCAGGATTAATTTTACTTGTCACCGCTGGCCAGTTTCTCGATGGTGATTGGCTAGGATGTCCGCGAGCCGAACAATCGGAAATGAATGTTGGCCTCGGGTGAGCCAGCGTTTGTGGGGAGGAGGTGAAATACGAGTACCCTATAGACGACTGCATGGGAGACTACTCGGCATCGCGCTCGGCATCGCTCAGCTTGCAGCTGCAGACAACAAAGAACTAACTGGAAATTAAATTTGAGACCATTCAGTAAACAATTTGAATGGTGTCAAGACCCTTGAGTGACAGAAACGACTATTGAACAGTAGGTAACTTTTGGTCAACATCAAACAAAAGAAAACAGTATGTGCCTCGTTAACACCAACATTATCTCAACTTGTAGGAAAATCAAGTTGCAGAAGTTGAACAAAATGAGCAATCAATTAATAATTGTTTTCATCAATGTATTTTTCTGGGTCCGTTGAGGAATCCTCGCCAAAGTAAACAAGCCGTTTATCGGCCTCCGCTCAGGGTTGTGTTATGTATTCCCCTCGGGCAACGCACGAGGAGAATAAATCACATACCTCCTCGCTTCAAGCCGATAACCTTACATATTCATATATTCACCTAATTTTGCCGACCAACATAATGTCAGTTCCACTTGGGCTTGTTAGCTAAGCTTGTAAAGCACTGCACCGGTATCTCAGATAACTAGAGGTCATGGCTTGAAATCCCAGGCTTTGTTTTCGCTGCTGCTAAACTAGCCTTGACATCTGCGATGATCTAATTGATCTTCCACAGATAAATAAACCCTACTAAATTATAAAAACAAGCTGCAACAAAGTAAACAATATTTGAAGTATTTGGCATAAATGTTATGCTGGTGGGTTTCCCTGATAATGACAGAGCTTTCGGGTGAAATCAAATCCTAATATTAAATTTAAATATAAAAAGCTATAAAAATTGTTAAAACAATTTAATTATCATAGAACTATACTTATTGTGGTTATTTAACGCCGCTTTTATTCTTTTGTTTCTTTTAACCGCGTCACACTTCCGCTTGGCCGTCAATGACAACCTTGCGTGTCACATCAAGCACTCCCGAAGGCCTTTCAAACAACTTCGACGAAGGAAAACTAATCAAAGTTAAGTATATCTCGCAGTAGCTAACGGCAAGAATTCATGCGCGATTTTGCATTCAAACTGAGAAGTTGGAGTTGTAGTTACATTTCGGAGCTTTTCAAGGTTTCTCTTGGGTGAATTCGAACAGCAACATCCAACTTGAATTCAGTGAATTTGTAAGTATTCCATTCCGTAACTACTTCTAAACGAATTCCCAGAACGTGATCATCGAAACTACCAGAATGAGTGTTACATCAGAAGCAAGCGAGGACGAGGAAATGGTCTTTAGGGCTCGTGACTTATTCAGGAGAGGAGCAAAGAGGCTTCAAGAAGGTAACGCTTACAGTATCCCTAACAAAATTCGCGACTTTAACGCGGACTCCGTCGAAACGGACTAGGCTAGATGAATCGATATTTTCCCCGAACTGGTCGTCAATGAAGCCAGCAAAATGCAAAGTAGCACTACCGTGATTTAATATTGTAATATACTTCAAACTGAAACAAAATGTCAACGGTTAGCGAACCGTGATTGCGACTTTTGAAAACATCATGATTACCCCGGTGAGATGAAAGCGGACCGTTCCCGTTGAATGATTATTGAAGCAAAATTTCAAAACTTTCTCCAGTTTACAGGAGCTTCAAACCTGTAACTCACTAGTTCCTCGCAGAAACAAGGGGAAAGTTAGTTATAACTAGTCATACAATTAAGAAACTGAGCGTCCAGGAGGGTCAATGAACACTGACCCAATATCACGTATGATAGCAACTCACTTGACGTATTTCCATTTTGCAGAGAACTATATCATGTCTAATTTACATAGATTTATTTTCCTTTTCGTGTTCTAGGCACTGAACACGCTGTGATAAACTTTCGAAATTTCTTGCTAAGTCATTTTCATTCACGAGACGAAAACCAGGATGAAGGTAAGAGCCGCTATTTTTTGCCTGTCTTGTGTTAAGAAGGCTTGAATGTGATTTCGGCTTGTGATTTCCTTAAATGACACACGCAATATTTTATAATCCTAAAAAAAAAATAAAATCAGAGTTCTTTCAGCAGACGTTGAACCTGTGACATGTGTTTTATGCTTATTTCTCTTTTGTTTTTGTTTGTTTGTTTGTTTTGTTTGTTTGTTTTTAGCATACGGTAAAGTTCCCATAGTAGCGACCCTCGTTACTTTCCGAATTAGTTTTTGCACCTGACTTCACGGCGGCCATGTTGGTGGAAAGAACAACAGCGAAAACTTCTTTTGGGAATTTTACTATATTATTATGCAAACTTACAATTTTCTATTGTTTTGGCACCAACGTGGCTACCCTGGCTCCAGAGGCCCGTTGAAAAACAATATATCCCTGAAAAGCCAAAATAGAACGCGAGAGACGGGCCTCTGGTCGCACGAGCTGAGAAACTCATTTCCTTGGGACAGAATTTGTCCCAGTCTGCTGATTGGTTCTTCAAATAAACAACAACTCTGATTGGCTTAGGAAAAGCGTGGCTTCCCAGCCGACAAACCGGTTTGGACAGAAAATATATTCATAAAATTATGGCGGCTGCTCTCAAAGATCGCTTTTCTGTTTTTCGAACTGCTGTTCATTGGAGTCCAAATTTCCAGTGCAAAAAGAAGCGTTGTTGGCGTTCCTAAGCCGTAAGGATGCGTTGGCTGTTTTACTGACGAGTTGTGATAAATCCTTAATCTTTAAAATTGTTCCAGCAATTTGCGCCGGTACATGATCTACATGGCCTTTTGGTGATCTGCCCACTCTCTAGCTGCCCTTATTTACTCACACATTCAAGAGCTTGCCGATAGCGGTATTGCAGCCTGCTCTCTTGGTTATTATAGCGTTCTGGTTGACGACGTAAATGTGTTAAAGCATAATATAATATTTACAAGTCCAGAGCTTATTATTCAGGAGGAGAGGTGGCGAAAATTCCTACAAAGCAAGGGTGTCCCTGATTTCTGAAATTTTCCAAGACTCCATTTAAGTTTTCTAACTTTTTCCTACTCTCGTACGCATTTCGTGCAGAACCGAGAAGAGGCATCATCTTGTTTACAAAGTTACAAACAGGAAATCCCAAAACATCGGATAATCGCGCCACAACGGTTTAGCTTCTTCGCATTTTCGCCATGGAATGAATTTAATTTCCCGTAGTCATAAACTATCTAACTCGTGTTACAAACCCTGCAAAAATCGACGACGAATGAACGGACAATTTTAACCAGGATAATAACCTTCCTCAACATTTTCCAGCATACCGATAGTTTTCACGGTTCGCTGCAACACGCGCCGATTGTTCATGACAATCTGATGTCAGAAATGTCAAAAATGATCCTGATAACAACCAGACACCATGTATCCCCGCCGATAAAAACCGGTTTGGTTGGATATCTGATACACGATACTGCAAAGAAATGAGGTTCAGCATTCGTGCGACCAGAGGTTATTTTTTTCCCTCTCGGCGCGAAGCGCCTCGTTGCTGCGGCTTCGCCGCGTAGATTCCCTCCTTCAAACGAAAAAAATAACCTCTGGCACCCAGGGTACAACGTGGCCGTCGGGGGGATCGGGGACCAAAAATCATAAAACAAAGTTGACGCTAGCTCTTTCCGAAATGAAAAATAAACAACATAATATTTTTAAAAAAATCAATTTATTTGTGGTACATGGTGTAACAGAGATACCTTAGTGCTAAATAAAGCAATACAGTCTGATAAAAAAACGAGAACGATGATTAACAAATAACAATGAATCCATTTGTCCAGTTTCATGTCGTTTTGTCCGCCAGATAGGTGTTTCAGTTTTAACTTGAAGAAACTTTCCTGTTGTTGATATGAACTTTATATCAGTTTATTTTTTGTATTGAGCAATCTGTGAACTGACGTTAACATGCATGTCATGTTTCCCTTGTTGTAAATAAGTGCCTTATCGTGACAAATTTATAAATGCACCTCGAAGATATTGTCGTATTGTACATTAAGTATTTGACTATGGATTGCGACTGGAAATTAAACAATAAAGGCATTCGGTATGTTTATAACGTAATTAAAGAAACTTAGTCTCGATAATTTTTGGGGACTCTACTTTCAGGGAGGTCGCTACTTTCGGGGGCTCGATATTTTCGGGATTTATAATTCTTAGAAGTCAGAAACTTTTGACGTTACTTTCGGGGGATCGCTATAACTATGGAAACGTTACGGTGCGTATGTCATGTACAGAAATCGCACATCTTTTATTATTCACCATCGCACTCAGACAAAATTAAGGTGGGACTGAAATTGGATAACAGACATTTAATTTGTATTACATTGTAAACTTTCGGGATCTGACTGGTTTGTAACTAGCCTTTTTTAAGCCCTTTTTAAGCCCTTTTATGCCCCTGAAAAATAACAGCCTTTTTCTGACTATAGTACAGTTCTAGTCGTCCCGATAAACGGGAGGAAGCGAAATTGAAACCAGAGACCTAAGTTGCTTATTTCTGGTTGAGTGATCAGGTTTCTCATCGTTTTGGAACTTCGAATCCCGAAGTGCATCCGATCCATGTGAAATTCCCAAAGCCCTGTACATACATGCACTCTGTTACTTCTTCTCCATTTAAACAACCAGAGTGGAAATGGCAATATTTCGATTCAAGAGCATTGGTAGAGATTTAGTTGGGCCAAATGGAAATATTTTTACAATTTAATTCATTAAAATTTTTTTTTATTGCCTTTTATCAATACTCACCCACCACTGAGTCATTTTCCTTTGGTAACACCGTAATTTCATTTGTAATTGCTTTACAAACTTTTTTTTTAATGTTTTATACAACTTTATTACAAACACCTATGACACATCAAATACACAGTATACTACAAAAAAGATAAAATACAAAACATTGTAACTTACAGTGTACACTTAAGACATAATACAACTATACAGTACGTTTCTACATTACAAACATTATATCATTTATTGACCAAATAGATTTTTCATCAGTTTCCACTTACTTAAGAACTCTTTCTGATGAGAAAAGTTACATGCAAATTTATCAATATTATAATGAAACTTAAGGTAGCTTTGTACGCCAGCAAATTCGGGGAAACGTCCTTCATTTTACATTTATAAATGAAAAACTTGACTATAAAATAATGCAGTTAATTGCATTTTTACAAGGCAGACAGTTTGTGTAGCCCAAGAGAACAGATTCAAGGGAGAGGTCTACTTCAATTTTTGTTACCTCCCAAGTCCAATTGGTGAGGACACTCCAGAGTGAAAATACCCGGTCGCAATACCAAAAAAGGTGCTCTATGGTTTCAGGTTTGCTATCCCAAAAAAAAGCACTCATCGCGATCCTTAATACCCATTTTCATTAACAATACATTTGTACCAATAATGCTATGGAATATCCTAAATTGAAAGCTTCTTAACTTACTACCACTTGTGCATAGGAAAGGGATATTGTAATAAGTAGACCAATCTCCTACCGGAGACGGAAGATGTTTATTCCATTTACGCTGCACCTTGGTTGGCTGTGTGGCAACTGATTTTCGCAAGGTATCATAAGTGAAACTGGTCACCCTTTTTGCTTTAAATAATCCCTCCATATTTTGAGTTCAATTTCATGTACAGGGGATCTCCCTGTCTAACACCTCTCGAGACCAAAAAAGAAATTGAGCAATGACCATTATACAGAATGGAGCTATTAATATTTTTGTAAAAGGTTTTAACCCACTGTCTTATAGACTCTCCGAAATTAAAAAACTTTAAGGCTTCGTCAAGAAAGTTCCATTCCACCGAATCGAACACTTTTTCAAAATTAATTAATAGTAGTAAGCCCTCTTGGTTACTAGAATTTAGTTTATCTATAATATCGTAAATCAGCCTAGTATTTTCGGCTATAGACCTGTTTTGCAGAAAGCCTTAATACGATTAGCGATGACAGCTAAAGCTTTTTAATAATCTACCCCAAGTAAAAAGATCGGCCTCTAATTTTTTAAATAAAACTTTGACTTGTTTGGTTTAGGCGAGGTTGTTATGAGCGCACTTCTCTGAGTGAACGACATTTCAGCGGAGCCATAGGAAAAATTAATTGACCGCACTAAATAATGGCCAAGTTCCTTCCAAAAAAATTTATAAAAAATTTATAAAATTCCACCGTAAAACTATCCATCCCAGGACTTTTTCCGTCACCCATAACCTTAAGGGCGTCTAAACATTCATTAGCAGAAATGTTACCCTCGCAAGAGTTTCTTTCTTGAGGAGCCAACTTCGGCCTTATGTTATCTTGATTGAAGAAGGTGGAAAAATGATCTGCCCTAATTTGAGTTTCTCTTGAAGGGTAAAGCCTTTAATAAAAATGCTCGTGTTCCTTAATTATACCCTTTTGGTCTGTGATTTCGGTAGCATCCTCCAAAACAAGCTTTGGAATTAATTTGTTTGTGTAATGTCTTTTTTCCAGATTTAGAAAGTATTTAGTGCTTTTTTCTCCTTTAGTTATCCAATTAGCTTTAGATCTCATAGCTATACCATGCATTTTATGCTCTCTCAGTTCTTGTAACTCATTTTGTTTTTGTGCAAGTTTTCTTTTAGTTTCTTCGCATGGAGATACATTTAAACTCTGTTGAAGGAAATTGATGTCATTTTCTAGAAAACATTCAGTCTTATTTTGCTCTCTTTTCTTCCATGCTGCATAAGAGATAGTTTTACCACGAATCTGGAGCTTAAGTGTTTCAAATAATAGTTGGTCATTAATGGAAAAAGTGAGAGACTGTGGATGCTCTAAATCACCGTTAATTTTGTATTCTTCTATCGTCTCATTGATACAATCTTTGACAAGTGTCACATAGGCCGAATCCGACAACAAAGAATTGTTGAATTTCCAGAACCCTCTGCCCCTCTCCTGATGTGTGCAAATCATATTCATAACTACTAATGAGAGTGATCCGTGCGATAGCCAGCACTAGTTTGGATTGACACCACTAGACCTGTCAAGTCAGTAGATACGAGAAAATAGTCAAGTCTTGCTTGCTTTAAATTACTGTACGCACTCCAGGTTTAACTACATCCAGATGGTTCCTGAACAACATACACATCTTCTAGCTCAAAAGTATTAACTCCACCAAAGATTTTTGGGCATTTGGGTTGTTTTCCTTTGAATAACTACTCGTGTCTTTTTGGTAATTTACCACCACGTTCCAGTCCCCGCATAATATAGTAGGTTCATTAGATAAATCCCAATTGATTAGATTTTCTTTCAGATTTGTAAAAAATTCAGGCGAGTCCGTGTTTGGACCGTACAGAGCATGGAAATGTCTAAGACGATATATCTGCCTTGTTGATCGCAAATTACATTGTGCAACACATATTCAAATGTATTGTTAAATAGAATAATGACCCCACAGCTTTTGCTATCCAAGCTGCTAAAAGAAACCTCATAGCCCCATTGGGATTTCCACCTGGCTTGTTCTCTTTTACTGTTTTGGATATGTGCCTCCTGCAGACAATATATGTCAAGTTTTTTTTTTTTTTTCCGAAGTCAATTAAAGACGTGTTTCTTTTCTTTTCGCCTGCCAAACCTTTGCAATTTAATGTGCCGATCTTTAATCGGTTGACTGAGTCACCACTGAATTTATATGTTATGATCTGCTAATCCTGAATAACTTATTTAAACTCTAAAAAGGTTGAGAGCGATTTCCTGGCTACAAATCATACAGAGACTGGTGTAGAGATGTATTTACATTTTTAAGTGGAGAACTGATGATAGTGATTTATTCATCAATAAAATAAAAAATAAAACACTAAACAAACACAACAAAAAGCGTCCCGTTAGCGGTTTCAGCCTCAGACGTATAGTAACGACGTTCTGTGCTGCGAGTCACGGGAACCAGAAAAACTTAAACCATATATTTATAGCGAAATAATAATGCCGATCTAGGAATTAAATTTTAAAAACGCAAAGACTTAGCTTGATTCCATAGTTTCTCCCTATGCTTGAACCTGCCCAGCCGCGACTAGCTGAATGAAGGGAGCTTTCTGTAGATACTTTAATTTCGCCTCCTTTTGTTGCTGAGGGGGTAGCTCCCTTTTCTTTTTGAGTAATCGGCCTCCAAGTTTGGCAAGCTCTGGTGGCAGATCGACCATAACTCCGAAACCCGACCCCTTTATTAGTTTCTTGGCTAGACTGAGGATATAATCTCGCTGTTGTAAATCGACAAACCTGACGATTAACGACGCCTTGGACACGTCGCGGCTTCCTCGAATTCTGTGACAGGCAGCGATATTGGTATTTTTCACATCAATAGGATCCATCTTGAGTGTAGTGTTGAAAAATTCTTGAACTTTTTGTCTTGAAACATCAGAAGATTCTTTTAATTCCCCAGTAATATCATGGACGATGAGATTCCATTTCCTTCCCCACAGATTGAGGGCAAGGAGTTCATCAGACAAGGCCATGTTGTGCTTTTCACTTTCTTCTATTATCGCGGCAATCGTACTTTCTTTCATCTCCAACTGTTCGGTTTCAAAATGTGACATCGCCTTCTCCAATTCCACGACTCGGTCGGTTGTTTCCTTGAGTTATCACGAAACTGGCAGAATTGTTACTGCTATATTTGCGTGAAGTTTCGCGAAGCATTTCGAGATGTCCTTCATGTCTTCGACCTTGTAGAGTTCTTCGAGCGAACACGCGTCTGTAGATATTTCTGCCATTTGAGCTTTAAAAGCAACCAATTTAAGTCTTTCGGTACTTCTAACACACCAAAAGGTTTTACAATGATTCTTCGCTATTTATAAGGTGAATTACGCGCTGTCCAGCCAGAAATAAGCGGAGCTCTACAATCCACGTCCTTCCGCCATCGCTGACCGCTGACCTTTGCTGAAGCTTAGCGGTCGGCCAGCCACAAAGAAGGCTTCCCTGTTGTTTTTTGAAAGGGCCACGCTGCCACCTTTGATGAATAGACATTTACAGAACATTTGTGTTCTTATGTATAAAGTGTATTTAATAAATATAAACTATGCCCAAGTAATATGTGCAATATTTTTAAAGAACAAAGCTCTAGGTATAATTTGAGGCAATCTGATTTCTCCACTCTTAGTATAACTCTGTAACGTACGGTAGGCATGCACTCACTATGATACATTATGTAGGAAATTGTCTTCGGATGACAGATCAGCCAAAACACTTAATGAGTTTAAAAGGCGCATTCCGGGCAAAGATCTAACTGATATAGAAGCCGGCTGCAAGGGCTGTATCCTCTTTACAACATGACACTCTTTAATCTTAATATTTATATTTTAGATGTTTTAGTTTCTTTTTTAATTCTGTATTGTATTTTCATATTGATATGTGTCCCCTTACTAGTATGGGTTTCTCCCAGGCTACATGATTTGACACTTTAATAAAGTTTCTATTCTATTTCTATTCCTTTATCAGAACGTTTGCCTGCTAACACAGAAGATGACTGGACAGACGGAGCTGATATAAGTGAAGGTAATCTTGAAACATATCCTTCTTGTGATTATCATACCATCGGTTAGAACACCCTGGCGGGAAGTTTTCTGTCATAAATGAGATGGTTTTCATGCGAACGTAATTGATTTCTGTCCACTTATGTTTGAAATGTCTTTTTTATAGTTACTGAAACGAGTGTTTAACGGCATTGATGTTCATTCCTTGTAGCTGCCTCGAGCAACACGGTAGCATTAGCACATGTCCCGGGTAAGAGGGTTGCCCTCCTAGCCGAGTCAACTTCTTTTTTCTCACCTAAACGGTTCGCCAAGTTTTGTAAGGAAAATGTAGGAAAGGTCGGCTAGCCCAGAGTAGCTCGAGTAGGCGGGTGACCCTTCTACCCGGGACAACTTTTCTCCATACAAACGGGGCCTAAGACTAACTAACACTTTCTTTGCAGTCCTACCACTAGGGTCTCTTGGGTTATTCAGCATGATTTCGCGCATAATACTACATCTTGAGCATCAGGCAAAATGCAGGAATAATGCTCGTATTTTGCAGGATAATTCTGTTATATTACAATTCTGAAAACTGCGTGCTAATTTTTCCAGCAACTTGAATGTACAAAGTTGGTAAAATTGCGCGTATTTTAGAAACTGGGTATACCCTAGACTCGTAACCAGGGTATGGCCACCGCATTATGCCAGGCTAACAAGGCCTTGGTTAGGGATTGAGCGTGTAACTTTCTATTGCTGTTAAAGTTTTTAAACGTCTTTCGCTTAGCTGAATAAATGTTGATTGTGTCTAACACGTTTCGTTCAAAAGTAATATGAAAGACTGTTTAGCCGGCTGTTTGTTTAATAGGTGTGAGAGAGAAAAGTTCAATTTTAATCTAGTACACTTAGGATCAAGATACTTTCAGCTGAGCATAATATCTGGCTTTCATGGGTGACGCAGAAAGGTATTTCACAACCATGAATTCCACAGGTACACTAAATAAAAGGCATATAAAATGGGCAGGTTTTGCTAATGTGTTTTATTATCTCTTGTTTGACAAAAGCCGAGAGAGAGATCAAACGAATTCTGGCGGACATAAATTCAGTATTCATTGACGAGATTGAAGATGCAATCACAGCCGACAACCTGTGCCGGTGCAGAAATCCAGTTATAACAGCTTTTGAGGTATACGTAAGTCCTTCCACTATTTAAAACAGGCGATAATGATCTCGATTTTTTTTGTCCACTTAGATGCTAAATTCACGTTACAAAACAAAATTTGGAAGCTAATAATTATTTTCAACAATTTTAGCGTGGATTTTTTGTAAGAGTGGAGTTTCCCTTTAAGAGGACTTACGAGTTAATTATAAGGGACGCAAACTTTCTCTTTGCTGGAGTTTACTCATAAAATTGCCATCAGTACTTATTCAGAACCAGTTTAAAATCTTTGTGCCATACATGTAGTTACTGAGAGCTCAAGACAAGGAATTAGACGCCAGCAAAACCGGGCATTGAAATAAAATCTCACGAATGTGCATTACCAACCATTTTCTGATTTATTGTAATTATGCATTATCCTGAATTATGTAACAAGAAAAAAAGTTAGGCCGGTTTCTGCAAAACACGACTGAAAAATTAGATCACGTAAGAGATTATGCAAAGTAAGGTCGCAAAATGCACCCTTGCTATTGGGTTGGCGTGGCAGTCCAAGCCAGAAATATATTGTCAGCCATCATTTTCAGCAAGAACGATTTCAAGGGTAACTGCTTCACTTATTTTGGTTGAAACAGGTATCTAGGAGACTAAGAGAGTTGTCCCTCATTCGTGATGAAAGAGCAGTTCTTCTGAATTCCCTGGCAGAGCAAGTTGAGGATTTCTCAGTCACCCTGATAGATCAAGTGAACAAAAAGGAAGAATTATCCATTGAGAATGAGAAGCAGAATATGGACACTTACGCATCACTACTTGACGAGATAACGGAATCAGCTATCCAATTCTCACAAAAGAAGGTAAGTTGCTTTCCTTACTTACTTATTATTTTTGCTCTTGTGTTTTCAATAATTTTATTACTGTGATTTAATGGAGTTGAAACTTGCGCTTTTATCATATATCTGTTCCCCCACGACTCGATTGGCCAGCTATTTTCGGGTGGGCCTGTCATTACTAAATTTTCTTTTACTTGTTTTTGTAACTTGTCTTGTATTAACAATAACAATTGTACGAATAGAGATTGAGTGACGTACTCTTTAAGAGGCTTGTACCTCTATGGGAGGGCGTTTCATACGATGTCTTTGCTAGGAGACTTCAAAGCAGCAGCCAAACGGGAAATATAAACTGTCGTTACTACAATCGTGGTCAAAACTACTTGCGAAAACAGGCCTCCTGTTGCAGTCCATAAATCCTTGTCCAATATGTGTGGCTCAACGATTTTCTTAAAGTAACTTCTCCCTCACCATTGTTAAAGGGAACCTCCACTCTTCTAACAAATTGACCCTAAATTGTCTATTTATATACTTAAATGTTATATCCACGTTTTGAGAACAATTGGAATCCAGTAATTATTTCCGACAATTTAGCGTCATCAAATGAAGAATGATCCTCGCAACGGGGTTTGAACCCGTGACCTCGCGATACCGGTGCGATGCTCTACCCACTGAGCTATAACGCCACTGACATTGGGAGCTGCTCCCAACGTCAGTGGCTTCACGAGAATTTGGTTTTTGCCAAATGAGTTGACAATGTAAACTGCCCACCTAGAAATTCAAAAGCTGACGTTTCGAGCGCTAGGCCTTCGTCAGAGCTAATGGGGAGGGTCTAGCGTTCGAAACGTCAATTTTCGAATCTCTTTACGGAGGCCAATTTACATTAACAACTCAGTTTATAAAACGAAATGTTCGTAGTTTACTCAACAGTTTTATCCAATATGGTATGGTGCAAACAGTGATCTAACAAACGGACCTTCAAACATTGATGAGCCAGTAGTCATTACTGTCTTTTGGGGATTTCTTGCTTGCTCGTTTGATACCCTGCAGCCTGTTTACTGCTTCCAAGCCTTCCTCTTTCCTTATTTTGTCTCATTGTTTCTATTAAATGATTCCATAGTTTGTATCTCATCCACTGGCATACCGATTGTTGAACCAAAGGTGGAACTATGGATTGCCATCCCAATTTCTGCCAGGAAAAAGGCTGAGATGTCTGCTCTACATATTAACAATGCTCGACACAATTCTGACACCTCTCTTATTGCCAGTTATCACGTATGTGTTTTACAAGGATCAGGAGGTCTGTCACACGTTTAGGGAAAGAAGAAAAAACAAAGGGCTCAGAGGTTAGTTTCTTGATACCAAATTACACAACACCATGGTGAAATAAAAGCTTTAACATTATAAAGCCTGATTCCCCGGTCTAAATAATCTCAAGAATCCGACGATGAAAAAAAAACTTGCCTTCCCTAATTACTTCACAAGTGTGACCAGGAGTGAGATTAAAGCCCAAGAATTCTGCAGTACTCGTCGTCGTCTCTTCTTAGTCTTGGCATGAACGTATATAGCATAGTGAAAACTCTATGTGTACGCCAGTAATCTTGTGATTTAAACAAAACAAAAGTCATAAATTAATTTCACCTCTATATCCAAGTCAACAATTTCTATGTTCTCGGCACACTTTAAAAACAACCGATTTCGTTTCTTTGGCAGTAATGTACCTAGATTACTTAAGGTGGCTCCTACCGGTTTCCAGAATTTTAAAGCACTAATATTTTGATGGATCATTACTACCAATCTTTATAAGTTATTGCCTTTAAATTGGTGTCAAAGAAATGCCCAATCATTGATCAACAAGTGATGAATTTTTTTTAGAAATAACAGGCTGTCATAGCAACGGTAAGAAACAAGCAAGGCTGGTTACACGGCTAGGAATATATTGGTTTAAATATATATTCCTAGCCGTGTAACCAGCCTTGCTTGTTTCTTACCGTTTTCTAGTTTACAATTTTATAGCTGGTTAGATCTATTACAGGATCCGGCTCTTCTATTTTGCAACGGTGGTCCTTGCTATTTAGTATTTTCCAGTGTCATAGCAACGCCTGAACCTGTTAAAAACACCCCTAATTTTAGCTTTAAGGTAATTCCCCTGAAAAGGATGTACTATTAAGATTTTTTCAGACTTGGCACAATTGATAGTCATGCATAGGACATTGCAAAAATGCACAGATGGGGTCACCGTGCTTGTTTTCGCCCTGCATACTCGTTGTTCTAAGTGTCTTTGCGGAGTTGTGCCAGAAATGTTCAAAGGATGAACAACTGAAGAAAGCTGTTATTATGTAGCAAAAACTATGAATAGTAGTGAGAACTAGAGCCTAATTGTTTTTTCTGGGCTATATTCTTCTAATATTGTGATTTCAAATTGCCCGATCTTGCAAATAATGTGAGGAAAATAGACCACTTCGTCATCATCTCAAACTCCTTCCTGGCTCCAAACGCAGAGTTTCACCCCATTTATATATAAATAATCCAACTTCTACTATTAAACCTATTACGAGTACATTACACCAA
>JAEMWC010000008.1:1812500-1865000 GCA_016490735.1 Pachyseris speciosa
TTTTCGGTCGCAAAAAATACAAAACAAAGCTAGTCTTTTTAAAGTTTCTTCAATTTCAAATGGAAGAATCCAATCACAGTTTAAATAAAATAAACGCAAACAATCAATGCAGTTGTTTACGTCATCCACAGTCGTCGTCAGATTATTTTTTTTCCAACTATGTACACGCGATATTGAAATTAATCGGAGGGTTATAAAGTAAATTAACCCCTTTCTGGCTTGATGGTATATATCGAAGGATAATGACCTTGGCTGATAGCTCTCGTTATTTTCGCGTTTCTTCCAACTTGTAAAATGTGTGGCAACTATGAAAGAACTAATTAGGCAACCATGAGTGGCGTTCGAGAATAGAAAAATGTTCATGTCACGTTGTTCGTTTGAAACGGACGGCAAAGAAATGTACCAAAATGTAAAAAGCACGTGCAGAGGGATTTTTTCTTCTCGTTAACCTATTGCTTTTTAGTATAAATCTACTAGCGTTCTATCAGAAATGCCGCTCTCTGATTGGCTACGCTACTCGCTATCTATCCTGTGACAGATAGTGAGTAGCGGTTGTCAACAAAATGGCGGCCGCTTGTCTGGAGGAGGATTTAGGTAATTAACCTGTTTAGTTTTGAACGAGAAGTAGATTGATACAAAAACAATTAGTTTATTCGCTCTCGATTTCTATGCGTGATAGCCGATTCGGGTTGCGCCCTCATCAGCTATCACGCGATAGAAATCTCGAGCTCATAATCAAATTGTTAAGTAGCGTTCACGTCACCATTGTACTCGTCGTGGCTAAGTTCTCTAGTTGCTACTGAGTACCTTAGCGAGCAAGAAAAAGGCAAAAGAAAATAGTTCATTCATTCATTCATTCACTATTGGTTGAAGCTGTTCTTCTCAGAATTCCTGCATTCGTGTATTGGTTACACAAAAATATCAAACTTGCCTTTTACAAGTTGGTGAAGGTGTGGTTCCTTCAAAGCAAAGGCCGAACAATTTCATTTAGAGCAGCCTACGTTAAGAAACAAAAATTAGGATTTGTAAATGAAAAACAATTTAATGCAAATTTATAGTTCTTCTAGTTTGTTGATCTAAGTACGCGCTGTGTCATTCTTTCAAAATTTAGGTTTTGTGCAGGAGAGACGTCTGCATGGTAAGTTTGTTTGTTTACTTTTTGTTTGTTTGTTCGTTTGTTTTGTAGGTCTGTTTTGCTTTGTTTTGATTCTCTTTTGCTATATAATCCAGTTACCGTTAAAGCACGCAACGAGAAATTTTGAGCAAAATAATTGAAACCCATTCCTGTGTTTCCAGATCATTTTCTCAAAGCAAATTAAGCGATTACTTTAAAAGTCTGGGAAATTTTTGAGGTGGCATTTAACACTAGAAAACTGAAGTTTTATTAACATAATTTCCTGAAGTGTCACTCCGAACAGAATTTACTTTCTCCTATTAAAAATCGAAATATTTTAATGGAAGGCCCTTTTAAATGCCCAAATGACAGATTTCTCTACCCTTTCATATACGTCGACTTGTGAAATCCCTTCCCTTTCATATACCTGAAGTGTGATAAAGGTACCCCTTTGGGGCGGAACCTCCCCATATAGGCCATTATAGGGAGTACCCACCCCCCCCCCCCCCCTCCACTTGGGCCCACTGGCCGCAACTAATCATATAACTATAACAAAATTCTTTTCTGAGTGGTCATCACCAGCTCATACTTTGATAAGAGCATCATAGGACAGTGTTATTAACACCATCACGAAGTAATTGGACACCTTGATAGGACTGTCGCATTTGAGTAACTTCTTTGTTGTTAACGAATCGCAGAGTTGATGACAAAAAATTGTTTTGTCGATATTTGTCCGATTTTGTGTATAACTCGTAAGATTAAAGACCGAATTGATCTCCTCTCAGTGGTATTACCCTCCTGTAGCATCTATCTAAAACATTGGTCTGTTTGACTTTTAATTTCATGTGTATTATTTCTTATGTTAAGCCTGTTCAAAGCCTCCACACATCTCATATGGTCAGTGTTTGGTCTGACAAACCTTGAGACAATGGAGTCGCATGACGAGCTGTCAACTGCAGTTGTTGGTGTCCTGTACGTGATGTTTCTGATTCTATCGGTGATTATGTTGATCAACATGCTTGTTGCTCTGCTTACAAACACATACAATAAAGTGGAGGTAAGAAAGTTTTGTTAGCTAGGTTATCCATTGGTCTATTCATTAATTTATTCCTTTATTTAATCTCGTTTATTTTATTTGGGCCCCTATCTATTGTTACTTGCTAGCTCGGAACTTCCAATTCTAACTGTTTCGTTTACTTACGGCCGTCAATCAGTCAATCATGTGATATATCAATAACGGATGAAGACATAGTCAAACGATATGCAGCAATCGCAGCCTTTGAAGGTGAGGGTTTGACTACACGATTTAAAATTGTTTGCTTGAAATTTGCGATGAAATGATCGATGGCAATAATTTAAAGAAACCCTAAAATTAGCTTTTCTTTATTCAGTAGTGCAAACTCCATATAGAGTAGTTTAGTAAGATTTACGATCTCTTGTTATGAATTCTCCACTTTGATAAAATAATGCGGACTTGTTGGCCAGTCAGACCAAGTGCGGCAATTGCATATGTAATTTTCTTCTATGAATTATAAAATTAAATACTTCATCATGCAAGGAGGCACAGGCCTTACATGTCCATTTGTAATAAGTAATATTTATTGCATCGTTTCTATCGTGTACCTCCTTTCAGACTAATGCAGATGTAGAATGGAAGTTTTCCCGTGCAGTAGTAGCTGACGAATACAGACGATATCACCCTATTGTTGTCCCATTTAACATACTCACCGTGCCGCTATCCCACTGTTACATCGAACGTTGTGGGGACAACAGAGCAAAGGTATGAATAGTTATAAAATCGAAACTCACGCACATCTCTGTTAAGTGGCCATTACCTGGCATATTACCCAGTTTGCTGTTTTCGTTTTACATTTTTTAAATGTCTGGTTGTCTGGCACTAATAATAATAATTATAACTATTTTATTAGTAGTACTTCCACGAGGTGGCTCTTCGCCTACTAATATCCTAACTACTACAGTATTATTACAAAATTAATAATTAAAAGATTAAATCAAATCTAAGTTCGGCTACAATACATCTGACATAAAGTATATTTCGTATGGAGCTTCTTCATCCAACGTAGATCCTTGTGTAAAGTTTCAATGTATAATTTTCTATTCCCTGGTGGAAAGCATGTGCCTGTACCAGTTCTGTTCGATTCAGCTCTTTATTTTCAACTAAATAAGGCATTTTTGCAAGGAGCTAGAATTGTTATTGTTCACCAAGAGGTGAAATAGCAATGGAAGTCGAGGAAATAAGCTTGCTTCTAAATAAATAGTGAAGAAGGTAGATGAATTGAATGGTAAGAAACGAGCCTGGTTTAAACACACCTTGCGTTTGCGGTTCTGTTCGGCCGTTTGCGGTTCTATCTCCCATATGCGTAATTGTTACAAATACCACGATATCTTTACCTCAAGGGACGCCGAAAGGCGCGAAAATATGTCTTCAAAAATCGTCGCTGATTGATCGCAAACAGTTTGCGATAGTATCTTCATATCATTCATCCCTATCAGATGTTTCCATTTATGCAAACGGTTTGCCATCAAGCTATCGTAATTGAACTCTTTGCGATTGTTAGCGACACCGTTACGCATGTATGAAACCTAAGTTTTAGAGACAAAGAAACATGCTGATACCTATTATCCGTAACAATATCCATTACTGTTATCTATTCTCAAAGTTCTAAAATACGACCGCCCGGAAACTAAAAGACAATTGTTTAGTTTTAGTTCCACAAAAAATGTACTGCATGTCAATGAGGATATAATTAGAGGTGTATTAGAAAACATCTTAAAGAAGACTCATAAGCACTTACAAAGTATTTGTATCTTTTGTATCTACCGAAACAAAATCGACATGTTCGATCTTGTTGCAATAATATTATTCTTTATTTCATCGCATTTTTTTTTATCAGAAAGCTCAAGAACGCCGAAGAATTTATCAGGTGTTCTACAATGATGTTCTCTTTCCTACGATCACGAAACGCTACAGGGATAAGCACGGAGATTCTTTTCCGATGTCAGGTGGGTCATAATTATCGAGGTGTAAAAAAATAATTTTTCCTGAATTATATTTAAGTAAAGTGAGATGTGGAATGGCGTGTATACCAAAAAACTTATTAAGGAGTCTGAAATCCTATACTTAATTAGCTAATTTGCTGTGGACATAGAGAGTCAAGACAACGCTGCTCGCTTCAACGTGTCACAAAATGCTTTTGTTTGTTTTCATTTTCTTTGAGGCTGATATTGCGGTAAAAAAATGTCCAAGAATGTGGTTTAGCGTTGTCTGTACTGTTGTGGCGCAGACAACACTAAGCCACATTAAATTTGTTAAAATATTCCAAATAATGGCTTGATTCATTGTACCTTCTTAGTTGAGGCAAAAGTTGACCTGCTGCAAAAGAACCTACAAAAATTGATGGAGAAGATGGATGCATTCATAGGAAGGCAGCAAGCAATTCAGGTTAGAGGCAAAATAAATGTATTCCCATCGTAATTGAATATTTCTTTATTACATCAATCCGTTTTTTTTTTTTTTTTTTTTTTTTTTTTTTTTTTTTATTTGGTTATTCATTTATTCGATTCTTTGTTTGTTTGTCTGTTTGTTGGCTGACTGACTTTGGACTGACTGGCTGGCTGGTAGGCTGACTGTGTGGTTTCTTGGTTGGTTAGTTGGTGGGTTTGTCGGTCGGTCGGTCGATCGATCGAGTTATTGATTGATAGCTTTCAGACCGTTTCCGATCCCCTAATGCTGATTTAACCTTGACGTAGACGGTGATTTTCTGCAGGAAAAGCAGTTCACGAGAACTAAAACATTTTTGAACGCTTTTTCTCCGAGGCTACCAAATTTTCATCAACATCATATTTCCCCATTACTTCTTCTATTTTTAAGTAGGAATGACATCTGATAAATGACTTTTATTTGCTCTTATTAAGCCTTAGCTACAAGCATGGTGCAAATATTTGGGCCACTTTATAAGAAAACTTTACACCCGATAGTGCCCTTACCTCTGCCATTCCCAATGCAATGTTGATCCACTCACGCATTTGACAATATTCCCTCATTTCCAAAACTGCAAACATTGTCCTGAAGAATGGCTGGGGGAAGTGGGTGCAAGTATTGAGGTTATGAAAAAATAAACTTAGTGGATTTCGTTGCATGTTAGCGCAAATATACGGCCCTATTGAAACGTTCAGTTTTGTGCGTGCATTTTAGGACAGTTTCCTGAGAAAGTTTGGTCCGAATAGATTAGATTTCTAGATACGATACTTAAACCAACACAACCAAACTCATAAAAGTGGCAATTCCTTTAAGTTGTCTGCATCCTAGCAATTTTTATCCCTTTGCCTTTAATGCATTATGTAAAGCAGGATGTCGCGTAGGGGTCAACCCGTTCAATTAAATTGCTTTTTTAACCTTTCATCCATTTCCTTTTCTCTTTCGTTTACATTTTTAGACTCAGGAGCCAGTAAAGAATTCAAGGACTTCACAAGAAGAAAGAATATGCTACCATTCAGCAGTGTGAAGAAAGGACTTAAGAACTATTTTAACTATTTTGTCACCAGAAAATCGGTTCTGTCGTTTCGAAAGGAAAGCGTTGAAAACTGTACAAGATGAAGGAATACGTCGGGGAAACTTGTAGGAAAACCACCACTAATTGATGGCGAAAAGGTGTAAAAACTACTTCTCCAGCGAAACATTATTTAGAAGTGAACTTCCATTGAACGGTAGACATAGCCAGGATTCACCGTGTAATAGACAGTGATTTAACCCGCTTTTAATGTCGTGTTTGATCCAAAGGGCAGTATAAGTTAACAAATTATTCATTTTACCAATCATAGTTTGGCACTATTGAGCGGTAATTTAACATACAAGAAACGTGACTGATGGTAAACTGCACGTCCATGGCAACACCGTATAACTTATATCAGAGACGAACATATTTATGATCAAATTTTTACCCAATGAAATTTTAGGTTATCGCATAAAATTGCAAGAAAGATTATAAACGCTGTTTACCATTTGCAAATATCTGCATTGGTTCCGGAGATATTTAAGTTTGTAAAACAGTGTGTAAAATATGCAAATGAGACGACTGTTGACGTCATAGACTCAACCCAATATAACATCTATCTTGGTCAATTTGCAGTAGAGACCACTCAAACTTGGTAAGCTAACAGTTGGTATGGTAATGATAATGGTAAATCTTAATTTAAACACGGTAAAATTCATCAGCTACAGAAAGGTTAAAAGAACATCGTCATATTTAAAATCTAAATTACAATATTGCTATTTCTAATTACTAATTACAACTACTACTTTTACTACTACTTCTACTACAAATTGAAATCTTACTAATTACAAGGTTATGATTGTTCAACTGTATTAAAATCCTGTTCTTCCGTGCCTTATTTGTTATTATAGTAATCAGTTAAAAGTGCATTGAATTGAGTCAGAGATTCTGCTTGCCAAAAAAAGGGAAACACACCTACAACTATAAAACAAAATTCGATTCCCATGGCAACTCACTTTTTGCCAGTCCCCTCCATAGCTGATTTCAATATTTTAGTGATTTTCAGCTCGACAAACATTTAGCAAGGCCATGGACTTGGCGTAACATATTTATATGCTTGCTTGACCACGCTGATGAAGTGCCATTAGAAAATATCAAAATAGATCGCCGAACGTGGCCAGCAAAGCCCTTAATATCAGGGAGATCTGGAACCCAGTATGTTGCCATGATAACCAAAACTGGTGAGCCCATATTGTGGGGGGCATCTAGTAGAGTCCTACTGCAAAGAATCAAGCAGTTCTGATACAAATTGATCAAATTCGGTTGAGTTTATGACGTCATCGCTTGCCTAATTTGCATATTTTACAAACTTGAATATCTCTGGAACAAACAGAGACATTTGAAAATAGTAACTAGCAATCTTGTTCTAGTAGAGACTACTTGCTTATATTTTAGAATAGCTTAGAAAGAAAAAATGTTAGAAGTCAGGCCTATGCCTTGCACAAATTAAAGTTGAAACAAATTCAAAATACGATCTGAAAAGAGAGATGTGAAACGTTGATGTTTAAGTTTGTGCCTTGGCCTAAAGGCGTCCAAGACTTTCTTCTGGCTTTTCGTCATGTCATTCCAAGCACGTTTTCTGTTTAAAGGGGATTAGTTTCTAAAGAAACTGTGGTGCTGCTTAGGTGGGGGAGTGAAATACGAAACTTTGGTTTATCAACAGAGTTGATAATGTAAATTGACCACCGTACAGGGATTCGATTAGCTGACGTTTCGAGCGTTAGCCCCTCGTCGGAGCGAATCGAGGAATTGTGGGTTGTGTATGGTTTATATACAGAGAATGGAGCTACGCTATTGGTGGTAAAATGGTAACGTGGAAAACAGGAATAAATTAATTGAATGAAAAGCGCTCGTTGATACCGTGGGGATTAAGAGTGCCGATTTTGCTCGAGATTTTTACGGTTTTCCGTGGTACCTTGATGTAGGGAAAGGCCGGAGATCGACATGTGTTGCTTGGAATGGCTAGGGAGATTAAAATGTCGAGCGACTGGTTTGGATGCATCTTTGTCATCTTTCTCAACATCACGAAGATGTTCTCGAAATCGGTCACCTAGTCGTCTTCCTGTTTCGCCGATGTATAACTTTTTGCATAATGTGCAGGTTATGCAATAGATAACATTTGCGAAGGTACACGTGAAACGATCAGTGATCTTAACAGACCGCTTAGGGCCCGATATTTTTTCAGTGTTTTGAATGAAAGGACAAGTTTTGCATCGCGAGCGCGCGCATTTAAAAGTGCCAGGTTGTTCAGTTGTTTAGAATGCTCTTCTAACTAGAAAGTTATCTACATTTTCGTCGCGTTTGAATGAAATCAGCGGTGGTTGCGAAAAGATTCTTGCAGTTTCTGGTTTTTTGTTTAGTTCATTTTCTGAGCACTAGTCGGGAAACAGTTGCGAGGAGTATTTTGCTGCCGCGGAAACTTAATTTTGAACATTGATATCCGAGCTCATTTGTCAATAAGCAATGACAAAATTTAGCGGCGTCAAGATCACTTGAAAAAATCGCTACGAGATGATACCTAAACTCTAATTACAACATAAAATTAATAACAAGGACGCGAGACAAGTATAAATACATCAAAGTTAGAAAGGTTCCTGGCATGAAAACAAAATACATTTTTCACTCTTTTATAAAGCCAGTGGCGAAATCCGCGAGTCCACAGCACTTTGATTTCATTTTTGGCCGAGCGGTTAGGGCGCTGGATTTCAATGCGGTTGCCCCGGGTTCAAATCCCGCTCTGGTCGCTAGCTGGTGTTGTTCTGGGTAGTCCCTGGTTCAACTCCTCGGTCATCCTTGTAAATAGCCAGTTGGTTTGCCTCCGGCCAGTTGGGATTCTTATCATGTTCTGTTTATTTGAATTATTTGTTTCATAATTTGTATTCGTATCATTATCCCTGAAAAACCCCGACGGGGAGAGGATAATTAAGTAATTAATTATGTAATTATTTGGTGGGCGGTCAGACACCGTACTAGGAACAAGATCGAAGGATATGGAAAGATATGGGAGCTGAAAACGATTACAGTTCTTAAAGATTTCTTTTTTTGCAACTTTTATCATACAAATGAAAAATATTTTGGAATTACCAGGGTGATACGTGTCTTGTAATATTGGATAGAGCTCCTCTGGATCCTGTGTTTGACGTGTGCCATTTTGTTTCCCTATTGCATGCGCTGCGCCTGTTCAACATTATCTTTTCTTAATACTTAACACAGGTCAATTTTAAGCCCTATTAAAATTTTCACGGATGCAGCTGTAAAGACGTCCGACTATAAGACCATCATCTATGAAAACAATCTAGCAATCTAGAAATCCGTATTGGGTACAAAGATATTATTAAACCTACAATTCTTGTTAATTTAAAAAGCCAAAAAGACGGACCTTTTGACGCCGTATTCGTGATCCGAACACAATTGTGACTACATGCATCGAATATTAAGACGTGTTTGTTCAACTACAAAGCTGAGTATTATGTAAATAGCAGTACCCTTTTAATTTTTCAATACATTTAATGAAAACTGAACTAATTGATAGGGTAAAAGACCGACAATAACTGCCCTCATATCACATTTCCCATTATATTATTTTTGACACTCTGGCAACTCATGATTATTCAGCCAAACAAAACTAGTATTTTATCTAGATCAACTGGTATAGTACAGACGACTTCCTCACTCTGTTAATGAAGACCACAGCAAGTGTACTGTGATTAAAGCCGAGTTATAGGAAGGAATGGAAGTACAGTTGATAAAAACGCTACCATTAAGCCAACGAATATCAGCTGTAAAATAAGCAAAGAACTACAGAATGATTCTGAACTTAAATTTGAAAATCAACTGTTGCCCTTACCAAAGCTTTTTGTTGTTGCTGTTGTTCGTTTCACCTTTACAGGTTGCTAATATTCTCTATTCTCTTCGGATAAAATTCATGGAAACTTTAGCATCTTCACATTACAAATTATGACTCTGACGTTGGCTTGAGAGAAAGGTTGTTACATCGTTCATCGATATTTCCTTCGGGGCAAAAGGTGATGCTGCTTAGAAATTGGTCGGATAGATGCATTTTTTGCCAAGCTTACTGTAAATTCTTGTAAACGTTAAAGCTGTCAGCATTCGTAAATAGAGATACCACATCCCGAGAACGACCTCCTTTCGCATGAGTCTGAAATTAGTAACTGCTAGGTTTAAATGCTTCTTTTTTAAATTTGACGGACACCTTTGCTAATAATACTATGGCGTAAAATTCACCCAATGGATAGCGGACCAAGGAAGTAAGCAAGGCAAAGAAAATGTCGAAGTAATGAGAACAAAAAAAAACTGGTTAAGATGTTCACTAACTTGTAAATGTTAACTTCAGGTGCATTTCTCTGAGGTAAAAACGAAACATACTTCATGGTTTGTTCAATAATTATAATGAAAGGGAGTAACAATTCATAATTTTCGCAGCATGACGTCAGGTGTTAGGTGTTTTCGTGGACAATTCAAGCTTGGATCACTTCTTTAATGATTACACATCAGTCGATAGTAAATATTGAACAGAAAATGTAAATTTGCTATCATAAAATTGTGCTCTTTCTCAGCATCCCTTTGTCTTAGTTCCAACAAGAAATATTTCGCACTGAAAATTATTTGAAAATCTGCATGTAAATGGGCTTTTCAACATATCTAACTACAGGTGAAAGGCTTTTGATCTAGTCTTGTCTGTGTCTGACATGGCTTTCGCAAGGGATCTAAAGATCTTTAACAACGAATTCGACAAAACCCCAAACGTGGGTAAACCAACATAGCTTGATCAGTAATAAATTTGCCAAATTTATTTCTATATTTTAATAAATTTAAATTTCGGTAAAATTTACATTCAACTATCTTTTTCGTACGCTGAACTGTTTTTTTCGATGTTCTTTAAGCAAACAACAGTCCGTAAAGCGAAACGACCATACAGCAGTTCTTAGAATATAAAAGTTTCATAGCATAACTTTGAAATCGACACTCCCGGGACAGGAACACTGTTTTTTTTTTATTATTATTGTTCACGGCTAAATTGTCTTCAGAACAACTTCGATGAAGCTTGCCTTTAGAATAACAGCTCACCACTTGAACCGTTAAGGTGAAATGTAGAAATAGTAATAAGAGGGATAAAATTAAACTAGAGATATGCAACGTAAGCAACTTGCGTATTCATGAAAAAAAAATCATGAATTAGAAAAATAAACGGTTAGTATATTTTAGAGGAGGAAAACTTTTTCATCCCGGTATTTTTGTCGAATGAATCTCTCGGTGAATTAACACTAACACCGTGTGATAAATTTAAGCCGATCGGACTCGCAGCAAATAACTAAATAATGCGGCAACAAGACTGAAATATGAAAAACAAGCCTTCCATGTTTGACGCACCTTAAACAAAAGACAACAGCTAAAGAAAATTGGAGGCTAATGATGATGCATTTCATAACCAATGTATAGTACGCTGAGTATAAACTATTCAAATGAAAAATGACAGTAAAAGAAATTATGAAATAGCAATATTCCACTGTAATTTATTATCTTATGTTTGGCAATCTGACACCTCATAATGATTCAGCGCACATAAAAAAGCATTTTTTATTAGGCTCAAAGATGCCAATAATTTCCTAACTATCAATAACGAGCCACCGTAGAGCGTAATTGCCAGCAAGGTGAAATATGAGAGGGAAATTTATCGAGAGAAAATATAGAACGGTCATAACTACGCTATCCATTCTGAACAAAATTTTGTAACTGGGTACATTGGAACAGCAAGCTTGCTTCTTTGATATAAAAAAAAGTGCTTTGAGCAAAATATGTCAGATGATAATTGGCCTTAATCCTTTTAGTATTCTGTTTGACGTTCTTAAAACTCATGATTATTCAACGTGCGTGTATTAAAAGATTAAAAGATTGATATCGGGTTCCATCAGTTGCAAGCGTCTTCCTCTCGCTCCGAAAAGCTATTAAAGCCAGGTGAGTTATATGACGAAAAATAATCCTGAAATAGTTGATATAAACGCTACTTAACTAAGCTGTCTATCCTTTTTGCTCGATTTTGTTACAGAGTTTTCTTGGAATGGCAATGAATTCAAAGAGAATGAGCAAATTTATAACAATTACAATACAAAAAACAGTTGTCATGTTAAAAAAAGTTCGTATGGTACGCAGGTAATATCTTGAGAGTCCCGATTCTTAGAACAAGGCCAATTGAACTTATGTATAGGTTTGTCGGTCTTGTTGCTTTATACGATAAAAAAACCTCTTAATAGCTGGTTGGCGTATCTTGCGGCAGGAAACTAAACGGTATTTTTCCAGAAATAGGGCGTCTGGAGCGGGCCCGATTTTAGCATCGCTATTTAATGTGTCATCGTATGTCGCCGCTCGCTGAAATTGGGACTGATACAAAGTCTCACAGAGCTTTGTGGACGGAATCGTAATGATGATGAACTGAAGTCGCTAGCATGAGTGTTCATGTGGCTCTCGCGATATTCTTCGCGAATGATCCCCACCCCCCCCCCCCCCCCCCCTTGCAGACAAGGAGTAATCTAAAAATATTTTAAGTTTTGAAACACAAAGCAACTTAAGTGCATCTGTCACAAAAAACCGACCACCTATGTATGGGGCCATGAAATTCGAAATATTTCATTCTCACAATTTTTTGTGAAATGATAGCATTACATGCACTGATTACACAGAACATAAAAGTTTGGCTAGCTGCTCTTAATAAGCCGTAATCCGAGGACTAAATTTTATCATCAAAAATAACAAAAGTAGGGCACATTTTATTCTTTTTTCTACGTACTTAAGAGAAGATGACAGCCTTACTTGGCAATATATGGAAAGGGGGTCGTATATGCTCCAAGGCCATATTATTAAAATCACCTGCCATTTAAAGGTAAAAAATTCAGAGATGATCAAAAGTAAATATCCATGTTAATTTTCAGATACCAACATTTTGCACTTTTTTTCAAAATGCCACTACTGTATGTTCCAGTAACCCAGAGGTTTTATTTATATATGAGTTTAAAGTAGGTGGCCCCAGCTTCAGAAAGCTACCAAGAACTTAATGGGCAGTTGCATATTATGTGTCTCATGAGCTGCGTCTTCTACCTCTATTTTGTAAAATAAAGGGGAAAAGATGCATTTTAATGTTTTAACAACTTGTCGTCCTTGAGAAGTTTCAAGAATATTTAAAACATCTTTAACGTTTGAGAAGACGTTTCCTGTGACAATCATACTTTTTTGTTGTTGTTTCTACTACTTTTCTTTGCAGATAACATAAAAAAAACTGAGTTTTGGAATTTATTAGACGAGGGGGAGTGGGGTGGGGGAAGGCAGAAAGTGTCTCTTTACCTCCTTTACCTGCTATTGTGTAGCAACCTCTTTGAAATGTTAAGTGCCCTGAACCTTTTAAGTTCATGGTAGCAACGTTTTAGCTGTGACGTCATACCACGTCAAATGACGTCATCAAATTCAAAATCCCCCCTTTCGAAACTTTAGATTGTTACAAAATTTCCAACTGGCAAAAAGGATAAAAATTAAAAATAAGTCTTAAATAGTTGAGAAATGCAATTTTGTTGTTGCCATCGTACGTGTCGGTTATCTAGCTGCTAGGCATTTCCTTCTATGTAATAATATTTAGTTTAAATTGTAATTGATTATTCTATGTGTTAAGTTGCTAATTATTTAATAAGTTTTACAAACCGTGTAATGGAAATGTGAATAAAGTGTTGTTGTTGTTGTTGTTGTTGTTGTTGATACTTAACTAGCTAAACTTAACTTTAAGCTGTTTAGACAGAATGTGGCCAAAATAGTCCAGTAACATGTTACACATTTCAGTGCCCTATCGGCTACTTCTTTATTGCAAGTACAACCGCTTAACACATTTGTTAAAACATCTTTGCACAGAGCTTTACGGCGCTTAAAGCCCTCAGTTTCAATGTCAAGTGAGTCACAGATGTCTTTTAGATCAGCAATGCTATATTTTCTTTGTTAATTTCCCGTTTGCAGCTAACTTGCATAGGTTGTAGGACTTGTAGGTGATGGGATGCTCCAACAGCAGATTGCCAAATGCCACCTTCTTTCTACATGAAATGTCCTCTTCGTGTTCCTGCATTTGCTCTTCAGCCAAAAATTCTTCCACCTCCTCCAAACTGGCAGCTGCGCTTAAAGAACCGTGTTTCTTTTTTGTTGCTGCAAGACGAAAAAAGTATGCTGCAATCTGTTGAGAACTGAGACAGTCACCTCCAACAAATAGACGATTACCCTTATCATCTCGTTCTCTGCGCATTTCCCGAGCAACTTGAGTTTGCGATGCCTTATTTCCCGTTTCCTCGCCAATAAGGAATTTGTCATTTAGATACGCTTTAACAGCTGTAGAAAAACGTGTAGACTTCTGCTTTTTTAATGCCCATCCCATGGTGATATTGCTAACCCTCTTTCCACTCTGCTCAGACTCACTTGGATAATTAGTCCCGAAAAGTGGCTTTGACAGTTCGACATTTACCACTTCAGCATAGCGACGCCTTAAGTAGTCAAACTGAGACTCTATGTGTAAGCGACGGACGTGATTTCCGACATCCAGGTGCCTCTGGAGCTCTGTTTCAGAATCAAAAGATCAAGTACACCCGTCAGTAGGGCACTCAAATAATGCATCACTTTCAACGTTTTCAGTATCTGCAGGTGAGGCCTTTCCCTCTTCAGTGTGTTTGGAATTCCTTGCCATTGTTCCGCTGGAAAGGCATGCTTCCGGAAAGGCCTGTACTACCTTAACCTTTGGAATTTCAGCTGACGGCATATTGTCTTGTACCATGCGTTTTCCTTTTCCAATGTCAAATGCTTTCCAAAAGTGCATGCCACCTTCTTCGTAACGAATGTTGTGAATCGGACTAATTCCTTTTATTTCCACATTGTGTCAATTTGGCTGGATCTCTGTGGCATTTCTACAACGCTCGCTCGGCGTCTCTGATTCCAGTTTCATGACCAATACTGGGGAGGCTAGTCAAAAGATATCCTCCGTGATAACATCCGGTATTGTCTGATCTAATGTAAACTCCTGTTAGCTCCGGGTACAGTTTTCTAAGTGTGGACAGCGTGTTCTGGGTAATTGAAGCCACTGCGATCTTGTCCTAATCGCAGCTGTCGAAGACATGGACAAAAATTTCTACTGATAAAGAGGATTCTAGCGTTTTTCGTATCACTGCTGTGACGTGCCAGTTTATACCACGCTTTCCATAAAACTCGGCTGATTTTTCCCTGAAGTGCAGTGGCAAAAATTTCATCGCCAAATCGTCCACCAAAAGGGCTTCAGTAGGTTCTAACTTATCGAGGACTTCCTTCTTTCCCTCTTCTTGATTCACACTTCTCAAAATGTGAGCTTTCCATTGTTACTGTCATCCAACAGGAAACGAAAATCACATATGTCGTCAAAGGCCATGGGGCACCGCTCAGAAATCTTTCCTATTTCCTCCTCTAAAGAGAGAAATAGATCACGTAGTTCCTGGCATCTATCACACTAGAGTAAGTGGCTATGTAAACAGCTCTGCATAAGTTGTTTTTCCTTAGGGTCACTTAGTGCAAAGAATCGACAATGGTCAGGAGACGCAGAGGAAATTTCGCTCGTTGAATCGTTCACGACATGTGTGCTGTAGTCTTGCTTTGGTAAAGTTTGCAGGACAAGGCCATTGAACGCAGCCTGTCAGCCTTGCTATCGGGCATCCCTCCGTCATAGAGCTTGCCAACAATTTCTTCTAAATTTTCGAATGGCTCTAATCCGTCCGCCGTGTAGTTGTCCAGACCTTGAGGAGGTTTTCTTGTCGAAGCTGAGCAGACTTCAAGAATTCTGAACAAAGTTCTTGTGCTGGCCGGTTTAAAACCACTTTCGTCACAAATCGTCAAGTACTGGGCGATGATTCGAGCTGGGATCAATTTTTGTATTGGCTTTGGAATCACTAGTTCCACTCCACTTTCGAGTTTCATTTTGGAAGTACCGTATGCTGTTTCTTATGAAATCATGTAGCTTGTTTTGAAGCTTTGTCTTCACTGAGAAAGAACCTGTGCACTGGAGTTGTAGGCACTGCAGTGCCTGGTCCATTTTCTTTACAATGCTTCCTAGCCTCCTTTATACGAAAATCTGTCAGACCAGTAATTAGGTCTTTCAATTGCTTTCTCTTAAAATTTTGAGGAAATATTGACAAAATCTCTTTTCTCGATTTTGAACACTGTGCATTGTTATAGGCATCAATAAGATTTCGTAAGGTGTTGCGAGAAGATGTTAGGGTAAATTTCTTCATCCTCATCACAGTCGTTATCGCTGTTGCCAAGACCCGTTATTGAACTGTTTTTCAACTAATCCCACAGCTCTTCACCTTGGCCAGGGGCAATTGATTCCAACACTGGTCTAACTCCTTGTTTAGCGAACGACGCATAATAATGTTTAGTACGAGGATGCAAGTCTTTCCACTCTTTCATCAGAACAGAATCTAGGTGTCTAAATGGCTCACTTATCCCAGTCGCTTCATGTAATTTGTACACATACTGGTTGTAGACAGTTTTTGCACTAGCTGGTTTAAGTGGTTGTTTGTAATCTTCATTAAGGAATTGTCCATACTTGAAGGGCTGCTAAACATCTCAGGTGGAATAGGGAACCTTTTACAAGGTGGGTTGCTCTTAGCTGCAATATTCTCTGAAGTTGGCTGCTGGAAGACTGAAATTGTTTCAGATGGCAAGCCTGCTTTCCAGACACTGACGGCACACACCTGATATGCATACAAAGTACGTGTAAAAGATTCATACTTCATGTTAACGGACCAAAAAGCCATAGGGGTAGCGGCACATGCGTTGTTGACGCTATCTTTTATTCAGTGAATAATAGCACACTTTCATGAGAAACCTTATTTTCAGTAATGTTATCTCCTGGCGCGATCTGTACTGTTTCCATGACCGGGTCAACAAATAAACAGCTCAGTAATGAGTTCAGATGACCCTTTCCCACTCATTTTGCTGAACATAGGCAAACCTCTAGGATTCTAAACAAACCGAACGCACGAACCAATTGCTCAAAATTGCCAAGAAAGTGGGGAAAGGAATAGAAACCTCTTTTAACAGCTGAAATTTTGACAAATAAGAAAGAACATGATATCCCTCTCCTTCTCCCTCCCATACCTATTTATACTAAATATTGCACATCCTCTAATAAGCATGAAACTAGTTTCATAAATATAGGTAAAACCCACAGAAGAATTGTAAAAGGTTTGGGTTGGGGTGCTTTGCTGGGGTCTAATAACCAGGAATGCAATACCAGATGAGATACGACTTGTTATTTTTCTAGAACATGTGGTCTCACGTTCAGACCCAGTTCCCTAGCAGATAACACGACTCCTCACTGCCCAACTGGAGATCAGAAACCGCATAACATCTCCTTGCTTCCATAGGAAAATGAAAAATGCAGGCTGTCAGATTGTGACAGCTAGACCATGTGGTCTAATGTTTGACCCAGTCATTTCAAAGATTACCCAACACGACTTGAAATTGATAAAAGCAGAAGTGTTTATACCCAGCCACGGACCCTATTCCCCTTTCAGACCTCGACAACATCCAGTGGGATACACCATTATAGCATAAATTTATAAACAGTAGTGCCCTCCCCCACACCCCCCACCCCTACCCTATATGAGTGTGAAGAATGTAGCTGAAGAAAGAACGTAAGTTAGGGAGAGAGATCGTGTTGTGAGTGTGAGTGTACTGACAGTAATCAGTGTTGGATACAAACCCAACGTGTATCCAACCGGAAGTATTCATGTAACCGGAAGCATTTAAGCTTAGCATCACATTGAGGCTATTGCACCATCTTGAAGTTCTTGCAACAGTCCACATGTGTGTAACTCAGTGAAAGTGAAAATAAAAACTTGCGTTGGAGTTTATCGTGAAGTCTGCCGTCTAATCCACCGAAGGACTATGGCCACGCTCGCAACAGGTTATGGGCCCAGTAGAAGGCTGATGTTCGATGGTGATGAAGCTAAATATGAACTCTGGGAGATACAATTCCTGGGATTTATGAGACTTCACAAGTTATACGATGTAATCCCAGCTGAAGGTGAGCTAAATGAGGAAAACACAACCAAGAACATTGACGCTTTCGCCCAACTAATCCAGTGCTTGGATGATCGAAGCCTGCCCCTTATAATGGCGGAAGGAAAGCTCTCCAAATACTGAGGAACCATTACATGGGCAAAAGTAAACAACGTGTTCTTGCACTGTATACCGAGCTCACTTCCCTGCAGAAAACTCAGGACGAATGTATTACAGATTACGAGTTACGCGCCGCAACCGTAGCTGCATCGCTGAAATCCGCTGGTGAGACAGTCAGTGACAGCCTTTTAATTGCTATGGTGCTATGACTACCTGTTGAATACAAAACGTTTTCAGCCAGTATCACACAGCGCGACGAGAAAGAAGACAAGATGAAGTTCCAGGAGTTTAAGGTGGCACTGAGGAGTTACGAGGAGACGGAGAAATCCCACACGGTATCGCCATCTGGCGAGGACAGCGTCATGAACTGTAAACAGAAAAGCCCACCTTCAAACGGCGCCATAACGTGCTACTCTTGTGGTAATCCTGGACATAAGTCGTCTGAGTGTCTTCGAAGGACAAGAAGAAGAAAGGAAACAACCGATGGTGCAGCCACTGCAAGTCGAAGACGCACAACATAGACGTATGTCGCTAGAAAGACACTGCAAAAACCGTGAGTGATGAGAGGAAGAACGCTTCATTTGCGTTCAAAGTGACAGTGAACAATGTTAATTCCGCTAGAGAAAACTCTCTGTTAGTTGATACTGGAGCTATTGCTCACATTCTTAATGAAAAATCCAAGTTTTTGAAATTTGATGATGAATTTAAACCTGAGAATCATTACATAGAGCTAGCAGATGTTAATAGAGCATGTGGTGTTGTATCTGCCAAGGGCAAAGCACAAGTTATTCTACATGATGTAGAGGGTGTTCCCCGTGAAGTTTACCTTGAAAATGTTTTGTATATACCTAGTTATAAGCAGAACATATTTTCTGTTCAAACTGCCATTGATAGGAGGTGTGCTGTGAATCTGACATCAGATATTGCTGAGCTAAGCGCACCCGATGGCACTAAGTTTGGCATAAAGAAATATG
The DNA here is from genome assembly GCA_016490735.1 of Pachyseris speciosa. Classification (NCBI taxonomy): domain Eukaryota; kingdom Metazoa; phylum Cnidaria; class Anthozoa; order Scleractinia; family Pachyseridae; genus Pachyseris; species Pachyseris speciosa. Next base: position 1,831,355 of record JAEMWC010000008.1, read on the forward strand.
GCAAGCTGTATTATCTCAACTATGCAAATCCTGGCAGTGAGGCTCACACTGCAATGTGAATGATGTGTTCAAACTAGAGAATGTAGTAATGGTTATGAAAATAACCACTAAGGATAAGCCTGAATTTTACACTTGTGTGCAGGCGAAGATGTCACAATACCGAAATAGAGCCAGATTGCCGCGCAACTGCACCCCTCCAGTTGGTGCATAGCGACTTAGCGGGCTCTATTACCCCACAATCAAGGGAGGGTCACAGGTACGCAATGGTATTTGTAGATGACTATTCGGGTGCTCTCGGGGCATATTTCCTTAAGAATAAGAGTGATGCTACTAGGGAAACTGAGAAGTTTCTAGCTGATACTGCACCCTATGGTACTGTTAAACGACTACGATCTGACAATGGGGGTGAATATATTAGTGACGAGTTCGAGTCTCTCTTGTTGAAGAACAAAATCAAGCATGAACTTTCAGCTCCCTACTCGCCCCATCAAAATGGCACAGCTGAGAGAGCCTGGAGATCACTCTTTGATATGGCTAGGTGTCTATTAATTGACTCAAAGTTACCCAAGCAGTTGTGGACCTAAGCTGTCATGACATCAGCACATATACGCAACAGATGTTTCAACCTTAGAACAGGTAAAACTTCATACGAATGTTTGACGGGTATTAAACCCAATTTGTCCAACATGCATGTCTTTGGTTCAGTATGTCATGTTTTTGTACAGAACAAAACCAAATTAGATGCTCGAGCTGAGAAAGGTATTTTTGTGGGTTATGATAGATCTAGCCCTGCATTTCTTGTTTTTTATCCTGATCTAAACACTGTCAAGAAGGTTCGATGTGTCAAGTTCACTGAGAGGTCTGACAGTATTGATGAAAGTGTTGAATTGTTACCAGATTCTTCTAAGCCAAAAGAACCTGAAGTGCCCAAACCTGAAAATGAGGAGGCAAGTGGGCGCTACCCTACCAGAGAGCGTGTCAGACCAAAATACCTTGATGATTATGTAACAGGGGAGGAATTTGATCATGCAGTTAATGATGCTGCAAATTGTTCGATAGATTTTTGTTACAGAATAAGTAACGTTCCGCAGTCATACCAAGATGCCATCTCATCCCCAGAGTCCAGTAAGTGGAGAGATGCCATGAATGAAGAGTTAGATGCATTATGGGACAATGAAACATTTGAACTCACCCCTTTACCAGAGGGTCGAACCTCAGTGGGGGGAAGTGGGTCTATGCAATAAAACAAGGTCCCAATGGGGAGGAAAAGTACAAGGCACGTTTTGTTGCCAAGAGTTACTCCCAAGTTGCAGGTATAGATTATCATGAGACTTTTTCACCAACTGCCCGTATAACTTCAGTTCGCATGTTAATGCAATTGGCTGTTGAAAAGGGTATGGTAGTACATCAAATGGACGTTAAGACCGCCTATTTGAATGCTCCCATCGACTGCGAGTTGTACATAGAACAATAAGGTTATGAGAAAGAAGGCCCCAATGGTGAAAACCTTGTATGCAAGCTAACAAAATCATTGTATGGTCTAAAGCAAAGTGGTCGGAACTGGAACAACATGTTACATAACTATTTAACCCAAGAAGGGTTTGTACAATCTTTAGCTGACCCATGTGTATATGTTAGGACTACTGATAGTGGTCAAGTAATTGCAGTTGTATGGGTTGATGATATTATCATTGCAGGTAGCAACACAGATGTACTGAAAGAGTTTAAAGAGTCTCTTATGATGAGATTCAAAATGAAAGACCTAGGAATGTTATCATGGTTTCTAGGTATTCAATTCAAGTGTACGTGAAAACGGTTGTATTGAAATGAGCCAGACCAAATATGTTGAAAAGATTTTGTCAAGGTTCAACATGTCCGATTGCAAGCCGAAAGCAATTCCATGCCAGTTAGGTGCCAACAATGCCAGCACAGCTGATGATAGTGAATTTGAAAACGTCAATTTTTATCGTGAAATTGTTGGAAGTTTAATCTATCTCATGGCTTGCACTAGGCCTGGTTTGTGTTACATTGTGACACATTTATCCCAGCATTTGTCAAAGCCAATGAAATTACATTATGGGATGGCTAAGCAAGTGCTAAGGTATCAAAAGGGTACTCAATACAGATGCTTGAAGGTTGTGAAGGGAACCCAATTGAAGCTAGAGGGATACAGTGATTCAGATGTCTGATGATAGACGCAGCATTAGCGGTTATGCTTTTAAGTTGTGTAGTGAAAGCTCACTGATATCATGGAAAAGCAAAAAGCAGTCAATTGTAGCACTGTCTTCATGTGAGGCTGAGTATGTGGCTTTAGCGACTGCCACACAGTAAGCCAAATTTCTTAGACAACTTTTAGCTGATCTAATGGGTCTCCCTTGCAACAATGTTTGCATATATGTAGACAACCAGGGAGCAATTGCGTTAGCTAACAATCCTGTACATCACAAGATAACAAAGCATATTGATGTAAAGTAACGCAAGCGTCTCTACGTTTTACGTGTCTTAAGGAAATCAGGCCTCCCACCAGCTGATCTCATTCAAGTTTATTGTAGCCTTGTGCGGCCCATTTTAGAATTTGCATCTCCGGTGTGGGCCGCGTTACCCGCCTGTCTGGTTCAGTTGGTTGAAAGCGTACGAAGTCTGCTCTAAGAATCATTTTCCCAGATTGCTCTTATGAGTCGGCACTAGTGATCTGCGGCTTGCCTACGCTGTTGGCGCGCCGTGATGAAGCTTGCAGGCGTTTTATATCTAACATCAAGGAGTCCGGTTTCCTCTAACACCTGTTGCCACAGTCCACGAGGGTCGCTCATGGGTACGGGTTGAGGTCTGGTTGTTCCCGTTTTGATTTCCGCCTTGTCAGAACGGACCGCCGTAGTAGTTTCGTTACTCATAGTTTTAATAGGGTTTAATTGTATTTGCCTGTGTAGAATTGACCACCTCCCTTGTAATTTAGTGTTATACACTACCAAAGGGTTTAATAAACTGATTATTATTATAAAGTACCACTATGTAAGACTAGAGGTCCAGAATGGAGTTGTTAAGTTGATCTATGTACCTACAGAGTATAGTGTTGCAAATGTATTCACTAAGCCTGTAACTAGAGTTAAATTTGATAGATTGTTAACTTGATTTAGTAAACCCTAAGTTGTGTTTGAGAGGGGGTGTTGGATACAAACCCAACATGCGCTCAACCGGAAGTATTCATGTAACCGGAAGCATTTAAGCTTAGCATCACATTGAGGCTATTGCACCATCTTGAAGCTCTTGCAACAGTCCACATGTGTGTAACTCAGTGAAAGTGAAAATAAAAACTTGCGTTGGAGTTTATCGTGAAGTCTGCCGTCTAATCCACCGAAGAACTATGGCCACGCTCGCAACAATCAGTGTGAGGGCAAAGGGAAGGATTTGATCTTTTTTCCCCTGGGTTGCTGGTTTACCGTGTGCAACTTTCAGGCACTATGGCACGAGGCAATTTTTCTTGCAACTTGTCTCGCACTGAAGTGAACCTGACGACTGGAACATGTCTCGGTTTTATAGCAAGCCTTGAACGAAGCAGAATCAAGGCCTCTTTTTTGCAACAAATGGCAACGCTGCAATTATATTTTACGTGTTGTCCAGGGGTGTTACACTAAGTAACGCCTCCTGTAACTTGTCGCAACGGCGCAACAAGAATGCGAGACAAGTTGCACGAAACATTAGAAAGTGTATCAGTGCCGCACAAATATAAACAGATTAATGACAAGACATTACCTGAAACACTTACGCGATCCAATAATACGGTGTAAACCATACATTAACATGATTTTTTTTGCCACATCTGGTGTGATATATCTACCAGGAATTGAAACCTTTCGCTTCTGAGTACTTTGAGCGTATTCGGGATGACAGCAAGCGGTGGATGGTCTCCAGTGTTGGGCAAGCTCAAAACGGTGTGCCGGACATATTGTCATGAAATTTTTTTGTTCATCATTTAAATCTTGAATGCCCAAATTTATAATGTGTAAATAGTGATGCTTATTTCGCATGAAATGCAATTCATTAGGCATTTTATGTTTAAATAGTTAACTGCTCTGTTTAGAAGTAAATCTTTTTTCCTGAATTTTCCATGTTTCATGTTGAACGGTTAAAGTCTCCAGCGAACTCAGCAGAAGTTTGCTGTTTTCTTCTCTCACTTGTCGATTGCCACAAGGAATTGAGCTTGCCGCTTGCGCAAATGAACAAAACATGTCTTTCCTGCATCCACCGAGGTATCGTTGAAAAATATATAGATCTAAATAATCTCTCGTCCATATGCTACCACTCCGTTAGAAAATATCTTACAAATGGCTTCAAGTAACATTTCCCTTTTATAAAACGTGCCATTCAGCCGTAGCAATAAGAGATCTCTGTTCCCACGCTTTATAACAGCGGCTCACGCGCGGTGAGTCTGTAATGTTAGCCGGTTGCAAGGAAGATTCATACCATTCCTGGATACATCCTTAGTAAATATGCACAAAATATCGAGAAAGGAATGAAAATTTCAAAGGATTAATTAAAAGCGCCAACCATAAGTTTCGTGGAGATGCGTGTCTGTTGAATCGAACAATATTGACTTTCTGATTTCGTTGTTTGAAAACTTTTTGAAAGACATCCTTAAAAGTGCGCCGGACCTTTTTGGCACGCTTATTAACGAAAGGATCGTTAAGTAGTAAGAATGTTACTCACCTTTAGGTCTAGCTGCCCATTACAGCGAAATAATAATACTCTACATCAATGAAGTAAACTTCGTTTTATTTTGCGTCACGCAACTTGAAGCTGGCTAAATAGACTAAACGTACTCACGAAAAGATCCTAGAAAACAAAATTGCCCAGACATTTTCCTTCCTATTTCAAAATATAGCTCATTACCTTTGTCACAAAGCATAAGTTTTATCAATAGAACGCTGGAATGCATAATTCAAAGATGTTTAAAAACACCACTTTTAAGGCAAAACACTCCTACGAACTAGGGCAGGTTATTCACGAAGGCTATTTAAATGAAATTCAACAGATACAGATGATTAATTTTTAAATGGGCTAAAACAGTTTGTATAGTTCTTCACTGGTATTAACTTTATTTTGATTCGCTACGTCTTGGAGTTGTGAAATACATGTTTAAAAAATGTCAATATTTGCTTTTCTGAAGCGATAAATTGCAGGCAATTTAGGCTTGACCTTTGACCTTACTTTGTTTTGTCATACAAAGGTCTAATGAATCTAAAACTGTGTCATATTAATGCACATGTCATTGGCTTCCCTGTGGAGTCGATCCCCGGGCTAACCGGGGGATTGTAAAATCAGTTAAGCAAACTTGAGGAATTTCCCCAAGGGGCCGGGGAATCTTGCAAGACAAAGTCCCCTGAGTAAGGTGTCTCTCAGCAGAAAATCGCCCTGACATCTTTTACAAACTCGTGAATTCCTCCCCAACCCCCTGAGTAAGGTGTCTCTCAGCAGAAAATCGCCCTGACATCTTTTACAAACTCGTGAATTCCTCCCCAACCCCTAATTTCTGACCATAAAACAATGTCAAGATTTCCCCCTACCCTCGGGTAAAGAACCCCACCCATCTCCTTGTATTCTCCCACATATCTCCCTGATTGGCCCGGGGGTCGACCCCACGGGGAGAGCCGATGTCATGTGCATTACAGCGGGTTGATTTCCTCCATCCAGAGGGATCCTGCACAATACTATCAAGGATCATGCATTATATCTCCACGGGTCCTGCTGTATCTTGCTAACGATTTGTAAGGGCGTATCTTGCGCTCTGTCTTCTTCATTGATCCTGCAAAATCTTGCGCGAGGTTTTCAGACGTATTGTATAACGACCATAAGAAGTAGTTTAATCACACCAATTTTCGTCGAAATCGGTTATTTTCATTTTCATGCTTCTGGTCGGCTCACTGTGACAAGTGCACTTAAGATTTCTCGTTTTCTTCTAATTAGTGGAGAGGGAGTAGGTTACTTGTTTTGTTTTTGTTGCACATACTAGATTCACTTGAAAGTTCACGGAATGATCTTCGTTAGGATAAGATCGGCGAAATGGAAACGTTCTAACGACTTTGTACTGGACTCTTACTCGTTATTCCTTTTGCACGTTTTCTTTCGTGTCTATGATAGCCTGGTAATGGTATAAAGACAGGAAAGGTTTCTGCTTTGTATTCAAGGGAACACTGGTTCCAAATTATTTAGATATGAGAGAAGTCAAAGACATATTCAAGCAAACATTTGAAAACTTGTAACTTATTGTCGTTTATTTTTAAACCGTTCTTACCGACTCAATGTAAACGCTTTTAAATTATTTTCATAAAAAAATTATTATCGTTATCTCATCGTCGTTTGTGTGTTTGTTCATCTCGGGAAAATTACAGCAGTCGTAACAAGGACGTCGACAATATTAGCATAAGCTTGATACCACCATAATCATATTTTAATTTGTATGTGTAATCAAATGGTGATGAGTGAAATTGTTTTGTCAGCATTTTAATAATATTCCAGGCCTTTTTTTTTTGATAGTGCCCGAAAGGTCGACCAATTCTGCCCGAATAGTTCACTTTTTCTGACGACTGCATGGGAGGAGAGGGGGGGGGGGATGCAATGCTAGTTTTCAGTTCATTCATGACAAATTGTGGCCAATCGTGTAAGGAAGAGTTGACTGTTGACTCCACTTCAAAATGTTTTATAAACAGCAAGAAGGATTCCGTAGGGAACATTGTTGTCGAACGTTTCAGAGAATTGTGAACTTAGCAAAACTTTCTTTACTTTGAACTTTTCAGTCTTGGAGTTCTCGATACAATAAACAAATCAAAATGCTACGATTGAGAGCGTAATTTGTCAGCCACGATATTTTAAGGTAATTATATGGTATATTCGTGATTTCACTTGCGTTTTGTCAAAATTCTAAATTAAAAGTTCGCGTTTGAACTGATAATTTTCGTTCTTGTTTAAGAACTGTTTATATCTTTTATTTCGGTTTAAAGTTTGCCGGTTACATCAGCTGGAGCTGCTAACTTTAGATCGAAAATTGATTCAAAAGAAAGAGATTAAATGGCAATCATTACTGAAAAAATGCAGCTGCTGAGAAACTGAATGGGAAGGTTTGTTCAACCAAGTTTTTTGTCAATCCCTAAAAAAGTAATAGAGGAAATTTTGAGGCCACGCGTAGATATCAATATTATTCTTGTTTGTTTGTTTGTTTTTTCATTCAATATGTTTTCGCGCCCCCACATATTTTCCTTTTTGTAATAAAGACAAGGAACACGCCGAATTATTTAAGAGTAATGAAGATCTTATCTTCTGAAAGTCTATTAGCCGGAGCTAAGAAAGTATTATTTACACCTTACTTATAAATACACCTTATTTGCACTTGAAAGAAAAATTCAAATTAAAGTACTTTCAACACACATGTGTGTTGACAGTATTTTAATTTGAATTTTTTTCATATGCAAATGAGAATGAAAATCTTCTATTGAGGTTATCCTCACGAACAACCTATTCTTTGTTATCGACCTCCTCTCTCGCGAAAAAGAATCGATCGATTAAAAATTAAAAAGCGGAGAAAAGAAGTGTTGACAGATTACTAAATGTATTAATTGTGCAAGTTATAGCGAAGGGGGTAAGAAAATATGGCAATCTATCCGTGAGAGAAAATTTGGTTTTGGTCACCGTACGACGACCGACCGACCGTCTTGGCTATCGACCGCACGACCAACCGACCTGAAAAAAAAAAAAAAAGAAAAAAAATCTGTCATTTACGGGAGTCGAACCCGTGACCTCTGCGATACCGGTGCAGTGCTCTAAAAACTGAGCTAACAAGCCAACTGGGAGCTGGCCCTTTTGTTGGTTCGTAATATACCCGTGAAGTGATACATATGAATAAATGGGAATGAATATATGAAATTCATATATTTGAACTGCGGATTAAATAATGAAGACGTGAATGATCATCGCAGTTACTTAAGCAGTAAGAAAAATGAAGCCTGAAAATTTTTATTTCTGTCTTCCTGTCGTTTAGCCAAAACACAGCTGCTTTTCTGCAAGTGTAAGTCCGACTAGTGTTACATTTCTCACCACTTTTCTTTCTAATTCCTAACACAAACGTTGTGGCGAAATCTTACAGCTGGGAAAGATGTAATTTCTTGCAATTTTAATCTTTCCCCTTTAGTTTTTGTTTAGATGGAACTTAAATAATTGTTGAGTCATATAAACCTGTATTCTGAGTACGATATAGATATATATTCCATCTCCTCATTAAACGACTTTTTTAAAGGCTTCAGTCACTCACCGGCTCGGTTGCCCTATCAAATACTGATTTCTGTGGTACCCACAAATTTGTTAGCATTGAACTCTGACACCAATCGTTATTATTATTACTATTATTATTATTATTATTATTATTATTATTATTATTCAATTTTTAATTCCCAGACTTTGCTGGTGTTCTTTTCGTGCATTGGCCGGGTGCAAACCATGCACCTGGAGCATCAGTCACTCTTTAAAGTCATTCATTCTGTTCATACATTAAGCACCTTCCTTTGATACTCTGTTGCTGTTTTCTACCATCCCCTTTTTTGCTGTACCAAGCGCACCAACAACAACAGGGATCACTTTATCTGACACATTCTCTGTATTTCTAATTCCAGGTCTTTGTACTTGCTTTTCCTTTCCGTTTCTTTCAGTGCGATGTTTTTGTCGGACGTCATAGTCATATCAGTCAGTTTGCAGGTGGAGTTCACTGAATCTTTAACGATGATGTCTGGCCTGTTTGCTGTTATAGTTCTATCAGTATTGACTGGCATGTCCCACAAGATGGTGATGTTGTTGTCTTTATTGTGCATCACAGTCTCTGGATTATGCTCGTACCATTTGTCTGTAACCTCGATATCATGATCTTTACAGATGTGCCAGTGGAGATACGCTGCAGCATTATCGTGCCTGGAGATGTACTCTGTTTTGGCTAATACCCCACATCCAGATACAATATGGTCAACTGTCTCTTCATGTTGTGAGCACGTTCTGCATTTCTTTCCTCTTGCTGGCTACATATTACTCTCTGGTAGTTTCTAGTGTTTATTGCCTGGTCTTAAGCTGCTACCAGTAACCCCTCTGTTTCTTCTTTTAGATTCCTTGATAGCCATTTGGCGGTGGTGATTGTGTCAACATGAGGCTTCTCTAGGATCTTTGGCTACTGGCCATGTAATGCTTCGTTTTACCACTTTTCTTCTTTCATTAATTTCATCCTGGACTTGACCATGTGTTTTAGGACTTGAGCATTTTCTGAGGCTGATTTATCTTTTCTGTTCTCAAACTCTGGCATTGGTACTTCCCTTTTGAACTTCTTAGCATTCTTGGTTATTGAATGTTTGGCTTTAAATCTTTCATGTTCAAGCACCTTCATTGGATATTGCACTTCTTTGTGCTTCAGGTAGTGATCGAGCCCTATTGTTGCGATTTTGAATACTGTCTCTACCTCGATCAGACCCATTCCTCCATCTGTTCTTGTACAGTCTTTCTACGTCTGCTTTAGGACGTGACATCTTGTGCGTGTTCAATAGTTTGCGTGTTTTTGTGTCAATCTTTTTCAGTTCTGAGATTTTCCAGTCAATGATCCCAAAACTATATTGCACAAATGGAACTGCAAGACTATTGATAGCTTCTATTTTGTTTCTTCCACTGAGTTCAGTTCTTAGAATCAATCTTACTCTCCGATAGTATTCTTTTCTTATCTTTTCTTTCAATTTGCTGTGCTGGATACCATCTCTTTCATGTACACCCAGGTATTTGTATACTCGTTCCTGGTTCAACTCTTGTATGGCTGTGTCTTCATCCATTTCTATGTTTCCAGTTGAGGCCAGTTTACCTTTCTTTAAACTGGCTTTGGCACATTTCTCTAATCCAAATCCCATAACTGTTTCACTATCTTCAGTTCTCCGACTTGTTCTTGATCATTTTTGCTGTACAATTTTAGATCATCCATAAAATACAGATTGCTGATTGGAGTTTTTCATTAAATCTGTAAGGTCTTTAGTATCCAACTATGAGGGACACTATCATGGGCTTTTCTGTAATCTATCCAAGCCATACTCAATTTCTTTTTCTAATTTTTGTAGTCTTCAATGATGAACGTATTTATTAGGAGCTGATCTTTACATCCATATGAATTCCTGATACAACCTCTCTGTTCTTCCGGCAATATGTTGTTCTTTGTGACATTGGTGTAGCTTCTTTATGCTAAAATCGATGTGAGCACTGTGTAGGATGTTGATAAGCATGCAATTGGTCTGCACTGTTGGGGTTCTCTGTGTCTTTGTTCTTTGGTGGTAAGTATGTCTGTGCTGTTGTGAACCAATCAGGCAGATTTTCTGGGTGTTCTCTTGCTCGGTTATATGCATTCAGTAGGTGTTGATGTAGGGCCGTGAGTTGCTTGAGCCAGAAGTTAGGAACTGCATAAGGGCTGATGACTTCTAGTTGCATGCTTTCTTCAATACAGTCTGCAACTCATCTTGGGTTATGTCCTCCCAAGATTGGCATTCTGTATCAGCACATTTCTGCTCTTCTCTCTTTGTCCACTCTGCTGAATGGTTGTGTTCTCTATCATTCTCCAATATGTTTCTGTTGCTTCTTTCTTTGGTGGATTTTCAACTGGTACCTGTTGTTTACCAAGGTTTCTGAAGAATGTCTTTCTATTGTTTGCAAACATCTGGTTTTGCTTGTATTGTTTACTTCTTTTTTTTTCATATCTCCTAATCCTTTAGGCTTTTGCTTGAATTTTCATTTCGAGGGATTCTCTTATTGTTTGCAGTTCTTGTTTTTTTTTGTATTTCTTTTTTATTCTTTGCTTCTTCTTAGAGATCTCTAGGGTTTCACCTTTCTGTGCCATGTCTGTTAGTATCGACAGATCAGCCCTTAATCTGATTCTCTATTCTTGTCTTCCATTTGGTTGTTGTCGATGACTGCTTCTTCTCTTTGGGTTTTTAGGTGTTTTACCTATCTTTTCAGATATTACATACGCAGTTACATATTGTAACTGATTGATGTTATTGAAGTTGGGTTTCACTTCTGCTATTAGCAGTTGAATCGCTTGGTTTGCTTGTTTACCACATCTTCATTTGTTTCTTCACAAGGCAGGCGCGGATCCAGGGGAGGTGAAATGGGTGAATTTTCACCCCCACCCCCCCTCCCCCTTTTCTGAGCCCCCATTCTTTTTTTTTTTTTTTTTTCTTATCCCTCAAATATTGAAATAATATTTGATTTCTCTGATTTCTCTGATTGAGGTGGAGAAAATTCACCCCCCATATCAAAATCCTGGATCCGCGCCTGCAAGGGTTCTTGGCTTCTTCTACAAACACACCGTCTATTGCACATTCAACTCACTTTCAATCCGTTGCCTGATATTATCTATTTCAATTCCCGTTAATATGTTTTGTTTCTCAATATATCTACGTTGGTTCATCAGTGCGTTGTCTGTTAGATTGTGTCTTTCATTTGTTTTTCTTTCCCTCCATATTCTGTATGTATCTTTTGTTACACCTTCTCTGGGATCTGCCTTTGCCTTGTAATAGCAGAACATGACTTCAACGTAATCCTCTCGTGTCCATTTTTGTCCAGTATTTCTTCTATCTGTGTTGGTAGCTGAACGTTCTGGTGTGGAAGGACCCTGTAGGGAGAGACTCTCAGTTGGGTTGGCCTCCACTGAAGGTTGAGAGGGTAGATCAGTAGCCAATTTTTCTACCTCAGCCTGACCACTCTCTGAGGGACACGCTCCTTGTTGACCCGCGCGACGAGTGATGCATTATGAATTCCTTATATTTCTACTAGTCATATTGTTGAGGATGCTATTTGACCAATAGCTGGGGAGAGGCTATCCCGCACCTGTTCTCAACTTGGTATTTCTAACCCTCGCGGGGTTATTATTATTATTGTTATTATTATTATTATTATTATTATTATTATTATTATTATTATTATTATTATTATCATTATTATTATCAAAACTATAACAAAATTCTCGAACGCGATTGGTTATCACCAGCCCGATTTGAGCACTAATAGGACAGTGTACGCGTCATGCTCGTAATTGGACAGTGTAATAGGACAGTGTACGCGTCATGCCTGTGAAATTAGACAGTACGCGTCATTTTGCGCGCCCTGTTGTCGTGCATTTTGTTGAGTAAACTATTATGTTTTTCAGAATTCATATTAAACTAAGTGTAACCGTTTAACGCGCAACCGATGGCTAGATCGTTTCTCAAATATTAACATAGTTTTGATTAACTGGTAACAGAACAATTCGTGTCGTCCAATTCTGTCTGTAATCATATTCGTGATTAACAAATCGGACTACCGCTTCGCGGTCGTCCGATTTTGTATATCACTCCTATGATTACAGACCGAATTGGACTCTACTCGGTCCTATTACCATTACCTTCACGTAGGCAGGAGGTGGATATAACGCAACTCCTAAAAATTTGGCAATAAAGTCATCGGTTTACTTCCTCTTTTAGACTTTGTGAAGATGTCGTCACATCTGATGAGGAAAAGCCCTGATAAGGGCAAGAAGAAATTTTTGGATTACTATACTTTTATCATAAAAAGAGGTAATATTGTTTTCTTCGGGTTACATTAAGCATTCTTAAAGTAACCTTTTTATTTGTTTGTTTCTTTCTTTCTTTCTTTCTTTCTTCTTTTCTTACTTTCTTCTGTGAAAATCGTCCAATAAATAAAAACGATTATCTTACGGTGAAAATTGTACTAATATACCTTTTTTATGTCAGAAAGTCGTGCTGAAACACACGAAATGATAACACAAGATGATACAGATAGAGGAGAGGGTTTGTTTTACTTTATATTGTCAAATGACTTTACACTGTTTCGCAAACACACTACGTACTCGATCTGGAACGCGAGAACTTTACAGAATCTTTTTTTTTGTTGTTTTACACCAATTCACATTTAAGTTTACAAAAAAATAGATATCATTATCGCTTATTTTCGCTTTGCAAGCACTCGTGAGAGCCATTCTTCAAGATCAAACGAAAATCGTTCTATCTTACTATCAAACTATTGACAATATGATTTTCAATCTCAGAAGAAAAGAATTTGAAGAAACTTATAGAAAGCGAAGTGGAATCCATAAGCCAGCAATGGAATGTTGAGCATATCGAGCAGATCGTAACTGCAAAGAATTTGTGCTCGTGCAAGAACCCGATAGACGTGGCCTTCAAGGTACATAATTAATGATAAAGAGTTGCGAAAGTTCTTTAAAATAATTAAAAACCGTTTTCTATTCTTATCTCGAGGGAAGGAAACGTCATTTGTTAGAGGGAGTCTAGATGCTGTTTGGGACGGAATATAACATAACCTTACCAACCATCACCCCATGAAAAACTAAACTAAACTGAACTAGAATTAAGATGCTGGGCTGAGTCATGTTATAAATAATGAGCAAATATCATAGTTAAATTAATATTTTTCAATAATTACTGATCAAAGGTTAACTGCAAACTGCGGGAGCTCGCTGATTTCTGCACAGAAAACACGGGTGTCCTAAACAAACTTGCAGACCAGACAGAAGACTTTGCCGTTCAGTTGATTGATCAAGTCAATGCCAGCGAGGAGTTAGTTATACACGATGTCCCGGAAAACGCTGACGCTGACCGCTACGCGTCAATGCTGAGTGGCTTGACAGATGACGCAATTGTCCACTCACAGAAGAAGGTAAGTGGTAAGATAAAACAGCACAAAGGCTAGATCTAAACCGGGGTTCAGTACAATGAAGAAATGTTTCTTACAATACCAGCTACCTATACCCTAAAGAAGAATGAATATGCAATACGGCAAGTAGTGCGGAGTCTCATGCAGCTGGCCTGAGTTCAGATACTTTACCTCTCAAAAGCGTACAAGGCGATACCGCATCACTTCCGCGGAGAAATGGTGCCTGAAACAGTTTGTTCTGACGTTATTTGTAAATCATAAAGTTTTCATGTCGCCATGGTATTTGACTACTATACATTCCAAGTGTTTTTGAATCAGATATCCGAGCTCTCTGGAGATATTTGGATTCTGTGTCATTCCTCAATCCCCTTTATAGCGAACCTGTGGTTGTCATTCTAGACTTTGCCATAAATCAAGCTCTTATTGACTTTCATCAACCGTTCCTTTGCATTTTAACATCGACACATCGGCATTTTAACATCGACACTGTACCGCATTGTTATTTTATTTGTGTTGTTTTTATTTTTGGCAGTTTGTATCGCACCCATTGCTGTACAAGAGGCTCTCATTAAGATGGAAGCTTGGTTTGCCTGCATTTTTCAAGCGCCATCGCATCCTTCTGTATCTTTTCATTCTCCTGGACTCGTTCTTGACTCCGATATTTCTTCCGATCGCAGGAATTGCCTTCCACAAAGACCAAAAGAGGGTACAAAGCATTTTTCTTTTTTGCTTAGAAATAAATTAAGTCTAGCTTTCCTTGAAGATTTCTGAGATCATTTGAACGCGAGATGCAGTGAATATACTACCCTATTACCTACTGCTAAAAATAGTTTCACAGTTGTTATTAGGTCGCATGAAACGATGTTACATTTGTGGTTCTGCCTGTGTCTTCGATTTAAAATCATCATGATCAAAAGAAAAAGCTCTGTTTTTTTTTTTAATGCACTCCAACTTTTACCCTTACCGCAAGTCAAACGTACTCAGCCGAAGTGTCTTTGACTTACATCCAATCATTTTACTGAGACACTACAAGACCACTCACTTCTTATGCTGTATTTCAACCTAACAGCTTTCGTCCACATGCCAAAGCGATAGGTTCTCTATATGGCGACCAATTCAAGTAATTCTAGGCTAAAGTACTCGAGAGTCACTGTAATACACACTACCGAACTCAAAAGCCAACGCATATCGTCCACATATTCCCAGTTTGAAAGTATTTTCTTTTTCTTGTTTCAGTGTCGGATGCGTTTGCAGCGTAAAACCCTGCAGCAAAGTGAAATAACTGCAGCAAAGTCTGAAAAACTACGAGAGAACGTTTTAGGTAATTATAAATTTTGCTCGCACACAGCGAGTTCAAGGAAAACAAAGAACACATGAAAGAAAAGAGGATCTCGCTAGGCCTTATATTTAGCCCAACGTTTTCGCAAATCCCATTCCCAGTACCAAAAATAAACAACGTCCCAGTCAATCGTCAAAAGAAGCAAAAAATAAAAAAATAAAAAAAAAGTCTTTAGAAGTCTTGAAGTCTACATACATTAAGACATAGGGAAAGACTATTGAGCTGCAAAATGTTCAGGTGGCCCCAGTGGTTCAAAGAGTAGATGCGTTATCCAGCGGATAAGTTACTACCCAGCAGATGAGCTTGTATTAGTTGCAGTGCACTTTTTTTTCTACTGGATAGCAACCTATTCGCTGAATAAAGTTATCTGATCATAGAACAACTGCTGCTTGTTGGACAGGAAAAGCGCGGTTTGTTCTGCAAATATCAGTTCTGATTCAGTCACCCAGGCTTAGGTCGGGGAGGGGGGGATCGTTCTCAGGTCCACAACCTTTCTGAGACTTTTAAGTAGGCGAGAATGGATAAGGAGCAAGGAGATGTGATTTATATAAATTACCAATCTTATTAGGACGTTTGTTGGCCTACCATACCTAACTTGCGTAGTTGGGTGGGTGTGTAAGTGGATGAGTGCGTATCTTTCTGTCAGTTCTTTCGTTGCTTTGCTGGGCTCTGATAGCCTCTTTAGTGACCAACCGACTGATGGAAAGTTAAGCAACGCATTTATGATGAGGCCTTCCAAGTGGTAGAAGCGACAACCGACATGTACCGGAAAGAGGCAACAATCTTGTCCCAAAACACTGACAACCGACAAAAACTGACAGAAGAAGCGCGACAGTTTGCTTCCTCTTTGTTTTCTTTGCGACATTGAAATTTTCCCCTAACGAAACAAGCAAAAAGCAGGGTCGCCGTAAACTACCGACAAAACGACACCAGGCTTCCTCTTGTAAGGCCTCATTTATACATTATGAAAAAAAACATTTAACATCTTCTATTTTTCTTCTTCAGACATATACTTTGCCTACCTCACCACTCCGTTCGTCATATTTCTCAAAGACAAACTCAGCCACTTTGCTTTTATCCTGCTTCACTGCCGTGTTTGCACCCAGCAATCTTCTGTTGGACCAGTGATAGAGGAATACTTGATCTTTGTGTTCTTCTGTGCCATAGTCCTCAGTGAATACCAGCAGTACAAAGCATCACCTTTAAAGTACTTCAAGTAAGAAATGATTTACGATGCACAATAGTTTATCAGATCATGAATGTCTGTTCACCCAATGCTCATTATTGCTGAAGCGTCTGTTCCCGACAAAGGACCTTCTGATTATTACAACGCAGAGACGATAGTGTGTCGAAACTGCGAAAGATCGCAATTGTTGTGATTTTGAATAACTGGGCTATTTGATTGGTTAACGGAAACTCGCGCATTTTCTCCTGCACTACGCCGGCCAAATGCATTTGCCTTCAATCGTGATTGGTTCGTTGCGCAATTTTCGCTTACTCTGATTGGTCAACAATAGTTCTACTGAATGTCTCTTCATCAAATGCTCATTGCTGCTGAGGCGTCCGTTTCACCTTGGAAATTCTGATTTACATTATGACTAAGAGAAGATGCTGTGCCGAAAGAAAGATCACATTTGTTTGCATAACTGCGCGCTTTGATCGGTTAGTGAAAACTGGCGTCACTTTCTGGATTAATGAGATACAAAACCAATCATTTCGTTACCTGCTTGTACGTTTTTTTTTTCGCGCATGGCGCCGTGCAAATGCATTTGCTTTCAATCCTGATTGGTTCGTTGCGCCGTTTGTGGTTTCTCTGATTAGTCAGAGTAATTTCATTGGCTTAAGCCTTAAAATTGAACTCAGTTTAAGGCCACTCAATATATGAAAATCGATCTTCAAAAAAGCCAATTGCATGCGCCTCAAATACAGCTACTACTTCGGCAGAACGTCTATGCATTATGTGTCGTGTCCAGACATTTTGCATTTGCTAACACCACTACTTTTCACAATATTCCAGGGACATGTGGAATTATCTCGACGTTCTAACCCTCATCGTGTACGTTTTCATCGTCGCTTTTCGAATCGTGACCATCGCCCGTGGTGGAAGCATCTACCACAATCGTTTGTTGGAGATTGTCCACTACTTCTACGGCATCAACACTTTGTTTCTGATCATGCGATTTTCCAGTATACTGGAGCTGAATGCAGTTGTGGGTCCACTGCAACTGGCTTTATTTCGGATGTGTGTTGACCTTGTCATCATCCTCATCCAGTTTTCCTTCATCATTTGCGCATTCTCGATGGCAATCACGAAGAGTTACCGAGCAGGGATTTCATATGATACTCTGGAATCTACTAACCAGCATCAGCAAGCCAATATGACAAAGTATGAGCCGTAAGTCTGTACTTTAAAAAGCAATACTGAACTGGTGACAACCAGTATATTGCGCGAGAAGGAGGTAATATTTTATCCAATTCAGACCAGTTTAGTCAAAAGTATGTGCATTTACGCCGCCTACTGACTACCTGGGTTCCCTTTGCCTCAATTTCATAAACAGTTTAGTTCAATAGTTTAATGATAACTCCACATAACTCACAAAAAGTCTTCAATATTGAAATCCTGAGCTAAAAAAGGTTAAAAAGTATAGTACATAATATGACCAATTAATGTGATGATAACCTATATGCGGCTCCCTGAAAGTGATCTCACCCAAAGTTGTTGCCCCAACCCCACATTTAATTGCTGTGCGCTCCTGACCACTAGAAGAAATACCCTTAGACACATATATATCCATGGGGCGTAGATAACATCTTTTAGTATTTGTCGTTCTGAAAAACAAAAGCGTTGACTGTCGAGCTAGACCGCCCAGCTCCGACCGGTTAGCTCAGTTGGTAGAGCACCAGACCACCATGCGGGAGGTCGTGGACTCAAACCCCGGCCGGACCAACACTCGGAGTCTTTAAGTAATTGAGGAGAAAGTGTTGCCTTTATAATGATCTAAAAACGGTTAGACTTTCTAGTCTTCTCGGATAACGACGATAAACCGTAGCTCCCGTCTCACAGTACGGTCCCGTCTCTCTGTACGTCTTCACTTTAATCCGACTCTGTCGAACGTAAAAGAACCACTAGGGTCGTAACCGCCGACCGGTTAGCTCAGTTGGTAGAGCACCGGACTACCGTGCGGGAGGCCGCGGGTTCAAATCCCGGCCGGACCAACACTCAGGGTCTTTAAATAATTGAGGAGAAAGTGCTGCCTTTGTAATGACATCTACAAACGGTTAGACTTTTTAGTCTTCTCGGATAAGGACGATAAACCGTAGGTCCCGTATCACAACTCTTCATAATTCTCTGATTCTGTGGGACGTAAAAGAACCACTAGGGACGTAACAAAACTCTGGCAGTGACCACCTCTAGTGTCTGTCTTAATTTGATATTTACATTACGGGGGCACTCATAACTCATCTTCATTAATTATAAACTGCATTATAAGCAGTCTAGCAAATGTCCCCCGGCCAGTGTTGTGATGCGCATTTGAATATTGCATAGGAAATGCGCAATATAAATGTGATATATTATTATTAGTAGTAACATGTCTCTGGCAGTGACCACCCCTAGAGTCTCTCCTAATTCGACATTATCCCTGAAAAGCCCTGATAGGGAAAGGATAATTAAGTATCAGTATGTAAGTAAGTATGTATGTACCGAGAGCGGGTTTCGACTACGTGGAATTTTACAACAAACGCATTCTACAGATCAATAATTGAATACACGCATAGAACTCGGATAGAAAAAAGACCTTTTGTGATCCATAATTTTCGCTTTCTCGCTTGCAGAACGAAGTATTTTTGTTACTTGCTTGGAACAGGATAGCCTGCATAGAGGCACTACATTAATATTTGGGCAATTAGGAAAGGGTTTTGTTTCGATTTCAGGTTTGCTTTCGAATGGCGCGCCAGCTTTTGACCGTGCGCCCATGGAAAGCAAAATCAAAGCAAAAAACCTCTCTGCATTGCACAAAAGAAGAGCCTCTATGCAGTTTAGGCACAGTAATCCATTCTTTCATTATAGTACATGAGGCTGTTTTGAAAACGCGTGATTTTCGATTTCACGCTTAAAGAACGAGGTATACAATATACATTCTTTCAGCCGCTTGTTTACCGCACGAGAGTTGCTGATACACGCAGCGAGATGCACTCCTGATGTAATTATGGGATGCACGCTCCGTATGACTTCAGCATACGGAACGTATGACTCGACGCACTGTACCCTGACGTAATAATCAGATGAACTGCTAACGTGTGATAATGATATGCACGCACTGTATGAGTTCAGCATACGGAGCGTAAGCAAGGTTGTCGATTCGTTCCGAGCGTACGATCCGTCAACTGCAACTGACGATCCGTATCTGTGCGACAGAGTGTGTATTGGACATGAGTGAAGACAATGATGTCATAAGAAAAACTTTGTTCTAGGAGGCGTCGTCTAGACCTAAGATAGCGCCGATTTCAAATATTAATCGATTATGTAGCGCCGTTCATTTATTTGAGAGACAATGGCACTAAATGAGAAACTACCGCTGTCATAAACGGTGGGAGAGGGGAGGGTGAACTTAATGTAAATTGTTACTCGGGAACATTTGAGTTTCCTTTCAGAGAAAATCTAACCAACATGCATCAAAATAGAAGGGCGAGAAAAGGTAAAGTGGCATTATTTCAAAAATCGGGTATATGTACGGAAGTTACGTTAACCTGATTCATAAGTCAGTGTAGCGTAATGTAGTAATCTAATGCATAGCTCTGCTTATAGTAATATTGTAATAGTTTAGTGACTTTTTTCTATTTCTTTACAAAGACTGATTCCTCTAGATTAGCTAGTGCTCAGTTGCGGATCAGTCACGTTTGTAAAAGTGACAAGGTTTTAATCAAAGATTAATCCATCAATCAATCAAATAAGTCATGATTGTCTTTTTCTAGCCCTGATTTGATCGACATATTTGCACCACTCATTTGGTCTATCTTTGGCCAAGCAGACAGGAAAGAGCTCGAAAAGTACCCTCACACCGATGCCTCATATTACGTGGTGTTGGTTTTCTACTACCTTTTCTTGATCTTGTCCGTTATCATGTTGATTAACATGCTGGTGGCTTTGCTCACAAAAACATATGACAATGCAACGGTAAGACATAAGGAGCAGTACCATAGAATAATAGTTAGTGCATTAAAGCGTTAAGGGCAGGTACCAATAACGCGATGAACACCAAATTTTAATAAAATATTTAACCCTATTCAACATTGTAATAATAACATGCCATAAATGCAGTCAAATGATGCAAAAAAAAAAAAAACTTTCAGACGACAAGAAAAGATTATTTTATTGCTGGGTTTCACAAATCAACTTTATCCGCTTCAATTACCTTCACTTTTAATCACAGTCCTCCAAACTGGCCATCGTTTTACAAAATTTGTGATCGCGTAATCTCTCCGAAACATTAATGATAATTAATTTGTATAGCGCACTACATTAAGTTACAAAAAAACAAGTTCTATACTAATGTAAAAGTAAAATAATCATTCGATGAAGAAACGTACCTAAAATGTTTGATATCACATAACGTAACTTGTGGCTAGGCCCATTCCATTTACGTCTTTCACGCGTGGCACCTTGTGGACCCAAGCATTCTATAAGAGACCTCACCTACAAATCAACTTTTATGTATAATTATAGCATTAGAAGATAGAACAGTTTTCGGTCAAGTGTCACCGAACCAAAATCAAAGTAATTATTATGAACAGTCACAACAGAGGTAAACAGCACAGCGAGCTAATGAGAATCCAAAATAAAGAAAACAGATATTGCCCGCACCAAGCGCGAAAAACAAGTGCGAACAAGCCACCATTAGTTTCGATTTTGCTTCTTATTAGTTGAGGAAGTGAATCAGGTTTTATAAAACAAACGCAATTTGCTTTCAACGTTCAACTGAAAATTACTTTATCAGTTCTTAGTCCACTTAGAAGAGGATGTCGATATGGTCGTCGAACATCACATAAAAGTTCATAATTTTCTACATTCCAGACCAATGCAGAGATAGAGTGGAAATTTTCACGGGCAGTTTTTGAAAACCAGTACAGGAACATGCACGCTATTGTAGTACCCTTCAATCTGCTTTCGGTGCCCGTAAGCTACTGCCTATTGGGAGGAAACAAAGACGCAAGAAAAGTGGTAGAGTATTAAACTTTCTTTTTCCCACACTAGGAAACAACGTAAAGCTATTAAGGATATATGTTTTACCAGCGGGTTTTATCAGCGCATTTAAATAGGTGGGACTGCGGATTACAACTTTTATCAGCTGAAAACCAAAGAGAAAAGGCAACACTGAAGCAAAAACTATGGGATGCCTTGTGACGAAATTTGCAAACCTCAGAAAACATAAATGTAAAATTCAAGTTATATGTGAAAAGTATTTTAGCCAGCCAGCAGCCAGCAGTACAGTCAACTCCCTCTGAGAGGACATCAGTATATCGCGGACACCTTCTTTTGGGCGGAAATAAATGGATGTTTTAGGCCTAATTTCTTTTGCGTGTTTGAAACTTAACTCTGTTTTTTTTATGTGGACATCTCTATAAGCCGGACAGAAAAAGCTAGTCCCGACCTTGTCCACTTTTGAGGTTTTGGCCTGTTTTGTGAAGGTTGAAGTTATGAGAGCCAAATCGGTAGAGCAAGCAAATGATATCGCAAAGACCCTGCGCTGGATTGATGCATGCAATCACCAAATACTCTTCTTTAGATTTTCTTTTAGCAACTGGACAAGTTGCGTTTATGGCTGCAAAATCAGTCTTCCTTTCATTAAGATCTTTATTTCGCGGTTTAAATTATAGTGTTTTGAATGTGTTTTTCTTACACTTCTAACTTTTGCGTTAGTCTTCATTTGAATTTTCTTTATCATAGGAAGCAGACGACTGCCGGAAGAACTACAAGATTTATTACCAAGAGTGCCTTTTCCCAGTGATCACAGAGCGTTATAAGAAGAAATACGGCGGATCATTTCCTCTGTCAGGTAAACATCGTCATCACTTGTTGCAGAATGCGCATCCATTGTGTCGTCACTGATGGAAAGGGAAACCCACATTACAAGTTCTTCCAAGACGACCAAGACGAAGATGCTTTACAATGACTTCACTTTTTGCAGGTTGTTTACTTACTACTTTAATTGACTTGAATCCTAATATCAAATCCTTATATCAAATCTTTTACGTAGTTGAAGAGAAAATGGACCTAGTGATGGAAAAGTTGAAGGTTTTGTCCACTGGCGAAGATTCTTCAGAACAACTGGTAAGTGAATTCATTGCAGCATTCGTCTCCATGCAAAAATTAAGCCAAGGACGTAAACTTCGTTTTGGTTTAGTTACCATTATTTAATTACCTATTTATCTATTTATGAATCTATTGGCGTTTTTATTTTTTGCTTGTTTATTTTTTAATTAAATGTCAGTTTAATTGTTTCTTCATTTATGCCTCCTGATTGGCTTGTTTACATTATTGAACACACGATGCTTTACCGCTTACTAGCTGAGCAGTGAACGTCCGAACACCATGACAATTAACTGTGTAGGCAAGTTAAGACGAAGTCAAAGGGGAAACAATAATTTTTCAGCTTGCACAAAACTATGGCATTGGAAGTTGTAACGGTTTGTTGCGAATATTACTTTGACATACTGATCACACTGAGCATGATAATAACAATGCGGCTCTCCCAACTCGTTTTTGAACTATAATGTTATGGTTACTTCTTATGGCAATGTAATCCCATCAGTTTTGATGATAACATGGGATTTTCTTAATAGTGGAGCTATTTATAACCATTCTAAGGAGCTGAAAAACGTTGCACTGGCAGCAGGACTAGCAGCATTTCTCGTTGATGTTTTTGACAGGAGCCCAATAAGCCTCTGGGAGCCGAGGAAACCCCACCGGTTAAGGAATGCGCATCCATTGTGTCGTCACTGATGAAAAGGGAAACCCACATTACAAGTTCTTCCAAGACGACCAACGTTGGAGGGATGATGGTCTCCGCATGATCCATACATTAACCTAAATGTGCTTAACGTAGATATCTTTGCTGCATAGATGTGCCCTCAGCATTGCTATCTCATTTCCTTTGAAAAAGCGGTTGCTGCTTTTAAGCTTTTCTAGCCACACATGTTTATCTTTTAAGTAGTTGATAAGAGAAATTACCGGGTACTACTTTAATACCGATGTAATTTAAAATGACAAATGTAATGGAGTGTAATGGTAAACATGTCAGAGTTATTTTGGTTGTTAGCAAGGTAAAAAGGCCATCTTCTGAAAGCATGCATCCGTAATCTGACGTTTTCCTTTCACTGTGCAGTGGTATGTTGATAGTCTAGCTTGAAAATAGTCTATTGCGAACAGTGATGAAATGTGAAACGCGATTAACGCTATTCACAGATAAATTGCAACTACAACCAATACATTCCTGCAACGTAATAGTGTCAAGAACATGTTCAAATAAAGTGATAGAGTGTATACTTCGATTGTCATTCGTTTTCCTTCCTTCCAGAACCAGGGTAGAGGGAAACGATTTACCACAAGAACTATTTATACAGAAGTCGGCCAAACCAGAAAACGCTTTGGACAGGTACCCAGAGAAAATTCTTTTGACAAAATTTAACCCCCAACCCCCTGTACCTCCCAGTTAAGTAAAAACAGAACGAAATGCCTTACTGTTACAAGGGCTTATAGCTACCTGTAAGCACGGACGCACGTGCATGCCTGAAAAAGTCGAAAATAAAAAATATATATATTTCGGTTTATTGTTCTTGGAGATGGAGGCATGTACACATCGATTGGCTTTCGTAGATTTCTGAGAAGCGCGAACCTAAATGAAACTTAACTGGCACAATTACTGCTATGTAAGTGCTTTTACAAGAATGCAGGTCAAAAACAATGTGGACACCGCGGTAAATAAATTACTCGTTTATGAAGAAAAGTCTGAGATACAGTCATACCACTAACATGCCACTAACATGTTAGCTCAATTTATGATAAACGATCGAAATACTTATGTCAATAAACTCGAACCCCGTCCACACTAATGCGTTTTCGTTTGAAAACGCATACATTTCGATGCGTTTAGATCTTCCGTCCACAGTAAAATGCTGACAATTTTTATGGAAAACGCATCGATTTGAAAACGCTGCCGAAAGAGGATCCAAATGGAAACGCATACATATCGTTTTAGGTGTGGACAGTCGAAAACGCTTCGCATCCTTTCTAATTCAAACATGGTGGACGAAATCATGCTTTCCACGATGCATAATGACACTAGCAAATTTAGTAGCTTGTTTGGAGCTAAACTTTTCCCTAGTTAACCTTATGTTGGTTTTCCATAGAAGAATAACATCTGTTGTTAGGACAGTATTTTTTTTCTTTCTCATTAAATTTTTTTTCTCCGTAAAAATCTCCAGCAAAAACTGATCTTTCAAATCGGCACTCTTAATCCCCACGGTATCAAAGAGCGCTTTTCATTCAATTAATTTATTCCTATTTTTCACGTCACTATGTTACCACCAATAGCGTAGCTCCATTTTCTGTATATAAACCATACACAAGCCACAATTCCTCGATTCGCTCCGACGAAGGGCTAACGCTCGAAAGGTCAGCTAATCGAATCCCTGTACGGTGGTCAATTTACATTATCAACTCCGTTGATAAACCAAATTTTCGTGTTTCACAGCAGAAAAGCCGAGAGGAGAGATCTTTTTAGGCCACGAAGCGGTTGAGCGAGCAACAAAGTCCCGAGAGGTCGACTTGTCTCGCTTGAAGGGTTTTCATATGCGTTTCGCGCCAAAATTGGAGAGTGGCGTGACTCGCATCTGTCAGTTATCGCTTTCGCAATCAACCCCACATTGGACTTTCAAACGCAAGTCACGTTTCGTTGGTCAAGATTACTTTTGATTGACAACTTTATCCCCGAGGGTCCCAAAGATCTACTCTGATTGGTTTAAGCGCAGCGACCCGTTTTTGGGCCGCTAAAATTGGTGCCAATCAAGTATGAAAAGTCCTTTCGTCCCGCGCCATATTATTAAAATAGGACGAAGGACTTTTTCGAAAGTCTAAACCTCACCAAACTGGTGGTAAAAGAAAATTGACTCAAGGTATATGACAAAGATTTGAGACTCTATGGGGGAGAGGGGTGGGGATTTTGAAATTGTGCGTACCTGTGGAATTATCCTAGCTACGGCCCTGTGTAACTTATTCTATGAAGTTGGTATCCATTCGATGTTTTTTTAAGCATTTATGGATTCTTTATGTTCGAACAACAAGCTTGCCATTTTTAATGAAAAAGCTCTTTGAGCAACATATTTCATTGGGTAAATATAAATTAGGACGATAATTGGCCTTAATGCCTTCAATAAGTTCTGTTTGACGTTCTCCAACTCATAATTTATTCAAAGAGGGTTAAAGGAATAAAACAATAAAACAGTATTATCGAGTTCCATCATTCGCAACCGCCTTCTTGTCGCTGTCAAAAAAAGAACCGAGACAAAGCCATTATCCAGGTGAGTTATATGAGAGCAATAATCGTGAAATAACTGATCAAAGGCTCCTTAACTAAGCTGTCCATCATTTTGCTCAATTTTGGTACCGGGTGTTCTTCGAACAGCAAAGAGGTCAGTGAGAAGGCGCGAATTTAAACGAGCTACTGAAATAACAAAAGTTATATATGTCACGCTTTTAAAAAAGCTATTTTGGTTGACAAGTAATATCTTAAGACTATTTCTTTCATTCTCAAACGAAGCCAATTCAAGTTGCAAGTAGGTTTCATGGTCTTGCTGTTTTGTATGGTAAAAGAAGCTTTTTACATCTGGTTAGGATAACTTGTGGCAGAAATATATTTTCCAGCACTAGCTCGTCTTGAGCGGTGCATTGCCTTTGAGGGTAATTTTCTTGTGATTGTAGGTGCACAAAGCCAAAATGTTAACATTTATTTGTTCAGCGTTGAAAATTTTGACTGGAACGAAAACAAGCCTTAAGTCGAGCCACCGAGTTATTTTTTGTCATTGTGTGTGGCGTTTCTGCAAAATTCTGTGTAGTCATTTGATAGGACGTTATCATTTAAACTTTACCAAATACGTACTGGCGGTAAAAATATTGACTCGAAAAATGTGTGTTTCGCAAGAGAATAGCATTGGCATTCAGTATTTCCTAAGGAGACACAGTATGCTTCTTATACAAATTAAAACTAATTTTTTTCCATTTGAAGTTCGCGTTTAAGCTCAACATTTTCCATTTGTTTCTCTTTAACAACCTTTTGTATCCTTTATTTCGGCTAAACGTCCACGGATTACACTGGAGTTGTTTAACTTTGGATCGGAATTGGCTCGATAAGCACGGCTATCATTACACTAAAATTTAGCTGCTGAGAAGTTTGATTGGTAGGGTGTGTTCAACCAAGCTTCTTGTCAATTCCTAAAAACGTAATAATATATACAAATTAACAAGCCTTGTTTTCACCAAAGCAATATAAAATTCATATATTCACGCCCCCATTTAATTTCTTTTTTCTAATAAAGACAACAAACGCGCCGAATTATTTAAGGATAATGAAGATCTTCTATTCGTTCATCCCCGCGAACAATCTAGTATTCTTTGTTATCGTCCCGTCTCTCTCGTGAAAAAGAATCGATTGATCGATCGCTTTAAAAAAGGAAAAGTAGGAAAAGAGCCACTGATAAATTACTGATCTACGAACAGCGCAAGTTATCTTTTTCTGTCTCCCTTGTAACTGTTGTTTATCAAAAGCGCAGCTGCTTTTCCACAAGTATGAGTTTTCTATTTCTCACTACTTTTCTTTCCAATTTCCAACTCAAACGTTTTGTCGAACCATTGCTGTAATGGCTTGTAGGTACAATCTGCACCTCTCGTTTTAACTTGCATGGAGCTTCAATAAATGTTAGGTCATGTGAATTTTTCTCCTCCGTACCATCACTTAACAGTTCATCGTATTATTAATAATGTTTTTAAATCGTTTCCAGACATCCAGTCTCAATAAAAGCAAAGAAATAAGGTGGCCTACGGTTAAGGCCCGTAGGGCAGGCAATTCAGTTTTCTTTTGAACGGGCACAATGAGCCATCTTTTTATTGCATTACACATTTTTGAATAATAATCAACCTATTTCTTTTGAAATATTTTAAAGCGACTTTTAATCGTAGACATTACAGGGCTAATACGCTGCCAAGAAATGATTCTGTTCAATGCTGCTCAAAACTGAGCCTACTGCCTACAAACACCGAGTAAATTAATTGTTTCTCGTGTTTCATGTATTAAATGTATATACTAGTTTTGCGATCACAGAATATCCCACGAGTAGTGTTTTTTTCTCGGTATACACGCGAGCTTTTAAGGCCTGTCCAAACGGTGAGGATATTCCATTTTATATTACAAGAAAGTTTTGCGTGACCATTTTGTATCACATACGCAGCCCTATACAATCAACCCTACACAATCAAAGCAGTGTTCAATGGGAAAGTTCGGTAGAATACCAATTAATATACAACGCCTTTCCTGCAATCTGATCGACCATATTTTCTGTCGGTTGGTAAGAATTGTTTCATGCAATGTTCAAATGAACACAGTGTATTTAAAAACGAAAAAAATGGCCAAACGATGGAAACAAACTTGAGTGCAGACACGAAACCAATAAGTACTGATCAGGAAATGCCTTCATATAGGCAGGAGAGTAGGGCAGATAAGGTGACTCACCGATTCATTGAACGTGTGGTCCTAGAAAATCGCGAAAAGAGCAATAAACTCATCCGTTTACATTCTGTTTTAGACTTTGTACTTTGTGAGGATGTCGTCACGTCTTATGAGGAAAAGGAGCAGGAAGAAATTCTTGGATTTCTATTCTTTTATCATTAAAAGAGGTAATAATTTGCAAGGTGTATTTCCCCAAAGGAACATTGTTTTCTTTCTTTTCTTTTTCTTTTTCTTTTTCTTTTTCTTTTTCTTTCTTTCTTCCTTCCTTTCTTTCTTACTTTCCTCTGTGGTAATCACCCAGTAAATAAAAACGATTATCTTTCGGTAAAAATTGTACTAATATACCTGTCTCTTATGACAGGAGGTCATGCTGAAACAGATGAAATGATAAAAGAAGATAAAGGAGAGGGTTTGTTTCACTTTTATTGACAAATGACTTTCACTTGAATTTCGAAATCAATACGTCATCACCGTTGCATCTTTTAGATCTCATATGCAGGGGCCAAATATTTACTACCAGTCTAGGATTTAGCGATTCAAATTTTCAAACTCGTCGGATCTACTTTTAGCTCCTCAACTGTTTCTTAGGGTTTTGGCCTCCTTAAGTTATTGAAATGTTTCTTTACTGACTTAGCTAGCTTGCCTGTAATTTAATAGCCTGTTACCAGAGTTCGATGGAGAATACTAGCATTCATAAACAAATTCATCAGGAACTGCAGAGTAATGGAGAAACCTTGTCAGATTCAAACAAAGAAATCTCTAGTTTTCAAGGTTAGACGAAAATCGCCGTCTTGTATTATTTTGGGAAGCAAACCATTGACAATATAGTCCGTGGGTCAAGACCCCCAAAATAGGTTTTTTTTTTTTTGTACCAATTGGAGGGACCAGTGCTATCATGGATTTTTTTAATCTACATTTACTGAAGTTTACGATATTCCAGGATATCAACGCTGAATCGGTAACTTTTCTGGTGCAATGACCTGAAAATTGAGGGGGGTGTGGTCTCCAGTGGGATAAACATCTGGAAATTTTTGCATAATACTTTACATTACAAAATAAATATCTTTGGACCATGATATCCGCAAGAAGTGATACTTGGATATGTTATGTATATCTATTACACCTTCTTTCCAGGAAGTCGCGCGTGTTTATTTCGTTTCCATGGCAACGAATACCGTAGAAACGGCATTTTTCGCCTTTGGATGCTTGTTTTCAAGCATAGCGAAATCACGAAGCTTGTTTTGTAACTTTGATGTACTCATAATGCCCCAAATTCCATGTTTCAATTTAATAAGTATTCAAATCATAAAATATTACAAGAAAAAGTGATATCAGTAAAATATCGCTTTACAGTGAATATCGAAACTTGTCAATACTTGCCAAGAAACTGCTATTACATTATAAATAAGGGAAAGCATCGAAGAATTCGTATCTTTTGACCATTTAGCGAAAATCAAACTATACTTGGACATTTTATGTTACCCCATGGGTTATTCATTTCAAACAAGAATTTTACTGTTTTGGTTACCATGGAAACGGTTACCAAGGAAACAGGATATTTTCCCTTGTACAGCCCTATAGCGATATTCGCCAAATATTTTGTATGTTTTCTCGACGAAATAGAATATTAACAGTTATTAAGGGAGTTTACATCAGTCGTTAATTACATGAGGTGTAATCTGATTAGCTATAGGCTGTTATAAGATCGATAAATGTAATGTAATAAGATCTGATAAACCTCCGTCCACGACAATTTGGAGGAGGTCACGGCTTTTATGCACCCATCGCAGAAAACCATTCATGCTAGTTTCGTACGATTCAAGCATCAGTTTCACTAGAAGATAAAGACATTCTGTTACCGCTAAAATCAAACCAGCTTACTGGTAAACTTGCCGAGAAGTACTACAGCTACGGCTCACACAAGTGATATGCAACAGCTGATTCAGCAAAACTAAGGAATATTTTTTCCTGTAACTAGTTTTACTTCCTTAGAGGCGGCACGATATTTGATAACGAAGAGTCTTACCTGTTATCGCAGCTCTCATCGTCATGGTCATCGTCATCTTCATCGTCAGGCACGACACCATCATCTTCACACCTGTTGGTGCAATCCTGAAGGCGACAGAGGTCAGTGCATTTCAGGCCATTTGCCATACAGGGGCATGATGGAAGCTTACAGGACCTGCTGCATTGGCAAGACAACAGTTCCAGAACTGCTTTCGGGGCTGGTAGACCACCCATGCAATCAATCGCCAGCCTGCTATCTTCAGTGCACCAGCCACATCCAAGAGGCAAAGGCATTTCGGGGAATCGTTGAAGACTTCGTTTCCAAATTGCGGCCTGGTAGTTAGCACTAAGCGCATGCTTCCGAAGTGAGTCGTCACAGGGAGGTAGCTGATTAGAATCAACATCCCCTTTCTTCAAGTAGAATAACCGGTATCACAGCTCGTTGAACTTCATTAGTTCCTGCATTCTTGCAGTACATAGCACAGGTGAATCTCTGGAGGTCACGGTAAAGCTCATTAGACAGCTGCCATTCCCTTCCAAGTCCCTGGAATACTCCCTGGAACCCTTGATCTTGTGCCATGATTCGAAACACTTGTCCCTTCCCCCGTCCCTGAAACGCACTAACTGTATCAATTCGCTCGACTATCCTTGAAACATCTAAATACTTTACTCTTGTCTGGGAACTGCATTTGATGAACATGAAGGACGGAATAAAACTCTTAAAGGCCAAGCACAGTACCAAGACATCTGTATCTTCGGGCACGATTATTACCGCAACAAACTTTGATCTTGCGGCATGAGCTGCATGCAACAGTAACCTGGTGTCCGCTTCTTGAGATGAGTCGAGATCAGTCAGACGTTCAACCACTCCTGATGACAACTGGTGGGCTTCTCCGCCACAGGTGACCACGAGCGTCTTCCCTGATAATTTGTCTGCATACTTTTCCTTCTGCCATTCCTTAGTCACAAAGACTATCCATGCTTGCTTGTTCCATGAACGGCACTGGAATTTTCGCCATTGTTGACTGGTGATCTGCTCGGAGGTTACGAAACTCGCTTCCTGAACCTTCCCCTCTGTTCTGTCGTTCCGCGCTCTTTATTGGGT
The DNA here is from genome assembly GCA_016490735.1 of Pachyseris speciosa. Classification (NCBI taxonomy): domain Eukaryota; kingdom Metazoa; phylum Cnidaria; class Anthozoa; order Scleractinia; family Pachyseridae; genus Pachyseris; species Pachyseris speciosa. The sequence continues at coordinate 1,862,313 of JAEMWC010000008.1, forward strand.
AGTCTAGGTAATCATCAAATACGACATCAATTCTGTCGCTCGAAGTGCCTTCGTTTAATGCCATGCTAAGACTCGGCAATCTCGGCAAATGCTTTCTGGTCACCCTTTAAACGCTGAACTAAGGCCATGCCATCTATCAAGCATGCTCAGGGTTGGGGAATAACATCTGCTGCTTGTACATTCTTCTGGAGTCCCTTTGCCAAGGAGGCTTTATTCGTATTGCGCAACGTGCCATCTGGCTTAGCCAGTGTCCATGGGAGTGGATGGGCGAGGACTTCACTCATCTGCAAGTTTCAGCTCTCTGCGATCACAATCATTTGTGCAAACAATCTTCTCTCGGCTAGAACAACCTCTTGATTATTAGAAGCTTCAACCTTTATCTTCTTGTTGAGGTCAGTAAAGGTCTTGAGCTTGGCTTTCTTCAAGGTTTCGTGGAATTTTACATTTGGCGGATCACATTTGAGACGCTGTTCTCTGTAATCTTTGTAAGCTTCTTCGCCAACATTTTTAGCTCGTAGCAGAACATCCTCTACTTCGGTTAATGATTTATTGCTAGTGCTAGACGAAGTTAGTGTTACTCTTCTCTGTAACTTGCTTGGCTAAATCCAGTCTTGAAAGATTTCTTGGAATCGCAAACATTCGATTGTTCCCATACAGATCTTGAAAATAGATAGTAGCTTTGAATTATTTCTCAAGACTTCTTCTGAAATGGGTTCTTGTGGATTCTGGTATTCCTAGTTCTCCTTGAGAATTAACAAAAGAGGTAAACAGGCCATATAACTCGCTCAATCTCACGATCCTAGGATTTTGTAGCAAATCGGTTCTAATAAAGTTGAACAATTTCTCATACCTCTGCCATTCGGCACGGGAATATTCGATATACTCGTTGTTTTCTTTCTTATCGTCACTGACAGGGATATTTCGGTTGTAATTGCGATAGCATGATTTATGGTAGCACGATCCAGCAGCCAAAAGCTCTCTAGAGACGACAGCCAAGATTCTGTGATCATTTTTTCCTACAGCAGCCTTCCTGATCGTTTCATCGGCGGGCATATCCACGCACTGAATCAGTTCCTCCCTTGTGCGAGAGTTCCTGGTGTATTTAATCTTTTTCGCAAAAGATACAAACCCGTTGATAAATTCTACTAGGATTGGCCGTGGGTTGTTGGATGGAAGTTTTGTGACTGTCGTCATGTTGGAGTTACAATTTGCTCTCTATTTTTTCGCATAAAATTCGCATAAAATTGAGATAACTTCTCGAGGTTTCTCTTCAGCGTAAATATGCTACGGCATTACCTATGGTAAGTAACTTTAGGTAGTTCTCCTTCTTCTAGAGCTTTTGCGATCTCCATAATCGGCTCTTGGTTACGAACAGTTGCAGCATTTAAAGGTGTTTTCCAGGACTCGAGGTCCTTTAAGGTTGCCGATTCTCCCGTGTTGTTGCAACAGTGAACTATAGTTTCTTCCTCTTTCCGTTGTCGTTTATCCTGTTCTCTATTATCTATGACTTTGTGTTTGGCTCCTTTGGAACAAAAGTATATATATATATATATATATATATATATATATATATATATATATATTATTTATTTATTTATTTATATAGTACGAAGATATCGTCCGCGATATCGTCCGCGATGTAAAAAAAAATACTGCACTACATTAGGGTGTTACAAAATAAAAAGATTGCTTTGGCTGCCTTACAGTTTTCGACTTTTCATAATCGCTGGCTATTGGCGAACTCGAATGGCTAACGTTTTCATTATTTCTACTTGAAATTGCCAAAAGACTTTAAAAGAAAAAGGAACATTCAGCACGGTATCCTTCATTAGCCTGCAATGGGTGCCGTAGGCTCCATTATTCAAAGTCCGGAGGGATAGTTTGAAACCGCTCCGAGTGAGAGTGGGTTTATTTAATTATCGAACCTCCATTCGCCTCTCGAATGACTGTAAGTTTTGAAATATTTTTACTCTTTATTGACAAAATTAAAAGCATTCTTAGGCATTAATAGTCATTTATTAATGTGCAATAATAATTTTTCCTTCTAGTTTCGATTTCTTTGTTAAAAACGGATAATAAAATAGTGAGAAACAAACACTCACCTGCCTTAGTTGCAGTCACCATTTGCGAGTACAGGCTCATCATGAATTATTTTTTAAAGTTGTCGTTGTTGAAAAATATCGAAATCTAACTGAATAAAACTATGAAAAACGCTTTTACTTCGAACGATAAATTCTACAGCACTTTTAAAATTCAGCCTCGTTTACATGCAAAAGCGGGTTTTGGCGATATTTCAGTGCTTCAAAAATACAAAAAAGCTACCGATTTCAGATTGATATCATGACTTTTTGGAATCACCTTCGGACAAGCTTCAAATCCGTACCACTCCCGGGTGGTCCCTCAAATTGGTACATTTGAGTGGCTCTGGCCCATGGACTAATATGATTTGATTCTCAGGAGAAAGGAATTTGAAGAAACTTATAGAAACCGAGGTGGAAAATATAAGCCAACAATGGAATGTTGAGAATATCGAGCAGATCGTAACTGCAAAGAACTTGTGCTCGTGCAAGAACCCGATAGACGTGGCCTTCAAGGTACATAATTAATGATAAAGACTTGGGTAAGTTCTATAAAATATAAATTGTTTGTAATTCTTATGGCTAGGGATGTTTTGATGCTGTATGGGGC